>CM076648.1:27107248-27155328 GCA_038496675.1 Rachycentron canadum | reverse complement strand
AGATAGATAGATAGATAGATAGATAGATAGATAGATAGATAGATAGATAGATAGATAGATAGATAGATAGATAGATAGATAGATAGATAGATCACTTATTTTGTATATTTTACGTTGTGTTATATTTTAGGCATGTTAAGTCGTGTGTGTGTGACTCGACCGTTGTGTTGTTCTCAACCTGAAAAACAATAACGAAGGCGAGGCGGGCTGCCAGAATGGCCCAGAACTCCTTAGAGAGTTCATATGGAGTGCTGGACCAGGGGGGCTCTCTGTAGTCCTTATATCTGTGGACACAGAGAAAAAGATTTAAAGGGTTCATTTGTTGCTTTATAATTTAACAGCTGTCCATACTTCCACCTGATATAGTCCCAATAATGAGAAATAATGACTCTGTGCGGCAGGACATGCATATGGTTCAATTAAATACTGTTCGGGAGGCCTTTGTCAGCAGACTGCATAATAAGGAGGGCTTTGGGTGACCTCACCTGCATATTTCTACTTTGTAGCCCAGGTGCATTGGCTGCAAGGGGTCTGTGCCTGGCTGAAAGTCACTGACATTGAAATAAGACAGAGTGTGGTTGACGAAGCCATGCATAGTTCCATCAGGGCTGTACATGTACTGGTAGACCAGCCGAGGGATGAAGTCAGAGGTGAAGGAGATGACAAAGGCCTGAGAAAGATAAAACAGCTCATCTCTTGCTGTCTTCAAGAGAGCAGATAAACTACAATTTTTTTAAAAATCTAGATCGTATTTGCAACTGAGTGAAGTGTGCAGCGCAAAGTATTACATATACTGCAAAGATGCTTAACACTTACATTAACAATAACTGCTACCTTGCTGAGGCCTCTCAGGAGGTTGTACCAGATACCTGCAGAAAGGTGAAAAAACAAGGAGAAATCGATAAATGGAACAAGCTCCCTCAGTACAAGTTTCACTGTAGCTGCGTTGAAATCCAGTAGCTAAATCTTTCAGAGGACCTAGTGTACGAAGGTGTGGCCCTTATAATATATAGCCATCACAGACCTGGCCTACAGAGGATTTTGGAATTGCATGACCAACTCTTACTGCTACATCTAAAAGCACTACTCCTGTCACCTAGAAACTTTGACAACTTTTTCCACATAAACTTGTTTTTAAGTTTTACAGTTCTTATTTGTAACAGTTTCAGCATCAGCTATTGATAGAGCTGAAACACAATACTTTATGACATTTAAAAGTGTCATCCACAGGCTCTCAGTGTCATTTGCCTTCATTATTGTTGCATAGTTAATCTTATGAAAGATATGAAAGGGTTCAGATACAAAGGGTGGATCTTCCGTTTTCCAGGAAAAGAGTGATATGTTTGAATAAACCTTTGAACAGGGATAGTCAAGTTATGTTGCTGTTACACAATCAGTCTGAAGATGAAGTCTCTGAAGGATAAGACTTCTAAACTGTGACACAGCCTGTGTGTTGTGTTGAAGGCGTGTTACAGGTGAGTAGTGAATTGGAGACTATAGGTTATGAGACTAATTTCTGTTTTATATACAGTGGGGAAAATAAGTATTGAATACATCAACATTTTTATCAGTAAATATATTTCTGATGGGGTAGGAACAACCCAAGTAATCCTCACATACAAAGAAATCAAAACATATATGTCCATAAAGTTATGTGTAATAAAATGAAATGACACAAGGAATAAGTATTGAACACATGAAGGAGGTGCAAAAAGGCATGGGAAGCCAAGAAACCTGAAATCTGTCAGTATTTAGAAAGCAATCCTGCCCCAAATCACATTTTAGCTAGTGAAAATTTGAGGACATAGTTGACCACAGGGATACTGTGTGATCTACTTCCCGACTTATTGCAGCTGCAGCAGTGAAGACCTACCAATGTCTTTGGCTTTGACTGCGATTGGCCTGCGCAGCTCCATAACAAACTTCTTGGCATCCAGGCGAATCTCAATGATGTTATTCAGAAGAGCGAAGAGTGGAGCCAAAGGGAAGGAAGCCACAAACAGAGTCACCATCCCAAACTGAATGACTAAAGAAACAGAGCAGAGGTTACTGGATGGAACTCTACACAACATAGCAGTAGAAAGCTTAATTGTGATCCACCAAGTTTGGTTGAAACAGGATTTTGCCCTATATGGACTTTGTAGTTTATCACAAACAGTGCTGTAGCAAGAACCATGAAGCAACAAACTGGTGCTAACTACACTAACTGTTCTGATACATTTAAGGCTCAAACATGTGGCTGAGTCTCTCTGTGTTTGTTTCTGTCTTTAACTATACTTGATACTCTATGCTCTTTCACCAGTCAACCTGGAGCAAGCCGGTGGTGGGCAGGGCACAAGGTTCTCAATGAGGAAATACGAGTACATACCTCCAGGTTTACTTAAACTGAACATTAAATTAAACTATAAGCTATGAAATAAGACTAAATGTGTTGGAAACACAATAATAAATTCTGAAACCACATTTTTCTTTTTCAAACAGGGAAACCAGAGGCACCACAAATGGAAGGACAGTAGAGATGTTTTGTGCCTTTACTGTGTCAAATATATGCATAAATCAGCGGATTAGGAATCTGAACTGTTTGATATGAGATGGAAATGGCTCAAGCACTGATAATAATAACAAAAGTAATTGATTGAATAAAAGTGATTCAGTCAATATCCATTAGTTTAAAGGACAGTTGATCCCTCTGTCAATTTGTTATATATCACACAGGCTGTGCGGTATAACATACTTATTATTCACTTCACTATGTTGAACCTAATAATTTGTCACATCTAACTTGAGGCACACCACAGCTACTGTTGTCAATACTAAGACTGTACCAAAGCTGTGTTTAGAAAAGGCTGAGTGTTGTCATTGCTACTTGTCATAATGAAAAACAATGTGTGATGCATCACTTTGTTTGTATGCACTGCTGGTCACTAACAGAGCACAGTTAAAATTATCTAAATGGTGTGAAGCTACTGTAGCAACCTTTCATTTAAATGGTAAATATTGATCCAGGGCTTGAGGTTGTTTTGTATTTGGATCAAATTATAATTAATCATTAAAATTAAAATCCTAAAATAGTAATTAGTCTTCACAATAACGTATACAGTCTACCAGCACATGAAAGTGGTGATGTGATTAATGATACAATTAAAACCAGTCAGTTAGTTTTATAACAATTTATCTGTCCGTCTTTGTGTTAGTCCAACATATTGGTTTAGATGGATGAAATAAGGCCTGTGTTAACACACAATTTATTTTACAACATAAAATATGTCAGTAAATACATCAGCTGACACTCACTCACTTGATTTGATTTCATTTAATGTCATTACCGATCTACTCACCAATCCACCTAACAGCCTTGTGTTTATAGAGCTGAATCAAACTAAAAGGTGGAAGTTTAGTGACAGCAACTTTGATATGATGGTGTAGCTTGTTTTGGCCTAACATTTGCTTTTTTATTCTGCTGACTGATTTAGGCTTCAAAAATAATAGATAATAGATAATAATAAATAAAAGTAAAGTTTTTGGGAGGAACCAGGTTATGATGAATTATTTATTTCTCCAGTCCATCTTGAAAAGGTGGAATTTAAAGGGTTATTTGAAGTGACACTTTTTGTTGTGTGTCTGTTTGTGTTCAGACTCACTCATTTCCATGTACTCGGGGTTGAGACCAACAAATGGACCAAGGAGGTGATCTTTCTCGTGGCGTTGCAGTGTTTTGTTCAGCTCCTCCTCTTCTTTTGAGTCCAGCTCTGACTTCCTCTTCCGCAGCAGTTTCTTAAGTTTCCTGGAGGTGAAGAGGAAATGTTCAGTGGTGTCACTTCAGTATGAATAATGCTGGATTGTTAACAATTTATAGCATACAGAAACAGAAAAAAGAGTAGAACCAAACAGTGTGACTTCACTGTGTGAACGCTTGATTTCAACTTTTATCTGCATGTTTACAACATTACTTTTAGATGAGCTTATTATAAAAAGCTTATTATAAAAAGTAACTACTTTAAAACTAAAGTAGTTACTTTTTATAATTAGGTGCCATTTCAAAATATCCCTGACTGTCTTCAACTTCAAAATTAAGGACCTTTCAAGGTTAATCACTGTTACAACTTTCAGATTAAGGAACAGTGATGCACAGACAGTGATATAGACTGCTCACACGCAGCAAAATATTATGGTGTGTAGATGAGTAGCAAAAAAAAAACATTCTGTATGATTGATTTACTCACACTAAGTAAAAAAAAAATCATATGAACTTCACTCTTTATTTGAACAAAAAATATAAATTCAAGCACAGTCAATGACCTAGGGCCTTGATTTTTTCTTTTAATGCTTAAATCCTCTGTGTGTTAGTGAAACTTGTCTTCTGGATTATTGGTGGATTATTATTGATGGACTCACTGAGTATGAGCTCTATGAATTGTAACAGACACAAAGCATAGCAGAGTTCATGGTGAGGATGTAGCCACATCACAAAATTGCAGGCTACCAGGTATGTATGGTTCCCAGGTGAGTATGTCTGAAAACCACACAGGCATCTAAATGACTTCTCTCTGAGTTGGTGTGCATTATTTGTTTGGTTGCTGGCTGAACCCATGTGTTGTTGAGCTCATCACGTGTCCATTGTCGGTCTGTATTAACATGCTGTATGGTGTAGGTTCTACACTCACGGTATGCCAACTTCAAACAGGTTGTTCTGGATGAGCTGCTTGCCTAGCATGGTAATACACAACTGGATGCACAGTTCCATGAGGCAGCCTGCGTGGGCACACTGTGGACAGAGCAGGTGAACAGGTGTCAATGGGTGAGAGCGAATCAGAGTGAGGAAGAGGAGGATGACGTTTACGGACAGTGGGCAGTGGAAAGTGAGCAGAAACAGATCAAACACATTTATACATTTAGGTAGAGAGACTGTGCTTTGAAAGTTCAGGCCTGGCAATATTATTGTTAACAATAATAATAATAATAATAATAATAATAATAATAATAATAATAATAATAATAATAATAATAATAATAATAATAATAATAATAGAGATGGTCAGTGTGCTCCAGGTGTTAATGTCACAACACAATTTCATTTCACAAAAGAGTGACCAGTGGGTTTACCGTCAAAGGCCACAGACAGGGTCTGACTGAAACAGGCTGTCTATTTGTGGGGTTTGTTTACAGTTGAACTGTGTGGAGTAAAGAATTACCTCTTCCATTCTGTATGATCCAACAACATACAAATAGTTCCCAGGTCGCCCAACAAGCCTGAGGATGAAACACAATCATCACATGATGTCATTCAGTTGAGCAGAAAGGTGACTAGAGAGAGTAGAGAGAGTAGAGATGACTATGACTGGATCTGCGTCACAAATGATCCACAGAGGTTTGATTAAAATCACTGAATCTGCAAACAACAAGCTGGAGGAGGTTTTCTCTACCTGCCCCTGAAGAAGGCCAGATACACAATGGGTGTGAAGGCGTTGACAAACTTCAGGATAAAGGTTTTGAAGATAAGACGCTCCTCAAAGCTCTTGTCTGTCTTTGGAACCTCTGAAACATAGAGAACAGGAGTTCATTTAGCCACAAGACTCACTGCTGGAGCTGCTACTGACATTTTTATTTTTATATAGACATCTTGTTAAAGTTATGTTCATGAGTAATTTATGTGATTCATGTTATCACATTGGTTGGTGGTGCAGTGTTTAGCACTATCGCCTCACAGCAAGAAAAGAAGGTTCTGGGTTCAAACATGGGCCTGGGGCCTTTCTTTGTCGAGTTTACATGTTGTCCCTGTGCATGTCTCCTTGTGCCTGCATGATTTTGTATGTATCTATATGTCAGCACTGTGATAGACTTGCGACCTGTCCAGGGTGTACCCCAACCTCGTCAGCACCCCCACAATCCTGACGGATAAGCTGTATAAGTAATGGATAGATGGATGAATTGTACTGTAAATGCAGCATGTTTATAATGGATATTGAGATGGAGCTATCACCAAGCAGGCACGCTGTGGTGCAGTGCACACTGCAGTGCCCAGCCATAGTGCATCATCCCTCCCCATAACACATCCCATTTACCACAATGGATGGACCAAATGGACATTTGTGAATTAGTGTGAAATAAAAAAAATATAATGAAAAAAAAAAAAAAAAAAAAAAAAAAATTCACTGGAAATAATAAGGCTGCATTCAGGCACTGAGAATGATGTCTGGTAGGAGCTGCAAAATCCTGTTCTTAGTGGTCTGCAGGCCTCTCCATCTGTTGGTCACACAGTTTGATCTGGATTTAGATGATTCTACAGCATGGTGGGGTCCTGGGCGAAAAATTGAGAGGAGCCCCTCTAATGAGCGGCTCTCACCATTATGTAATTAATAATCTGACACCAACAAAAAATGTACAAAAATAAAAAAATAAAATTTTTTTACAATATACGAAATGTTCAAGACAGTAGAATTTTTCAGTAAATACCTAAATAAATAATAACTTCAGTGTTGTCATGTCGAAAAAAAGCCCACATTTGTTGAGCTCATCAACACATGAAGCATCTTAATGGAGGTTTACTACTGAGCGCTGTTGGTGAATCAGTGATTTACCAGACTTGGTGACTATTAAAGCCCTGTAGATACTTTCTTATTAAAGCAGATGATACCACCTCTGTATACTTTCTGGCTATTATCTGCATGGGGGCCCCATAATAGCCAGTAAGAGAGAGTAAGAGAGGCTTACTGGCTATTATGGGGCCCCATAACGGAATGGGGCTGCAGGCAGTTTTGCCCATATAACGCACACTGTTTCTCATAATGTGAAAACAATACTGTGTTTGGTCAATTCAAGAAACAATGTCAACAACAGACATCTCTCGCAAAAGGTGCTGTCTGACAAATTCAAATTTAAAGACTTTCTCCAAACAAATTTCACACACACTCAGACATCACACTGAAGGGAGATCACACACGTTTGCTTTGTTTTAATCAGATGCTCAGTCTAAGTGAAAGGTTCCTCACCCAGAGTTGTGAGCCAGCGGGCAATGGCACCATAAATTTCGTCTAAGATGATGATGATGATGAGGTTTATGATGGCAGCAGTGGTCTTCACTGTGGCTCTGATGTTGGACCGTGCTGCAGGGTAGGTACTCATGTGCAAGGCTGCCTTAATGCTGATCCGGTACAGGATGACCCCAAAGACTATGGCAAACGTCACAAGGATCTACAAGAAAGTAAGAGGAAAAGAACAGATAGTATTAATCCCATGGGGACATTCAAAAAGAGATTCAGAGGAGGCTGTTGGCTCAGCTTCTGTCTTCATACTATTATTTTTCTGAACCATTCACCTATCAAGCCTCATTAAATCTGAACAGGAAGAAGTTGGGTTCCACTTTCTAATAAGACTATCCTCATAAACGATTTATGAATGGTTTATAGGTAGTTTATTAATTAACTTGTTAACACTTCAATCATTTATACACTGTTGTAATACATTGGATAAAAAGGGCAACAGTGACTGGTTGCTTGCTAAATAGTTAGCCCACATTTATTTGTACTCTCAGATAAATGTGGACAGACATTTGTGTAGTTACTAGCAATTAACCACCATCAAGATACCTTAATGGCTTCTTTTGGCCTATTATCCATCAACTAATAAATAGGAGCCTTGTATAAAAGTGATACCCTTTTGCTTCTTAAATGGTGGTAACTAATTCCTTAGATTAATGATTTATAAGCTTGCATCAAAGTAGGAAAACTGTTATAACTTGTTTACAATTGTTTATTTATGATTTATGCGTTAACAAAAAAGCTAGTTTAAATCCTTTATTAGGGTAATTTTATTATAAAGTGGAAGCAAACATGTAACCTCAGTTAAATAGTTTTTGAATCTCAGAGGATATCTGTGTTTGGCTGGTCCTTCTTCATTAGCCTGACACATTCATTTGTGAGGAAGCCTTTAATATCTATCTCTCACTGAAGGAGGAATAATAAAATGTAACCTAGGTTTCAGGTTTTAGGCTCAGGTAGGTCAGTTTTACCAAGAAATAGGTAGGTTGATCGCTTCACATTAGAAGTTTTCAAGTTGGATGACCAACGTGAGAAATGTGCCTCCAATAGAGTGGTCCTATTTCACACTGTGAGAGAGGTTTTAGGATGGCTGCTGTCTCAGCCTTGTGTTTTCATTGACACTGTGTTTTCATTGACACTGGAAATTTTGTTGCCAGTTCATAGAAAAAAAAGAAAAAAAGAGTCGAGCTCTCAATTACCACTGTGACTGGAAACTGTGGATACTCACCAGGAAGCACATCATCATCACAGTCGTTAGGTATGCTGGCAGCCTGTCTATACAGGTCAGCTTCACCTTCTCACCCTGCACAGACACATATTAACACACACAGACACACACAAATAAAATACAGGGTATAGTTATATCATGAATGTCCTTTTTAGCTGGGTGTGTGTCTGTTTCTGCTTCCACAGTCTCAGTCTCCTGTCAGCAGCAGCAGCTCTTTATGCCATTGGCACACAGATGTACGCAGAACACGCCATAAACAAGCACACACACAAATATATATATACACACACACATATATACACACACACACACACACACACACACAAACACACACACACACACACAGCCTTGGAGCAAAACAAATTATGCCCCAAGTTATGTCATCTTCAAGTCAATTGACAACTTGGTCACAGTTACTGTGTGTGTGCATATTTATAATCAATCGTCATCAATCATTTACCTTGGGGGTTAAATGTTCCAATCTCATTGTTTTCTGCATGACCCTGAACTCATACTCTGCTCGGTTGTGGTCCTGAAAGAGAAACCAATCCAGTTTTAGTCACTTATCCAATTGTACATTAGTAAGCGGGAAGAGAACATGACAGTAGAGAAAATGCTTCACAAATAAAATGAGCAGTGGGGTGAGCATGGTACGTTCAAGAAAAGAGAAAAAAGCCTGGACCCACCATGAAAAGATTAAGTAGAAAACTAAACACACATTGTAGTTACGAGCACAACAAGAGGTAATGTGTAACCCAAGCTGCTGTAAACAGTTTGTTACTATAGGTTTCTATATTGAAACACCTGAACTTTACCTGAACTGTAAAAGATCAACATCAACAAAATCTTTGTCCAAAGTCTAAACTTTGGACAAAGATTTTATATGACTTTAATATGATGTTGATTAACAATCCTGTCTCTCTCCTCTCATTTCTACATAAAACTTGTTTGTTTGTTATAAACCATTGGACTGAGGTTTTCATGATCTTATGTTGAATAATGGTGAGGTTATTGCAGGTATATTTGATGTGGTTCTCACCTCTGCTTTGAAAATATACTTTTAGCTATCCAGGCTAACAGCTGAGCTAAGCTGTCTTCAGTGTGTCCGTGTGTCTGTGCTGCAGAGTGTGGTCTGTCTACTTTTCTCTATTTTCTCAAATAATCGTTTCATGGTGAGCAGGAATATAAGAGGTAGTGTATAGTAGCCTGCAGTCAGAAGAGCGAACAGCTGTGTACAGAGGAAACTGCATCACTGGAGAACAAGTCAGGGTGAAACAACCAACTGCCAGACCTCAGTTTATACATAATGTAGCTTTGACAAGGTTGAGAGCATTCTGATCCTCCCATTCTATTTGTGGCCATGAGCTCTGGGTAGTGACCTAAAGAATGAAATGACAGATACAAGTAGCTGAAATGACTTTCCTCTTCAGAATGTCAGATACGGTGAGGAGCTCTCACATCCAGCGGGAGCTTGGAGCAGAGTCTTTCAAGTCGAAAGGAGCTGGATGAGGTGGTTTAGGAAATTCCTCTGCGCTTCCCACTGGAGGACACAGGCTGGACCAGGTAAACTATCTGGGTACTACCAACTATGTGGGTTTATAAGCTTCTACAAGCAAAGAGAAAACTAGACCTATGGTCTGCTGTGATAACCACTGCTATGATTGGGCCATTGCTCAATGACCTACTGGAACCTTCAAGCACCTTTAGTAACTATACTCATTATATACATCATGTTGCACCATTTGCAAGCAGCAAAGAAACTAACTGACCCTCCTGTTCAACCACTCTGGATCCAGCAGGAACCTTCAGGAGTGAAGCCTGAATAACACTGAATAACAATGAGTTGAGGCTGGTAACGTGTCAATCTACTATTCAAGAGGAGATAATTTTAAACTATTCTTAGAACATTATTTCTTTAAATTAAAAATATTATTTGACTTTAAATGTACACTGTGTGGCTGTATGTGCTGCTTATATATATATATGCTTATATAGGGTATGGAGGAAACAATTGTCTCTGTTGAAAAGAGAAATCTTAAAAAGAAAAGTCAAGGAGGCATGACAAGCAGAGAGAGAGACTGGAACTGGAACAGCAGCTTCAGTTTTGTTATGAGAGCTCACAAGTCAACTAGCATCGTGAAAAGAAAGAGAGGAGCGAGAGGAGAGAAAAACACAGGAGCAAAGAGGTGAAGAAAAGACCCTTGGCTAATTGTTAGGGAGAATGGCTGAGTGTTAGAAAACAGCATCTTCAGAACAGATCTGAAACTGGAAATCATAATGAAAGACATTTAAATGAGAGACAGCAGGAGGTAAAGTTGGATCCAAACCTTATGTTCCTCCTGTAAAACACAACACACACAAAAAACAAAAGGAGAAGACATCAGTCTGCTGGCATCATCTCTGAGGAGCAAAACATCTAATGATGCGGTTGTTTCATTATTATATTAAAAGAATGTCTGAGATGTCTGAGGCTCTTTGTATGAGAACATATTAAATGAGAGCTGACAGAACACATCCTGACCTCTGCCTGGCTGTCAGCCTCATCACTTTGTGACCTTGCTTTTAGGTTAAGTGCAGTGAAAACATCTTCACATTAATAAATGTGTCCTTATGAGTCTTTACAGAGGGGGCAGCAGGTTTTTCTTTTAACAATATCCCACAGGCAAGACAGGGTGAAACACAGGAGACACTTCCATTTTCATTTTATTGACTTTAGTTAACTTAGAATTTTCATTTATTCTAAAATAAATGTTATTTAAGGTAAGACATGGAGACTTGCAATGTGAAAGTTCAAAGTTTAGTGTAAAGGAAATTAGGTTGTTTTGGGATATGTTACCTCTCATATCTCAAAATGACGCTATAGCCAGGAGCCAATTAGCTTAGCTTAGCAGTCCATTAAGATGCAGATAGCTAACCCAGCTGATACACTAACCAACACTCTCAACTGTTCTGGCAAACTCCCAAACTCCAAGTAACCTGTCATTGCTCAGTTTTTATACTTATTGATCAAATTAGATATTAAAGCTGCATCTGTTTATTTACCATGTTTATGCTAACCTAAGCTAACATGATGTTGGTAGATGATCTTATTTCCCAAAACTACCAGCTGTTGTTTTCAGATGAAACAGTGATTCATGGTGGTTTCTCACCTCTTCTTCCTCACCGAAGCCAGTCAGGTCCCAGATGTAGTTGAGTCTCATTTGTCGTCTCTTCCAGTGCTCCATGAAGAGAACAGCTACAACCAGGCAAACACAGAAAACACAGTCCTACTTCACTTTTACTACGATTATGAGAACATACATGCATATTATCTTCATATTGTGACAAAAAACAAATCAACTACAACTGACTATTTGATGATGAGGTACCACTCATATAAGCAAATCAGACATTCAGTGTTTCTATGAGACTTTTCGTTCTGTAAATAAAATTTTAAACAATAAAACAGCAGCAAACATCTTTTCTCTTTGTAAACATGGTCAATAGGAATAATGTTGTCCTAAGCAGAGAATGAAGTGACGCCCTCTGTGTGTGTTCTGATCTGGTGAATCCTGTTAAACTGCTGGTCCTTTCTACATCTATAAACACAAAGGCTCCACCTACAAGTGAGATGACACAATGCTGCATGCAGCACTCAGATGAAAGAGGTAAGACCAGAAGGACTGGACTAAGGACTACCTGCTCAAATCCAGAATGGCCGGTGGAATGTCAAATTTTTATATGTTTACTGGTTCAGCCAGTGTCTTTACCACCTTAATCAGTGTCTTTACCAGCTCCATCATTTTACTGGCTCCTTCAGTGTCTTGACTGGCTCCTTTATTATTTGTGTGTGCAGTCACTGGTTTTCATGTCCTCCATGTGTCAGTAACTTTATGCGTACAAACAGTCAGCATTGCTATGGTGCATAGCTAACATAGCTAATAGCATACTGTGGGTTGATTTGTGGTTAGATTTTTTTAGTGGCTCTCATGTTTACAGGGTAACTATTCAGTTGAGTTTCTTGTTTGTTTTGTGGTTTAATTTTCACTGGGTTCCAAAGCGCCTTGCTGACTGAAAACATGAAGGGGGGTGACAGTGACATCTAGTGGTAGTGACAGGGGCTTACACAGTCTTTAACAACTTTTTCAATGAGGAACTTTCACACATCTTCATGGTATTCTCCCCGATCAGGTCTGCAGTGGGTGAATCCAGATGGCAGTCTCTGTCACATACTAGCTATGTCTAAACACATAACATCTCCCTGGTGTGAAGCCCTGCTGATGCTGAGTGATGGTCGTTTGACTTGGCAGGACATCAGAGGAAGCCTGGCTATGTTTACTCACCAGTTACCTTTGTGGATTCTTACTGTAGATTCAGATATTAGTGGCCATGTTTCTGTTAAATCTGAACTAAGGGAATCAATGATGTTCTCTACACACTGGATGACATCCAGCCTCTATGTGTAACAGTCTACTCATCTACTTGGGCAGGTTGCACAAAACACCTTAAAACAAGGTTGATTAAAGTTTTTTCCTTATCTTGGTCTTATATTTAATGCATCATTTTGTCAGTTAAGTCAGTTAAGCTGTTTCACACAAGACCATAGCAAGGGTCCAAATTAATTAAAAAAAACTTGAGGTATCACAAAATAGCTGAGTCTACATGAAAAGGATGAACACATCCCAAGAAGAGTGTTCTGCAACTGTAACAACCTGATGGACACCCTGAACGACAAGGAATTGATTTTGCTCAACAGTCAGCTTATGATCAGTTAGACACAAAGACCTGGATGACTCTACTTTCCTCATCCTTTGCAGTTAATGATTGTTCTGTGGTTTTATGCTATGGGATCTTTCCAGATAACTGGTATTATGAGCACTACAGTTGGTCCATGGTCTCTTATTATGGTGTTTTGTGTTTTTTAGTGGACCCTCTGGTTTCTGTATGAACGATCAAATGTGAATGAGCCCTCACCCCAGAGGGCCATGAAGATGGAGAAGAAGACGGTAGCTGGGTTGTCAAACAGGTGGCTGGCTTGGGCCGTACCACATGCAGTCACCAGCTTCCAGTAGCTGCAGGCACGGTCACACAGCGGACACATGGTGATGTTGTTTCTGGGATCACAGATCTCCATACTGACAACACAGATGTGGAAGAAGACATGAATTTAAAGGTCAAGATCATGAAAAGATTTTTGCTACTTTAATGTGGAAGACAAGTAATTCTGCATGTTGATTGTTAGGTCTGCAGAACTATCATCACCTTATCAAGAGATGGAGACAAATTATCTTCTCCAGTTATAAAGCAACAAAGTTTATTGGTACAAGACACACCAAAGAAAAGACTTTCAGTGAAATGTAAAATGACCACAATCACAATATCTCCCAAAATAATCTCATTGTAGTTTTTTACATATTCTTCAGCACTATTTCCTGTTAAAACTGCTCTTACAGCAACATAAAATGGTCCGTGATACTCATTTAGACTGTAAACTCAGTTGAGAAACAGCTTTTACATATAACCTTGAGCAGGAAATTAAACAGCCTCTTCTCACAGCTCTCTCATACTCTCATTTAAGTTGAACATTCTCTGGCTCCAATAGCCTGAAAAAAGCTTTTCAGTAGCTGTTGATTGGTACTGCTCATTGTTCAGGAGGAAGTTTTGACAATTCTTCTTCTAGGGCTCTGACCGGACCACTCCAGAAGGTGGATTTTCTCTGTCTACAGTCATTATGGAGGGTATTTTCTCTGATATGCAGTGTCATTGTCCTGTCTTTCTTACTTTTTATTGCCACTGCAGAAACATTTTCATTGTGTGTGAGTATGATGTGAACCTTGGTATGTTGTCATCAACAGTTCCACAACCATAGAGGAACACAATGACTCCAACGATGGCTGCAGGGATCAGCATCTGTGTGTAGACTCCTAACCAGGCAAAGTACAGACCAACCTTCTCCCCAAAGTACTTCCTGTGGGAAAAGACACCACATGTCAAAAAAAATGACACAATGATCCATATGATCAGATCAAACTGCAATCTTAACCAACCTCACTTCCATCACTAATTGAATAAATGAGTTGTTCCTGCTGATGATTTGCATGGTCTCATTACATGTGACCTGTCACATCAGTTAAGCTGTTACATCCTCAGTTCCCACAGTGTGTGAGAGCCTCAGTTAGTGCTACTGTGAGAGGACACATGTGAGGCTGCATCATATGTTTGTGATTTACCTCACAGGTCTGACAGGAGCACTGACCTGATAAGTCCAATGGGCTGGTATTTGTAGAAGACACTGTAACTGGCCCACTCCTCATATAGCAGCTGTGAAGAGATGTAGGAGTCAATATCAGATGTTCATATATTATATGATATATTAGTGACACACCAGCGTGTGCAATTATTTTGTTTTATTTTATTCTTTAAGTATTGCTTTTAACTCTCCTGGTGATGTTTGTTTAAGTGAAGAGTTCCTCCATGTTTACTTGTTTGTCTTGATGGAGTCAGTCTATGTAAGTATGTCTTGTTGCCATCCTCTGAATACATTGGTGTTTTTGGTCTTTGTTAGTCCTATATAGTCCTATGAAGAGCTTTTTCTACTGACTCCCTGCAGTCAAACATTTGAAGGTTGTGTAATCAAAATATCACACAACTTCAAATGTTTGACTGCAGGGAGTTTTTGCTACATTTACTTAAAAATCATTATGAATATTATGATTGTTGCTGATCACTTTCCTTTCAATCTATCAGTAAGCTAATCATTTTACTTCTAGTATTGAGCTACACATGAAAAGTCTTTAAGCAGAAATAAGGATAATAATTCCAGCTTTCTTTAACAGTGAAATCACCCAAACATTAACAGAGCCTCCTCTTCCTGCGGAAACTCTAGGATCACCACACAGTCCTTTTGCTTCCAACGGGAACTTCATTGAATTCATCATCACATTCAACATCACAGCCTGAATCTGTCTCTGTGTAACAAGCACCGTAATCTCAACACAATCACCAGATTGAGCCGCACAATCATTTAACTGGAGAACCCCTAAACAGCATCTACAGCAGATGAAAGGACGACAAATAGCTTCCGATACAACACACATTCACTAACTACTGCACACCTCTGCCTTCAGGCGCAGATACAAGTCTCTAGTATTCACCACCAATTCCTTCAGATTTATCAATACCTCATTAGCCTTGACCTCAATGACCACTATACTAAATTTATTATGTTAGCTAACTGGGCAAAAAAAAACCAAAACTTGTGACTAAATCTGCATGTGCATCATACAGATGAATGGTTTCGTGAAGATGATGAGAATGATGGAAGATGTCGGAGAAACAAGTTAGACAGACTCTCCACCACTACCACCACGACATGATGTTTATGAAGAACGGTTAATTCTGTAGTAGACAGTAACAGTGAAGCTGGTCTGGAAACACATGGAGGACCAACCCCTGACTCAGACATTTAATATTGGGTTGTCCTTATATCTGTCACCTGTCTCTAAAACCAATGATGTAGCATATTTATGACATATTCTTTCTCAAACGGCAGTGGTGACCCTGTGGTCCAGTGAGACCAAAACAATTAAATGGTCACATATCCAGAGGAGGTGCTGGGCAGGACTGACAGTGTGACACTTAAGCAGTGCTGTGGGCAGCCACAGTATACATTGGTATTACATACTGTGTGTAGATTACTCGTCTTTGTATTGTTTAAACCTATATGACTATAGACATTTTGAGGTTACAGTAATGACATCAATTATGATCTATTCCATTTAGGCATGTCTTTAAACGATATGTAGTGAGTTTTACCAGGGTTTACCTAAATTTAACACAGCAATTATTTATATTATTAACTACATGACCTCCTTCCCCTGCTCAAATCATTTGAGGGTTTGAACAAAGGAGCAGCCAGCAGCCTCCTCTGCAACGCTGAAGCCACACAGCCAGGCAGGGACTTCAGTCCTCCAGGAAGCCACACAAACTCACTGGACTTTATGAACACGACACTGGAAAGGACCTTCCTCTGTTGTTCCATTTACCGGGTGAAGTTTGACTGGGCCTAACCTAACATAGTACAACACATCTAAGCACTGGATCATTTACTTACTTACATTTACTTGTTGATGTACATGTACTGATCTGGTTAATGTACCTCTTGAGTATTTTGTTATTATGTCTGCTAAGCTGGTTTGTTAGCCACACTGTTAACTTATACTTGTATGTTCACATATATACCTGTAGCACTACCAAGCTCTAAAACTTGCATGCAGAAAACCCTCTTTCAACCTGGCACCCTTTTAGACTACCTGAATTGGCTTAAACAAAGCAACTCACATGCCATGTGGTCTCAGCAGCCATCCTTTAGTCTGATAGCTGATGTGCTTTCTTTTATTTACTGCCATCTTGTGGTAGTATTACTTGGTCAGGCCGTGTGGGCACGGCAACCATTTTGAATCACCCATCTCGTCTTTGTACACACGCACACACACACACACGTATATACCAAGGTTAAACATAATGTTTTCACATTTTGTAAATAAATATCTTTAAATATGATAATAATAAATAAATAATAAATTGTAATACGTATTAGTGTTTCATGTTGTTGGCCCTGATGATTCACTTTAGAGTTATTGTTTAATATAATAATTTTTAATATTAAAATCATATTAATTTCTTCTAGAAAAGAAGTGATAACTAAGGTGCCCAATATATATGCATCCATCCATTATCTATACCGCTTATCCGTCAGGGTCACAGCAGGGCTGGAGCGAATCCCAGCTGACATTGCCAACATGCCGTTGGTGACATCTAATTCAATTTATTGACAGGTCGACGGGTTATACTTACCTTCCTGTCATTCGATCCTGCATTTGCCTCTGTGATGTCTCCCTGTAAAATACACACACGTACATGTGTAGGTACAAAGCCACACATGACACAACACAAAATTTTGAACTGCAATTTGTTAGAAACTTGAGGGTTACTACATTATTGAGTACAGGCAGCAGATAATTGTTTATCATATTAAAAACTCTCTGGATTGTGATTATTCTCATTCAGATCAGCCGTCAGAGGAAGGGTGATCATACTCACATCATGTAGAGGATAAGCAGATGTGTAGACACCATTGGCTAGCAGACTGGTGATCCCTGTGAAATACAGACATATCCAGGTGTTTATACTCCAGGAGGAGACACACACACACAAACACACACAGAACAATGATGGTGATGTCAAACTCAGAGCTCTGGAGGAGAATTAACTGAGTTCAGTTAACCTCTCTAATGATCTTCTTATAGCTTCTGATAGAAGCTATCAGAAGCTATGTGAAGCTATGCTGAGGTCAATACACTATTGACCACAGCATTCTGCTGCAGAGACTAGACCACGAAATCGGGATTAAAGGCTCTGTGCTAAAATGGTTTGAATCATACTAATCTGACAGGTTTCAGTTTGTTAATGTTAACAATGACCATTCAGAGTGCAGCAGAGTTATGTATGGCGTATCACAGGGTTCAGTTTTAGGGCCAATTCTTTTCATTCTCTATATGCTCCCCTTAGGCGATATAATCTGGAAACACTCGATCGACCTAAACATTTCAGGGACACTTTTTCTACGCAGATTGCTAATCTAGATGGCATCACCCTGAACTCAAGTATGACGGCAAGGAACCTTGGAGTAATTTTTGACCAGGACCGCACATAAAACATGTGACTAGGACTGCCTTTTTTCACCTGCGTAGCATAGCGCATCAGTTTCTCAGCATAGCATCAGAGTGATGCTGAGAAACAAGTCCATGCATTTATCACCTCTAGGCTGAATTACTGTAACTCTCTGTTGTCAGGATGTCCGAAAAAGAGTCTGCAGTTAGTCCAGAACGCTGCAGCAAGGATATTGACAGGAGTTAGTAAAAGAGAACACATCTCTCCCACTTTAGCTTCTCTCCATTGGCTTCCTGTAGGATATCAAGTAGACTTCAAAATCCTTCCGCTGACTTATAAAGCCCTTAATGACAAAGCTCATAGTCTCTTATTATCCCACCAGAGCACTTCGCTCCCAGAATGCAGGTCTGTTAGTGACTCCCAGTATCTTTAAAAAGAGAATGGGAGGTAGAGCTTTCAGTTATCGGGCGCCTTTACTGTGGAACCAGCTCTCTCCATGGGTCAGAGAGGCAGACACACTCTCACTACATTTAAGACTAGGCTTAAAACCTTCCTCTACGACAGAGCTTTTAGTTCGGGCCAGTTCAGGTAGCTCTGAACCATTTTTATAGCTATGCATCTATAGGCTTAGACTGCTGGGGGACACATCAGGTTACATGGAGCTCTCTCCTCTCCTCTCCCACATTTTGAATTATCATTTTCATTATCTGCTACACCTTGTAGTTTGGCCTTGGTGTCTCGCTCTCTCTCTATTTGTGTTTCCACAGATCCACTGAAGCTCCATCTCTCTCCACCAACCGCCCCCTGCATCACCCCCTTCCCCTTTTTCCCCTGCTGTTAAACCGACCTGCCCTCCCTTCCCAGGAACCAGTCTACCACCCATTACTCCTATTAAGCTGACCTGCTCTCCCTGCCTTCCCTCCCACCAGAAACTGCCTTCGACAGCTCCTGCACACCATTTGCATGCTTTGCATATTCTGTATTGTAACCTGTTTTCTTGTCTGCATACAATATCTATTGCACATCTGCCTGTCCTGGGTGAGAGATCCCTCCTCTGTTGCTCACCATGAGGTTTCTCTTTTTTTTCCCTGTTAAAAGCGTTTTTGTTTTTCAACAGTCGATGTGAGGGTCTAAGGGCAGTGGATGTTGTTATGATGCTATGTAAAGCCCTTTGAGACAAACTGTCTGTAAAAATGGGCTATATAAATAAAATTGCCTTGCCTTGGTTGTCATGACTGATGTCATGTTTCTGTGGAGCAAGAACACAGACCTCACTGTCATTGTCTGTAGCTCAGATTGTTCACTAGTGGTGAATGAAGAGATAAAAACAGAAACCAGACAGAGAGAAGACGGAGAGCAGGGGCTCTCCTCTACACTCCAATGAAAAAAGGAACTAGATTAACAGCAGAATGAGTTGTCCTGTGAGTCAGAGATATATGCTGAGGTCTTACCCATTGAGTATTTGGCTCTAGTGCATCTTGTCCTCTTCAGTACCTCATAGACCTGATGTCACAAACAGCATTGTTAAATGAGCAGTTTCGGGTGTAAAAACATTTTAATGAGTTTTGTATGACATATTGTATACCTGTGACTCAGGGAGTCTGCTGATCAGCTCAGTGCAAAACACAGAAAAATGGAGCTCAGTTGGATTGAGGAACTCCATCCAATAATGAGATCACATTACCCAGTCACTGAATGAGCAAAGAGTTGTGTAAGTGTGTGTGTGTTTGTGTGTGTGTGTGCATGTGTGTGCGTGTGCGTGTGTGTGTGTGTGTGTGTGTGTGTGTGTGTGTGTGTGTGTGTGTGTGTGTGTCACTGCAGCAGCATGTATATGTATATGATGCAGATTCAAAAAATGTTTTTGTCCTCTCACACAGACTCAGGGTGTCAGAATGTCCTATTGGAGAAGACATCAGGCTGCACAGGGAGCACTGAACTCATGCACATGCTGTAACTGAATTACACAATGAAGCCACCATCCAGCCACTAACCACTGAACCAATACTTACTATTGAGCTCCTGGTCTTGCTGTCGAAGAATTTGTCCGTGTCAGAGAGATCGAATCTGGCAACAAAAAGCAGAGCCGGTCTGGTTTCAGGACCAAAAGTAAAATAACAAAGACGTTACACAACAGTGTTCATCCATAGGCACAACTACATGAACAGTGGGTAAGGCCTGTGACAGCAGGACTGTCACTGACAGCAAACTGATAATAAGAGGTGGAGGAAAAGAGGGACTGATAGCTCTATAAATCCCTGTTGGCTTGGTTGGTCAATCCAGTGTCCATAATCAGTTCATTTTATCAATGACAATGACAGCATGTACAGGCATCATGGGATGTAGGCAGACTGGATAATAAATGAACTCTTATCTTGTCTTATTCTTGTGGCTTGTATTTTACGCTACAAGTCACATTCACCTATTCACACATATGCCATGAGTTCAGTATCTTGCTTGATGGCACTTCTATATGTGGACTGCAGAAGTCACTGATTGAACCCCTGACCTTCATTGGTGGAAAACCAGCTTTACCTCCCACATGATGATCATACTGTTTTGTGTAGGGGCAGGACTTGGAGTTGATGATGGTGTAAAAATTAGTTTCACAGCTTTTGACACTACAGCACTGACTCTACAGCACTGTGACTATTCAGCACAGTAATTCTAAAGCCTTGTGACTCTTCAGTACAGTGCCTTACAGCACAGTGATTACAGCACTGGGACACTAGAGTACTGATTCTACAGCACTGACACCACAGATTATTAATAAATTTAATAGGTTTAGCTTTTTAATAGGTTTGTTGTTCTAATGAACAACAAACATAAAATGGTAATTCAACCTCTAAATGATAATCTCTGTATATCCCAGTCATACTTTTAATACACACACACTTTTGAATGGCACACAAATGTGCAATATATAGTGTATTTCAAATAATTAAGTGGAACACTGACTAAACTTCTGGTTTTTCCTATATGATATGTTTTTTCCTATAATATTTGATGAAGTGATTAAAAATAAATTATGCTTAATGACTTCATTTTCATAATATAAAAAAACAAACATAATACAATGAAAAAAAATAATTGTAATTAATTAAGCATAATTATGGATTATTAAAAAATATTGTAACATTAAATATAATATAATTACACTGTTAGAGATATAGAGTATTATATTTTCAGATGTGTTGATATAAGGTTTATTTTGATGTGCGTGCACAAATTAACAGCAAATAAAGTAAAAAAAAAAAACGAGATATTAAGTAAGGCTAATACTAACTAATACTTGTAAGCATAAACACAGCAACTAGCCTGCTCTTAACATAATCTTAATCTTCATTTTAATGAGTCGGTGGCCAAGACTCCAGAGTTAGGAGTTAGCTTGTTGTCTTCTGTCACATTAATCTGAAATTCAATTTGCAGTTTAATATTTTCAGTTCTGCAGTAACTTGAGTCTTCTCTCAGGTTGATTACAAAACTGAATTTAAGCCTAAATGCAAGAGCACCGTGTTTTGTAAAGCCAGATTAAGTTAATGTATTTTATCCTGTGATCTTAATCTTCTTAATCTCAGGGAATTGAAGATTCAGTGATGAAAAGATGTGGAGGGAGTCTTCCTGCTAGCTGTTAGTCAGAGCTGTAAATATAGCTGTCCACCACCCACTCTCTCCTCTATACATCCTGACAGAGGCTGACATTAATGCTGAGACTGCCTTTGTATTCAAAGGTTTTACTTGTTGGAATGGAACAGTGAAAATAAAGTCATGACTTCTTTATAGTTAATCCAGTTTATTTATCTAATTTAAAAATCATCCAACACAAAAACATTTTGTAATTCAGATTAGCTGCTTGTTTCCTGGTGAGAGGTGAGAGCTTCAGCAGAGAGAATGTCAGACAGTGTGACAGTGTTTGTTTTGCTCTTATTCACATCTTTGTGGTTGTTACTTCTCCGAGCTGCTGAGGTGAAATGACATGAAATATGAAGGCTGATGCTGTGAGTAACAATGCCTTCCCTCCCACCAGAAACTGCCTTTGACAGCTCCTGCACACCATCTCCATGCTTTGCATATTCTGTATTGTAACCTGTTTTTTTGTCTGTATACAACATCTATTGCACTTCTGCCCATCCTGGGTGAGGGATCTCTCCTCTGTTGCTCACCATGAGGTGGGCAACAGATTCATTGCAATCTATATGATCAGTAACTCATCATCCCTCATTAAAACAAATGACACTGGGGTAAAATTATGATTGTCATTGTGTAAGATATGGTTTCTCTCTGGTTGTACATGCCTGGGTTAACAGGCACAAAGCTAGACATGTCAACACTATGATCAGTTTCAGAATCTTCTGTGACAACTCAAACAAAACGTTTTGACTCACAGATGCTGCTTCTCCCTGGAGAAAGGATGAGAGAGGGATTTGATGCTGTCTGGTCTGTTGGCATCCACCTTCGGATGGAGTGGAGCTGTGACTTTGTGAATAAAGAGTCGGATCTTTTCCACCACATTATTGCCTTGTTTTACCTCGTACACCTGCAGTGGAAGTTAAACGGGTGAATCATTGAGAGCAGGATTCCCTTTACAGGAGCCAAAGTTAAAACATTACATGTTCTTGATATTACATGTTAGCTCAGCTCAGTTTTTTCTATGAGGCCCAAATTCCTAGGTTTGAGAGTCTGGCAGGGTTTGAATAGGCAGAATCATCTTCTGTGTCAGTATTAAAAACAAACATATGCTTGATAAGAATAATTTGAGATCAAAATCAGACTGTTTGCACTGGTCACATCGAGAGAAGGTCTGAGTCATATAAAATTGTATCATCTGCAAACAAATGTGCATTTATGTTTGGAAAGAGACCATTCAGAACACATTTACTAACTTTACCAACACTTGGTGATACATGAAAATGCCTAATTTCAAAAAGAAATTTCTAAAACATAATAATTTAATTAATGTGCTTAGGGTTGTCTTAAAAGGGCACTGATGACATGGTCAAAATACTGAGGTTTTATGTGGTCCTCGTACTAAAATTGTAATATGTTATTTGTTCACCAGGGACTCCAAGGTTCAAAAAATGTGGTTAGTGGTTTCGAACTGAGTCAGCTGATAATTTGTATTCTGTGCCAATATCCAATCCCACTTCATTTGATGATGACTACATAAGTTGATTGTTGGGAGGTTTGTACTGCACAATTTTTCCTGTGGCACTTGACAAATGTTTGGTTAGTCATGCATCCTTTATTCACATTGGATTCTATCAAATTCTCATTACAAGGCTATAATACCCATCAGGCTATAATACCCATCAGGGTATTATACCAATACATGAATGCAAAACAGTAAACATTCATCTTCACACTTTTCACCATGTTAGACTGCAACTCTGAGAGCCAGTCCAGCTCTGATGGGTGAAGTACCTTCTTCGTTGGCATTTTGAGCTTCATGAACTCAGCCTCTCGACATAGGATGTTCCAGGGAGCATGTATCTTCAAGAAGCCGAATCCAGGGATCTTACCCTGAAACAGGGTGATATTTAGATACTGTTCTCTGTGAACCTACTACAGAAAGTACATGTTCAGCACAAACTCACATTTTCATTGCTGCATATAGGATTCTCTGCAGCCTCTACACTTATGTAAAACCTCCTTCACTGCCAGACTTACACAGTTCAGTACGCTGACCTGTCTGGTTACAGAAATACATAATATCCAATTCAAAGTAGCTGACTAAGAGCACTGTATATATCATACCACCTACTTAATGGTAAAAAGCTCAGGTTGTTTTGCCTCCTGATTAGAAGCAAAGGCTGATGAATGGTAAATTGCTGCACCAGGAATATGGAATCATAGTTTGATTTGTACATATACTATAAACAGGTATATGAGAGAAATTATAACAGTGTTGCAGTTTAATCAGGATATAGATAAAGGTAGATCAAACTTTTTAAATGGAGTCGCTGTAAATAATTTCGCTCACTAATGAGAACCCCTGTCATTGCTGGGGACAATGACTGTGAATCTTTGTCTAACTGTGCAAACCTGATAAGTGAGCATGTAGAAATCAGACAGAGAAAATATATTGCAAGGACCTTAAATTCAAATTTTAAACTAATCTTTTATACACTTTAGCGTTAAACTCTTCTTCTACGTTGAACTCTTCTTCTGTGTGTCAAAGTGTTATGGACCTCATTGCAGCTGTTGCTCAGTTCAGTTATGTATTTTAATGCTACAAAGTATTTACTGTTCCTTTAACTAATTAACAAATCACTAAAGAATAGTTTAACTTACAAAAATGCAGAATGAAGACTAGACATTGTGCTTCATGTTTACAGCAGCTTGTACATGCCCAGTGTAGGTTAATGATCATGTGTTTTCAGGTCTGTTAGTACAGAGATCACTTTTGGTTTGTACTCTATTCCTTAGCCTTGGACCTTTCTTGTTAAGAAGTTGCATAGACACAGTTTTGGTTTTCCTTTTTCATATTGTTTAAATACAACTAGCAAGGATGCTTTTTATTCATCTGCAGAGTACACCTCTGCAGATCAACATCATGGCATCTACAACGTAGGCCTGGAAAATGTCTGAGCACACACTGGAGTATCTACAGAAATGCATGTGCAGCCATGGTCTGCTTTGTCCTACAGAATCTGACTAAGGCCTCAGTGTAGATTCCACAGTTACACAACCAAGCAGATTGGCACCCTAAACATGACAGCAACTGTTCATATAAAGAACTCATAGCTTTGTGTGTTTTGTTTTCTTTTATTGGTGGTCACATGTTTTGTGTATTAAAAAAACATATCAAAAATTAAGCTTCAGGACAAGAATCAACATCTCTCCATTTCCTACTCTACAGAAAAAAAAGAAAAGACAAAAAGTTTTTTTTAATGACAACAAATGTATGTCTATGTGTATCCAAATCTATCATAAAAATAAACCTAATAACTCCAAAGTGATCTGGAGTCAGGACACAGATGTGGGTTACTGATAACCAACTCTCATCAATCAGGGGATTTGTTCTAATCAACTCTGAAGTAATTTTGTGTTATCTTTGACATTTAAATCTAACCAGAGAGTGTTAGATCTTAGATCTTATCTTTGTACTGAGTTCAGAATAGAAATGATATGACTTAGTCATCTGTAGTATCCGGTCTGGTATGAGTGCACAATTAGCACATTCTTTACTTGTCCACTTGGTTTCTAGTGGTAGTGGTACCTGTCCTGAATTGGGCCAAAATCAAATCATATCCTAATAGTCTGTTTGGGAGACTATTAGGATATGTGTTTTGGTAGTGTTGAGATCAGGCCTGATTGTCAGGTCTCTCTCCCACGCATGAACCACTTGTGAGTAGATCTCACTTTTCCTGTTCTATATGTCAATAAATGTGTATGTGTTGTTGTTATTAGTCCATCTGATAGGGAGTGAGTGAGTGAGTGAGTGAGTGAGTGAGTGAGTGAGTGAGTGAGTGAGTGAGTGAGTGATGCACAAAGTGGTTGAATGAGTGAGTGGGAGGTCTGTCAGTTGAATCCTTCAATGTGGCCAAGGACACATTCACGTTCCCACTGCTAAAAGAATGTGCTGGTGGTGACTGGTCTGATAACTGGTCACACCAACAGTCTTGAAGGTGTGTTCATATGTACAACACAATGGACCTTCGTCACTTCTCACTTGTGCATTATATCAAGAGGAAAGAGCTGCTGTTTCAGGCCCCACACATCCAGTTAGGTCATTATGGATTAGTGGTCGACACTATGACTCTGATCCTACATGTACCTGAAGCCTGAGCTCATAAATACGATATGAAAACAAACAGCTGCTTCTCTGTAGAGGAGGGTGATCAGGGAAATTAATTAAACTGACAGCTATTGGTCCCTTCAGCAGATTAAATTAAAAGGAAATAGAAATGAACTCAGAAATGCTGCGAAGTGCTGTGAGGCAGACTGGAAAAAGAAACTGAATTTAGATTCAGATCAGGACTGTCACTCTCAGGGTGCCCACATCATTCACATCATCTGAACCTGCCCTGTCATCGCATCATTCCAACACATTCATCTCTCCTGTCTTCCACTCACCCCTTCATCCTTTTCCAACTCCAGACCCGTCTCCAGGAGGTTTTCCTCAAACTCCTCTCGTCTGAAGCGCTTGTCATCTTCGTGATAATCTGTCTGCTGCTCCTGGGCAGTTATTTCTGGGTCTTCCTTCGGCTGTAGTGGGGCTCGGCTGCTCCTCATGCTCAGGCTGCGACGAAGCTGCCGGATGAAGTTGTTGTCACTGAACTTGGATGAGTGGCGCCGGACGTTGCTGGGCTTCTGGATGTGGTAGGCCAGCACGTAGTCCACCCGCCGGTGCCCATCAGAGAAGTATGGGCCTATTTGCGGGTACAGGGTCGAGATGTCATCCACATAGAGGTTCTTCATTGGCTACAAGCAATAAGCGAGGTAGAGGCAATAAACAATTTCAGTATTTTTACTATCTGTATTTGTGCCTTGTATGTGACAGAACACGTGAACCATGAAATAAAATATCACATGATAGTTGTATAGTGATATTTGGACTGGACTGATTGAGATGTTAAATTAAAGTAATTAAAATGTCAAAAGGGAATAACAAAATCTCTGATGTGAAAAAAAAATGTTGAAATGGTGAGAATGTGTACATGCAGGGCCTGATCACTGGTAGCTAACCAGCCAATCCCTCTCTCCCCCTTGACTTTCCTGTCTATCTTTACTATCGCAAAAGTTATGTTCATGTAAAACAAAGTGATACTGCACAATAATGCATAATAATGTGAAATCTGTGGCTAATGTAGATGCTGTGTGAATAACATGCGGACACCACAGATTGAACATAAAGGAAATTTATGAGTATTCAGTTACTATCAGAACAGGCTGTGGAGACAGAGGTGAAATATCTGTTACACCACTGAAACACACTGCAGCATAACCAGCAGTGGTGACGATTTATTCTCATGTGATGTGATGTAAAACGTCCTCTGTTTGACCTATTCCAGTCTTATGCATGTAATTACAGCTTCTCTGGGCTATTTGCAGGCCTGTATGTGTGTGTGTGTGTGCGTGTGTGCGTGTTCGCTGAGGTTGTAGTGACACACTTCAGTGACTCACACAGGGTCAGACAAACACAAATCCTCAGCTGCTTCCCCTGACCAGTAGAGAGACTGCCTCCACACTACAGCGTTTTAGTTTTAAAACTAAAACCATCTCCATGCAGACAAGACGTTTAGCGCCATATCAGAAACAATCTCCTGTGTTATTATGGACATAATAACACATCTGAAAACACATATCACGTGACCATCCACATACTTGAGCTACTGTGAACAAGAAACAGATGTCTACCCTCAGTTGATTAGTTATAGAAACCATAAAGACCGTTGAGTATTAAAATACAGAACTGAACTGAACAACAGCTGCTACAAATACAATAAGGTCAGTAACACTTGTATCGATTACCCATGTTGCTTTCACTACTTGTAGTTGAGGCTGATTACAGCCAATCGGGGATGGACCATGGCTGTCTACATCATTGTTTCCAAATGCCGCAGTTTCTATCTGGCCAGAGTACAACACAATGGATGGATCCACCAGTGTTTCCAAAAGTGTGATTTAGGGGCTGAAAACTCTGGAGTCATGTAAATAGAGGAAGAAACATGAGGAAGTAATGAGTTTAAAATTAAAACAAACAACATAGAAGAGGATGTGATTTTAAATCTGAAATGGATATGTTTAAAACTAAAACTTATCAGTGTGAACAGAGCCCAAGCTGTCATAGGGAACATTAGCTGTTTGTTTACCACTTTATTGTGATTACATGACATGCATGATACTTTGGGGGAATTATGGTAATTGTGGGTGTGTGTGTGTGCATGCGTGTGAATATGTGTGAATATTATCGTGAGGACACAGTTTGGTTTGAGAAGATCATTTTGATTTTGGTCCTCACTCTTTGAGGCTTAAGTTTTAGGCAGGTCCTACTGCCTCACACACACACAACACACACACACATGCACACACACACACACACACGCACACACTTTGACAGCTGCACAAACCCCACCTCTAACTTGTTGAGCTTCGCCATTAAAATCTAAGAAACTCTGAGGAAACATTTGCACTTACAAGAGGTTTATTTTCATTATTTTATTTGACTTCACATAGAACACTAACTCACCGCATTGATTGAAATGACCACAATGGGACATTGTAACAAGTACGAGATGGTTTCATTGGTTTGGTCTATATGTTATGGATACTTCAGCTGCTCCTATCAATTGTTACATTTTAAGGAAAACAGTATGCAAAATGTAGACAACTCAATAGGTCTAAGTGGAAAAAAAGAAACTTACAAAAACAAGAACCCACAAAAGCCCTGGCTGTGGAAGAACACAGAAAGAGCAGATTTGTGTTTCCAAGGTGATAAACATTTGTATTTTCAATAATCCCATTCCTCCTTAATTGTGTGTGTAATTTTGAGTCCACACTAGTAGAGCAATGTAGAGTCACACCTTCAGTCACATCTTATAGCTAGTAAGCTAATGATATGCATGATATTACCAAGGTAAACTTTTTGTGCATAAAATTTGGATAGATTTTGTTATCAGGTGACATTTGGTTAATAACACCATCAGTTTGGCATAGGAGTAACATCATAAAGATTTTAATCACATGTCTGCGCCCTGCGAATGTGTGTGTGTGATCGGCTTCATTTAAAGAAGCTTGTTACACGTTTTTCATTTGCTAGCTACTGTGAGGTGTCGATACTAAAACCTAAAGAGGCCAGGTAAGACTTTAAAACAACACATTTTGATTGAATCATGTGATTTTGGGGATTCATTGCAGGGCAGATAGCAACTCAGGCCCAGGAGTTTTCCTCAACAGAGTGTCCATTTAGTATGCCGTGGCTGTCTTCTTCGGGTCACACTATGTTCGATTTTTTTTAACCCTTTAAGCGCTGTGGTTTGAGATTTATCTACTACTAAGTGCACTGTCACTAGCACGGAGATAGTGAAGTAGAGTCACACCTTCAGTCACACCTTCTAGCTAGTAAGCTAGAACACAAACTGACAGAGAATTCAACACACAAGGGCAATTAACCACTGGTGAAACACATAGGGCATGGCAGACAATCAAACCAGACAATGACAGGAAGTAAAATCAAGTCCAAAACAATCAAGCATAAAGTGTCTGAAGTGTCACAATATATACTCAAGTCCTTAGGGCAGACATCTATATTTTTATCTTAATGGACCTAACATATAATATGTCTACAAGTGAAAAGAGTCACTTGTAGTGAACCCACACTGATTCATCTCTGTAGTTTCCCCATATATGGTTACAGCCTTTGCCCCAATACTACACAGATGTGCCCCATAAAGTGACTACTAAAAGACTGAAGGCAGCACATACAGGAGTGTGTCAGAATTTGAACATTAAAAAAACAGAGGTTTACAGTAGTAAAAAGAAAATTACTTGTCAATAAAAGAGTCATAAACTCAGGCTGAATGTAGTTGAATTAACTTCATGGTCATAGTAATGAACCACAAAACCATTATTGAAACAGTGGCCTCTTTACAGCTGCAGCAGCACAGTATGTTCATGTATGTACGCCGTAAATGGCCCCCAGCCTCATCCCCACCACACACACATTTTTATCTTCAGCCCTCTCTCAACAGGAAGTAGTCATAACTGGAAAGTGTAGCTGGAAAGGTCAGCGGTCGCTTCTCTGAGGGCACATTAGGATGTGGTGGTGTATGCATCATCCACCAATAGGAGTATTTTTCTCACCAATTCACTGGGAAATTAGTTTCTCCTTTCCTCTGGGCTTCTACACGCACAGAGCCACCCACACACACACAAACACAACACACACACACTGACCCATACTATGCTGAACGAGACAACCCGGCAGTTTTCCAGGAAGGGAAGGGACCGTAGCACAGTGGTTAGCACTGTTGCCTCGCAGCAACAAACTCCGGGACTATACAGTATGTCGGCCCTGTGATAGACTGGTGACCTGTCTAGGGTGTACACTGCCCTCACCCACTGTTAGCTGGGATGGGCTCCAGCCACCTGCGACCACGACGAATAAGCAGTATAGATAATGGATGAATGTGTTAATTTATACTTTAAAATATTAGACCTCATCTTTTCATTACATGGAAACAACATAAGATTATGCCAACACAACACATGGTAACTAAAGAGACTAAATAAGAAGTGATGATGACATACTTCAGTTGTGACTGATAGAATCTAATATTCAACCTGCACTTGTCGGGGGCTACTTAGCAAGCTGATGTAAGTGAATGTGTTAGTAAATGGTTCAGATACACATAAAGGTTCATGTGGAGCGTTGTTTGTGTCCATCCTGTAGTAACGTAATTGTGATTGGTTCCAGTCCTAATATATTTCTTGTTCCCAGACATGACTCCAGTCCAGTGAGTCCAGTCCTGACAAACACACAGCAACTCTGTGGGACCAAAATGGCTACTGGCAAAGCCATTTGCTTAGTGCTGGTGCTGGTGTAAGATAGAGCCCTTAATGTCAATTTTATCATCCCTTTTTAACAATTTGGACTCAATCTCCATAACAACTATCAAACATCTAAAATAACTTCATCCAGCCAACACAAACAACTACGGTAATACCAACACATTAACAAACCAACAACTAGCTTGCTTACACAGTGTCAGTGAGTGCAGAAAAGTAAAAACATACAGCTCATTTGACAACACGTGATCAGATTTAAACTAATGAATCAATGTGAATAAAGAAAAAAAAAAGATCCAATATTTATTACAGTGACTATATAGCAAAAGTCATAATCTGTTATCACATTCACTTCTCCTTAAAATAAATATGCAAGCAGTCGGCTCACATACATTCCACCTCTTTGCCCATTTTCTGATCAGCCAGGTTCAAAACCACTCTTTAGAAACATGTGTGACATCATGGAGGCCATGTCCATCTTTATTTACAGTCTATTTGTCCACCTGTTCACTCTAAGTGCATGATTCCCTCTGCTTTAGCTCAGACTTTGCTCTCAATCAGCTCCTGAGCTGAATATCTGATCTGTGTGACAGTTGTCTGGTGTTGGATGGTTAGGGTACAGTGAGTCTATCAGAGTACATCCTGCTGCTGCTGTTTTAAATGCAAGTCATGAAAGTATTGACAGTGAAAACAAGGTTTAGGGTTAGTCTTGCTGTCTGGAAAGCAAAGGGCTGCAAAATACTAATAATAATTCTCTTGGGTTTGTAACTCTAGCATCCCCATTCAACCCTCCAGCACCAGACTGAGGACAAAATGTCAGCATATACGAAATATGTCAAAGTATAACAGGCCCATAATTATCACAAAAATCACTGAGCAGATTTGTGTTTTCAAGATGATAAACACCTGTATTTTCAATAATCCCATTCCTCAGTACCCTCAGGACAAATTTTAGACTTTAAGAACAGCTGTTGTTGGGGCAGCAAAATGAGTAAGCCAGTGCTGTTTGGTTTGGTTTATCCAATAACATGTTTGTACTGAAATTTACACTTCATCTAGGGGCCACTAATAAGGGCATTAACCAATAGTTCTTTCTTATATTTAGGTATTTGTTCTCATCGTAGATGCTTCTATCTTGTGTTAGTTGTCAGGATAATGGGAGACGGTATGGTTTAAGGGTGATGTTGAGCTGGACGATTATCCCTTAGCTCAGGTGTTGCTTTTTTTGCTCTTTTCATTGATACTTAGCCTCAGCTTTTGTTTTAGTCACTTAAAATGTAAAACAGATCATTTCCTCTTCCCCTGGATGATTATGAAAGCAAATGTAAAAGCTGTGGAGATGACTGAAGCCCTGACAACTGTTGTGTCAATCCAGCCTCCACCACCCCACACTGTAGTTTTTACAGCATTATTGTTGTGTGTGTGTATATATATATATATATATATATGTGTGTGTGTGTGTGTGTGTATATATATGTGTATATATATATACACACACACACACACACACACACACACACACACACACACACACACACACACATATACATAAACACACACATATATTAAATATGTACATATACATATATATACATATACACACACATATTTACAATATGTGTGTGTATATGTATATATATGTATACTACAAACCAAACCACACCCTAGCAGCACTGGATGAAATGGTCAGACACAGATGTTAGGAGAGGAGCGATTCAAAGTTTTAGTTCTGCTTAACATGGATGTAGTGTCTTACTATGGACTCGCTGCTCTGGGTCTTTCTGTTGACAAAGTCAACATCCACTTTCTTCTCCTCGCCAGGGACTGGCAGGTAGTTGTCGCTCCTCCTCATCATGGCAGGCTGGTCTTGCAGGTGTTCACGGTCTAGGGGAACAAGTCCTGGAGAGAGGAACAGAGTGTATTGATTTCATCATGGAGATAGAGGTGCTTATAATAACAGTAAAGTCTGCATGTGTCAAATGTATAGTCATAGAAGAAAGTGAGCCCACTCTAAAGCCTCGATCTGCTCTACAGCCTCGATCTGCTCTAAATCCTCACTCTGCTTCAAAGCCTCTCAGCTCTGGAGCCTCACTCTGCTCTATAGGCTTGATCAGCTCCAAAACTTCACTCTGCTCTACAGCCTCAGTGCTCTACAGCCTCACTCTGCTCTACAGCCTCACTGCTCTACAGCCTTGCTCTCCTCAACAGCCTCTCCGCTCTACAGCCTCACTCTGCTCAACAGCCTTGATCTGATTTAAAGCCTCACTCTGCTCTAAAGTTTTGCTTTGCTCTACAGCCTCACTGTTCTGCAGCCTCACACTGCTCTACAGCCTCATTGCTGTACAGCCTCACTCTGTTTAGTTTTACTAAATTTTAACAAGCTTTATGAAGAGATGGTTACTGTTGTGTTCAGTCAGTACAGGTGAGACAGACAGCTCAGCAGGACTGTCAAAGAGAGCGGCAGAACAGGAATACATTAAATTTGGTGGGGCAAGCAATCAAAATGATGGGAAACATACAGTAATTTCAAAATAAAACAAGAAATGGAACAAAGTCCTGGTAAACTACAGAGGGTCAAAGTTTAGCATAAAGATAGCCTGGCATTGTCCAGCACCTCTACAACTAACAGATATATACAGAACATAAGAATGAACATCTGTGAGTTCACTTTCACGGTATCTTTCAACAAACAACAGTTTATCCATCCAGCAGCTTCTCAACATCCCAAACAAGCCATAGTGCAGCTTCTCAACATCCCAAAAGCTGTTGGATGTTGTTAGATACTGTACAGTTGGAAGAAGTAAACAGCAGAGCCATGAACTCCTTCACAGTAATAGCTCCTAGCCAGTGGTTTAGGTACCTTGATAGTACCCGGTATTTCGAAACCCAGGGAGTGGAAGAACTCACAGCCTCCACATGCAGTAACAATGGGTGGGATATGAGAGTTAAATAGTCTGGTCTTCTTGGACACTGAAGACAACACAGCCTCAACACTGAAGTATAGAGAAAACCCCCACACACACAGATCAATATTTACTCTTAGATTCTCTCCACATTCTGGAGCAGGAGCTGGGGACATCAGAACCCTATATCATCAGGCTCACAACAAGGTTGGAGGGGAAGGAGGAGGAACAGCACTTTAGATGTGTGTGGTGATCCGAACTGGGCCTTCATCAAAACCATTAAAATATACAGAACAGAGAGAGGAGAAAAAAACAATAATTGTCTGGCATCCCTCACAATCCTGGCATATCTGAACACAGGAAAATCTTTACCAAACACAGAATCCAAATGACAATTAACTGGATAGTGGAGACACTAGCCACTTAGAACCAAGTGGCAACCCATTGGTTTGTGAACTGCAATTATGAAGCTTGGGGTTTGTAATTTGGGCATTGCCGTCTTATTTTTTTTAAAGAAGCCATATTTGGATGAAATATTAGAGCTGAGGAGGAGTGAGGGGAGGATCTGACCTTCTCTGTACTCTATCCTGATTGTCAGGCAGGTCTCCGTGTGTCGTACAATCTGTCAATCACACAGCAGCCACCATGCCTTTTTTGTCTATTTTCCTCTAAACAGGACAAATATTTAATGAACATGAACTCAAAACTAGCAATTCAGTATTGAGGCTCTGCAACTTGATTTTCAAAGCATCTTGAAACAAACTAGTGACTGTCTGCTGTTCTTTACAGCTTCACCTAAGTGAAGCTTCACCTAAGTGGTTTCAAATGATCATAAACAGCCTTAACACATCACTCACTGGCTTCCCAGCCAAGACCACATGACCAAGCATAAGTACTGCTGCTATGGATGCCCTCAGCTGAATATACCATTTTTAAAAATAAGTAATAATTAAGAAACAGCAAACAATTATTGATTGGATTTTGAATGGGGCCAGCAGATAGACTAATCCTGATTAACTCAGAGTCCCTTCTCTCTGATAAAGCTTCATACTGTACTATAGACCACAGCTGAATTAGTCTCACCTTCTGTTTCTTGACAACAGTTTAAGCTATGCTCCACAATCTGATATCATATAATCCATTTGTATAGGCCCATGACCTCAGAGCTCTGGGGTCACACCCAGATGATACAATGCCTCAGGTGAGCCATGAGGGAACAGATATGGCTTGTTTAGATTTTGTAGATTAGAATACCTGAGGCAAACATGATGTTACATGCCTGGCACAACTAGTTTGACCCTGTACAGTACACTTGCCTTCACATATTTCATGTAAACCCAAGCTTGCATCTCTCACCAAATGTGTTTTAGTCATTAATGTATATGTTAACATATGAATAAAACTAGGAAGATTGTGTTTGTTTTTACATATACACCACCACCAAATTTACAACATAACATGTAATGTAGAATAATATATAACTATTTTAGTATTTGTTATATGTAGTTACATCTATTCCATAACAGCACAACCCTGGCCAGACCTGATATCATCTGCCAAATGTTTTGGTAGAAAGCCCAGACAGGCGCCGACCAGCATAGATCTGGTATTTACTTTGACAACACAAGATATTTTCAGTGTAAATCAACATTAGATGAGTCCACCTGTGTGACATTTGAATCTGGCTCTACACAAGGTGTCATTTTTTATATTTATACCCCCTTAAAAAATGAAATAAATTTGTTAGTGTGGTAACAGATTGACATTTGTAGCATTTTCTCATAAAGGGATAAAAGAGGAAATAATCTCCATGCAGTTTAAACCTTGGCACATCCTCAGCGTGCCGTGCCCATCATTACAGAGGGCTGGTTTAACAAATACAGATCTAAAACTCAACAAACTAACAACAAATCTCACTGTATAATAAACATGTCTAGGGTCAACCTAAATCTTACTCTTGAGGTAAAGAGAAAACGAGGGCTAGGACTTGAACTGGGGAGTTTTTTTTTTGAGGATTATCAACTATGAAATGTGTGTCCCAAACACTCGGCTTTCAGTTCAGCCATGTATTGTGATATGTTATGTAGAGGATGACTCCACTATGGATAATTCAGCTGCCTGTAAAAATATCCTGAATGTCTGGTTCATAAATAACAAACAAAGAAACAAAGGTAAAGAGTCTCCGATTCCATCCACGCCTACATGTCATGTATTTGCCAAAAAGCATCAGTTGAGCACTGATTTTTAAAGTTTTTTTTAGGAGAGGAGGACAAATCTCCAGATAATTCAGCTGCTGGTAAAAACCTCAAACCAGTATCGGCACTCACCCTTCCATGATGTCCTATATCCATAGGTATACTGCTTTTTTTTCTCCAAATTAAGGAATAACACACCTGCAGTTTACATAATCTAGGTGAATGTAAACTTTTAAGATCTTATTGATCTGATCATCATTAAACTGTATGTCATAAGGAGAGCTAATTAAACTAATGAAATGGTCAAAGTTATCATATTGACATTTAACATGTATTGATTTATTTCCAAACATCAATCATGCATTGAGCAATACGCAAGAAAACATTCCACCTTAAATGTTTCTGGTAGCCTGGCATTTCTTAATTTGTGATGCAATAACATGGAAAGATGATGAACTCAGCCTGTTACACCTGGACAGCTCGTGTTGCTTCCACAGAGTTGCTCGAGATGAAAGTTATCTTAGCTATGCTTTCACAGCCTAGCCTGTTAGTTTTGCTATATTTTCATAGTCCACTCTATTAGAATAGCTTGACCTTTGCCTGCGCTGCAGCTACTACTCTAAATGGATGTTTCCAATATGACTTGATTTGCTTGACACAAGTAAGTAAATGAACACAAACACAAACTACTGGTCAATCACCTGCTGCTTAACATTGATTCCAGCCCTGTCATGACCCTGTACAGATAAGCAGTATAAATAATGGATGTATGAATGTTTAATTTGGAAATAATGATTCAGCTACAAGTTAATACTTCCTGAACGACTGACACGGAAGGGATCCAAATTGGGAATATCTTACGGCAGACATCAACTCCCATGATCTTGTGTTACTTCATGATGTCACCGTTTTCTTTTATTATTGTTTTGATTGAGATGCCACAAGTGGTCACTTGTGGCATAAGTTACATTAAGATAAATGGATGAAATGTTCAATTTCATTCATTTTTCAGCCCCTTTGCTGACTCATACCTCCATTCATACCTCCATTCAAACTTAAACATTTATTCGTTTCTATGATGTTTCTAGTGTTTACTAAACACTTGACTAACATTTTTGTCAAAGTTCTGCTACACACTGTCCTGACACTGAATACAGACATGGATTTACACACATCAACCTTTTTCACTGGAAACATGCTCTTTTTTAAATGGCAGGCATATTATGTCTGAGTTATGTATTATATGTGTATTTTTATTTCAGTGGAGTTTATGATGCTCAACAGATTTTTAACCCTATTCATGCATGTTTTGCATCTGACAGTCCTTTGTCATCCAGGCCTTTAAAATAGTTCACATACTATGCAGGGTATAAATACATATCCTGACACCTGTAAACTGAACCAGGTCCTGTATACACTCTGGTATACTGCTGCCATACTACTATTATGGCATGGAAGTACTTCAACTACTGCTATTACTTTACTTCAAACTATTAATAATTGTTATACAGCCACTACTTCTAGGGGCTACTTATCAGCTGGTAAGACCATGTGCAGTATCTGTATGTGTATATTGTAACTATCGCTTAGCTTATACTGTTTTGTGGTTTATTTGTTTGTTTGTTGTAATGTATATATAATTATATAATAATTATAATTATTCATATATTTGCTTAGTGTTTAATTTGAATTTTATATTTTTTCTGTTTTTGTTTCTCTGGGGTGATGAAGTGGGTGTTTTGGCGGCGTATAAAAATGGACAGCACACTGACTGTACAACAAACCTGTTATGTTGTTGGAAAAAAGGAATATAATATATATAATAAAATTAGTTAAATTTATGATAATAAAAAAATTAAGGAAATAAAGGTTGATGATGATGATGATGGTTTACCTGTTTGATTGCTACCATAACATGCTTACCTCAAAAACTGGTATGCCAACATCTCATTCCATGGTGACATTGTTATGTAAAAAGTGCACCTATAATTGTTCTTAATAAGTGAGGAAGCTAAACATGGGAACAGGAAGTTGTCAAAATCAAACCCGTTTTAATCGCACTTTGTTTTTACCATTATTTTTTAAAGGAAGAAACCAAAACATCAATTTTAGAACATTTGTCCATGTGACCACTGGATTTTACTCTGTATTACACTGCAACCTGAGCTCACTATGTCAGGACACCCTCATCCTGGACATTGACTGGGAGGACAGTGGGCATTCACACAAGCCTGATTCTGGAGTTGTTCTGCCAGAACATTATTTATAATATACTTAGTCCCTGCCACATGATGATGGCCTTAAAGTTGCAGGTAGAATGTGCCACAAAGGTGACAACGATAAAAAAAAATTAAAAAAAACGTAAAAAGATGTTAGTGCTGATATCTCTCACACACGCCAACCTGCCACACAACCGTAATAGGAATAACTCTGGAGTAACTCTTCAAAGGTTTTTTTTTTTTTTAAAAGACAAAAAAAGAAAAAAGATGTTTCTTCGGGATTTTGTAGAGATTAAAACATGGTCACCATGTCAACTTCAGAAAGTGATCGTATCTCAATCCAGCAGTGCTAGAAAAAAAGTAATGATAATTACTTGTTGCTATATATTATATACCAATTTCTCTATTTCTGGTTACCTTTAAACAATTCTGTGTCCATCATACCCACATGTTGCATTTTTATATTGGACACATGTAGGGAGGCACAGTGTCCTCTACAGTTTGGAGGGAGTTAGCCCCAGTGGCTGCACATTGTTTTTCAGAAGCTGTGCAATTCAACTCACAAATAGGTGACTCTTGGCTAACACTAGCAAGGTGAGAATATACAATTTAGAAATAAGCAAGAGCTGCTGCCACCTCACAACATGTTAAATGAAACCATGATGTTTACAGCAATCAGACCCGAGCATCTTAATGATTGTGATCAACTTTAAGTAGGTTCCCTCCACATAAACGCCAGGTGGACGCTGCTTCTTGTATGAACGCGCGCCTGTGCAACAGCTTAGGTCCACCTGAACCAACCACAGGGAATGTGAGTACATCTCCAACTAAATTCATTCAAGTAAAAACACGCAAAGCTTCATTTCTTCATTTTCTCGCTATGCTACGTCTCAGCGCGCGTGTATACTATCATCATTATCATATTCCCGTTTCTTGCCAAATTTGGGAAGAAATGTGCGCTGGAGCAAAGCTTACCGGCCTTCTCTGCTCTCTCATTGTGGATTAAGCCCCCGAGCATCTCTTCTCCATCATGTCGCTCCATCGTGTTTCCTACAGAGACCCCAAACAAGATCTACTGCGCTGCTGCTCTCTGCTTCAGCGTCTATCCCTCCATATGCTCTGTGGCTTCACAGCTGCCTGTACTGTTGCATGGAAACGCTGGACGGAGAACGACCACCTATTCGTCCTATTGGAGAGCAGATGAAGAGCTGATGTAGAGCTGATGGACCGCTGTCTCCTGTCAGATGTGTCCAGAACAAACTATTTGTCCAAATGAAGCGTGTTCTGTTTACCTCAGTGAAAGAATAGAGGAACTATTTAATGTAAATCTGAATAAATGATCTGAATCTGAAATATTAATCTGAATAAATCTGAATAAATGAAATCGTGTGACTTTATTCGATGATAAAACATGTCTTCTCTATGTGTGAGTTGCCGCTCTGTGTAAATGAGCTGATCTGCTCACTAGTCGCAGAGATAACGCACCGAGACTCAGTGAAAATCGTGCCAAAGCGGTTTACAATGATGGTGCATTCAAGTTACACAGGAAAACAGTAAATGCAGGTTCCAAGGTTACGTGCCTTGCTTTGACTGACTATAAACCAACTAATAAAGTATATAACAGGAAGTTATTCAGCAACAATAACTGTTTTTCTGAAGTCCCAAGAGACTCCTCTAAATATCTTAGTTGATGAAAAAAAATCTTCCCGTGTAGCAAAAATAACCAAATTTCCTATTCTACACAAAAGATAGCTGCCTGAAAAGACACATCTCTCCTTGTAAATTGGTAGCTACAGTGTGAACTTAAATGTTAAATATTGTTAATATTAAGGTGATTGATTTATTGAATTATTAATACTATTGAATTAGTTAGATGTTGCTTTGTTTTCACAATGATTTATAAAATAATAACAAATGTTAATAAACACTATTTTGTTTGTGTTTCACAAAAAGAGCAAGAAGGCTTCACTTCTCTTTCACTGTTGCAAATGCCTTAATTTTTTCCCCCTAACTATGGTAACTTCAAAAGAATCTGTACAATACCCTTAAATTATAATCTCAGCTAAAGAGAAATTAAACCGTGGGTGTTATACTCTAAAATACGTAGAAAAATTGGGGTGTTTTGAATATTTGAATATAATGCTCATGAAACTACATACGCATTTTTCATGATAACGAGTGGGGAAAAAGTCACCCCAACTGCTTTATCCACGAGGTTTGTAAGCGTGATTATTTCCTATGGAACGCGAAAGTAGCATCGTTCTCTAGCCAGAGCATCAGCGCTCCAGCTGGTTCCGCCCACTCGCGCGAGGGTCTTCTAGCAGCCGCGAGGTGATCGGAGCCACACAAGTGGCGTGGTGACGAAAGACTCACAGCAGTTAGACAGAAGCGCGAGGACGTGTACTTTACGGACACAAAATAAGCAGGATTAAGAAGTAGATAGAATGTAGATAATTAAATGAGTTGAATACGGATAGTTCTAAATATCTATTTCATGTTCTAATAGGAACATATTGTTCACAGTTTCCTCTCCACCCTGCAGAGTGGAGAGAGATGTGGACTTCCAATCACCACCTTCTGGATCTTTGGTGCCCAGGTTGCAAAGTTACATGGCATTTTAATACCATAGGCAGTGGAGCCTCATCATTTCTCATTCAGTACTCTCTGACCAACCAATAAATGTGTCTCTGCCTCATGGAGCACACAGGGAAACCTCACTCAGAAATGCCCCTCAGGCTATAAGGCGTCAATAAGGCTTCACGTGAGCCTGTCTGTGCTGAGGATCAAGTCCGCTCACTGTGAAGCAGTTATTCAAAGATCAGCACAAAGCATAGGCAATGAGAGATCACATCTGTAACCAGAGCCAGACACAGCTGCACAGAACAAACTAATGAATACACAATAAACATGTGCAGGTATGCATAGGTCTCTAAGTGAAGAAGATGAGTATTTACCTTCCTCCAGAGGTGAAGACAAGCCACTCCTGTAGAAGGTAAGAAGGAATAAGCATGTATTCACCAGGTAACACTTCCTACTCACCTGTGTGCAGACAGGGTGGAGGAGGAAGTGCCTCTAGGCTCTTCAGGTGAAGTCTCTCCTCCCACACAACATGGAGTCGCTGGTGGTGGGGGGTGGGTACGCAACGTGACAATGTAAAAACTCGGGACTTGTGATTGGGCAGGAGCCCAGAGAGTACATACACTAAAATAAACCTGCTGTATACATCCTGTGACATCAGGACCTTCATTTGGTTATCTGATCTGAGACCTGCAGTGAACTGAGTGTGATTTCAGACACACACTCAAACATTCTTACACAAACATGTGTGGACTTGCAGTAGACTGCCTTCCTGGTAGTTTTCCAGTTCCAAAACATGACCCCACCCCTGAACTACCTCTAAAAGGTCTTGAAAAGACCTGCACAGAATCCATTCCAAAGCAAACAGGTAGAGTTTATATGCGGGAGGTCATTTTTCATTACAGAAACTGGACTCAAGCAACAAGGCTCCCTCTGAGTGTTTTCCAACCAAATGTTTCATGTTATTTAGATATTCAAAGTGTGTCTGCCTGGTGCAGCCAATGGACAACATATGGGATGTCGACCTGAAAGAACAAATGACACACTGGTCTGCTGAGAAGACTGATGATACCTGAGCTCTCTTTGAGGCATGCTGGTCTGGAGAATGTGATCTGGATCCCTCAGGCACCATGTTCAGAGGAATTACAATACCAATACTAAATTTGTTATTTATTAAAGTGGAGCAGAGACATAGTATAGACACATGGTCAGTGCTGTTATTAATAGTGCAGTGGCTGCAATTTGTAATCACAGCTACAGCAGGTCACACAAAAAATGGCAGGTAAAGACATTTTATTTTAGGTCACATTTTATACTAGCCCACAGCTGTCATTAATAGGGCTGAGCTCCACTACACAACACAACACACTGTACAAACTGTACACAATGTACACGCATAGCTTTACACATGTTATTATTTTTAAAGAAAACAATTAACCACCACATTCACACCTTAAACCTGCCCTGACTGCCTGATGGGATGCAGTCAAAAATTTAAAATGTCACTGAGTGGTGGAGGGAGCAGCAGATTAACACAGGAAAGGAAACTAGTCTGTCCCCAGGGCAGTACCCTTATCCCACCACCAACACACCTGCTAGGGCAGACCAAATCGAAAAAACACAAACAAATAAGAAAATAACAAGAGCAGTTAACAGACAACTGATATTCTTCAGGAAAACAATATATCTGAAACACGCTTTATCACACAAAAGTTAAAATACACACTGATTAAACTATAACATACCAGATAAGTACCTGATACTGTTTACTATTGTTCAATTCATTTAGTCTGGTGTTGCGCTGTAGAAATGTTAGAACCTCATGGCATCTCCTCAAATTTAAAGAAAACACACAAGCTGAGTTTGTTATCACCAACATTTTTAATGAGTAACTGTAATTTAGTTACAATGTTTTCTCAGTAACTTTAACAGATATAATTTCATTTATTTTGTCACATGTACTAGTTACTCTCCAACATTTAGCATTTTAGCACCAGAGGTAATGCAGAGGCTGAGGAACACTGTGGGTTATTACACTTTATTACACTTTGAGTTTGAATGAAAAGCTGCTGTTGTACAGTGAGGTGACCTGTGTGAAAGATGCTTTCACTGGAGTGCAGACATCAAACCAGTGAGGAATTTTACATGAATGTAAAGACAACATTTCTTGCCTGCAAAGGACTGAGGGTTTCGTTGTGTCTTTCTGCTCATCTGGTTATGCGAGTCCCCACGAAGAGAATTCAATTCAGAAAGTGACCAAACCCGACTATCACTATGATTAAACTCCAGAGTCTGCTGTCAGACCCCAGCTTTAGTTGTTTGCTCATGCACAGAGCTAAATCAGAACCAGGAAGCGGTTTGCAAAATATTTCTCCTGCAGGTGTGAGTGTTGACACTGGTAGAGATTGGAGGTTTAAATTGAAGCCCTCATGGTGCTAAAGGAGGAGCGTGGCTTGGAGAGAAGGAAATTGTGCATCTGCATCAGCTTAGCTTGCCTATTGTCTTTCTCACTATACTGAGACTTTTATAGCCCTGGGTGTTGGTTTACATGCCACACCCAAACCTTGCAGAAGACTCTAAGGAGAGAGACAATGTGTTTGTAATGGCTCAACACAGAGATAGGACGCAAATGTATGGTTCTGAGACACTCTGTAGTTTCAGAAAACAGTTTTTACTTAGACAAAATGAGTTAATACACCGTTAAAATGGAGTTAAAGTCCAAAAAGTTGCAGGACAAACATTGGTAGACAAAAGTTAAGGTTAATAAACAATAACAAACACAGAGAAAAGGGTGGAATGCTGCCTCAAGGGGAACAAGACGAACTGGCACAGAGGGAAGGAAACACTGAGAATAAGCACTCTGGGGGAAGGGAGTAAATGGGACACATAGGTGCAACACATTATGGTGCCAGTGAATATGTAAAAATGTGTAAAGACGGCAGATTGTACAGCCGAAACACTGATTTTCAGGTTAATTAATTAATAGTTAATTGATTAGAGCTGATACTGTTGAAGTTAGACTGATGTAACTTCAGAGACTGTAAATAAAGATGGATGTAGACTCTGCATCATATCCCATAGGTTTCTTAAGAGTGGTTTAAAGCTCTGACTCTACTGTGCAAAGAGAGTCAGTTGCTTCCACTGTTTCTCTTGTTTTCCTAAACCTCATCTTTGTTTCTTGGGCAATAATGGGTTAGTGGTTGGCCGCTGTTATATCTGATGTATATCTGTATGGAGAAACTAGTTGCATGCATTGCTCAGGTGTGATTTTGGCCCATTCTTCCACACAAACTGTGTGAAACTATAATATTCAAATCTTGAAAGTTCTGGGGCCTCTTCTATGAACTCTGATCTTCAGTTCTTTCCATAGATTTTCAATTGGATTCAAGTTAGGTGATTGACTGGGCCATTCAAGCAGCTTTATTTTTCTTTCTATGAAACCAATTGAGAGTTTCCTTGGCTGTGTGTTTGGAATCACTGTCTTGCTTAAATGTCCACCCTTGTTTAATCTTCAGCATCCTGGTAGATGGCAGCAGATTCTTATCAAGAATGTCTCAGTATATTTCTCCATTCACCCTTCTTTCAATTATTTGAAGTCTTTCGGTAACATATGCTGAAAAACAGCCCCACACCATGATGTTCCCACCTCTAAACTTCAATGTTGGTTTGGTGTTTTGGGGGTGATGTGCAGTGCCATTTCTCCTCCAAACATGATGCGTGCTATGACATCCAAAGAGTTCAATTTTGGTCTCATCTGACCAGACTATATTTTTCCAGTATTCCATAGGCTTGTCCAAATGTTGTGTGGCAAACTTTAAACTTTCTGTGTGACACGTTGGTAATGAGAAACCTTTTTATAGGCCATCAATTAGGACTAAACCAACTGATATTAATGTGCACTGATAGGGGGTAGGAATGCTTTCTAAATACTGACAGATTTTCTTGGCAGAGTTTCTTGGCTTTCCATGCCTTTTTGCACCTCCTTTTCTTCATATTTCCAATACTTATTCCTTGTGTCATTTCACTTTATGACACATAACCTAATTTTTAGACATATAAGTTTTGATTTCTTTGTATGTGAGGATTACTTGCGTCGTTACCGACATCTGGTGAAAATTTCATGTCAATAGCCCCATCAGAAATATATTTACTGAGAAAAGTGTTGACGTGTTCAATACAGAACAAAATGACTTCTACAGGCAAGTCAATATTTAGTGTGACCTCCCTTGGCACTAAACATGTCTTAAACTCTTTTAGGGAGACTATCTACAAATTTTCTGAAGCAATCTTCTGGTATATCATGCCAGACTTCTTTCAGCACTTTCCAGAGTTCTTCTTTAGATTTAGGCTGTTAAATCTTTTATTTCTCTCTCTGTCCAGTTGATCTCATACTGCCTCTATAATATTCAGGTCTGGACTCTGTGGAGGCCAGTCCATGTTTTTCCTCTCCAAATATGATTTCATTGCAGCAGTGAGCTTAGGATTGTTATCCTGCTGAAAAATAAAACCATTCCCAATCAGGAGCTTTCCAAAAGGAAGGCATAATAAATTAAAACCTGTCTGTACTTTTCAGCATTCATGATCCCATCAATTCAACCAAAATCATCAACACCACTGGCAGAAATGCAGCCTCAAACCATGACAGGCCCTCCACCATGTGGAGGCCACAATCACTCATTCTTCCATCTCTCTCCAACTCTTCTTCTCACATATTTTCGATGATGGGACCCAAAAATTTCAAACTTGGATTTGTCAATCCATAATACTCTTTTCCACTGATCTTTATTCCAATCTTTGTGAGCTTCTTAGCCTTTTCACCCTGTTCCCCTTCTGAAAAAGTGGTTTCTTGGCTGCTGCCCTTCCAAAAAGACCATTCCCGATCAAGCTTCTTCGGACTGTGGAAGGTTCAACTTGGCTTCAAACCAAGGAAGCTGCCAAATGCTGAACCAGGTTCTTGCTGGACTTCTTGCTGTCTGTCATAGAAGAAAGTCAAATAAATTTCTCATCAGATTTTGAAAGTTTTCGTGGCCTTCCAGTCCCTTTATTCTCTTTGACCTCTCCCAATTCTTCAAATTTCATTATAACAGCTTGAATCTCACATCTTGAGTCTCCAGTTTGTTTGCAGATTTCCCTTTGAGAGTGGCCTTGCTGATGCAAAATTATGATTTTATGTCTGTCAAATTTTAAATGGAATGATGTGATTGAAAGTTGGTCTTATGCATATAAACAGGCTTCTAAAGAGTTAAACTCATTCTCTCTCTCTCTTTCTCTCTCTCTCTCTCTCTCTCTCTCTATATATATATATATATACACACTGCACATATACTAGTATATTCCAACCTGTGACTCATAGGTGTGAATACTGATGGTAAGAGTCACTGTGAAACTGAGCAAAGAGTTGTAGCATTCAATGCAGGTATCATTGAAGGAAGTGGGAACGGCTCTGCGATGACAGCAGCTTCCCTGGAACAGGTGGTTGTCGGCAGCCTCACAACAAAAAGAATTATTTGTTTGTTTTTGTGCTCAACAACAGTTCCCAGCTGGCTGAGCTGTGTTACAACACAGCTCAGCCAGCTCGGAACAGGATCATGTTAAGTAAATTCACTTTCTCATCATTAATATGTCCTTATTGTGACATGAAGAAGAAGGAGAGACTGGACATTTTTCAAAACAAAGTTTAAAAGTGTGTCATGGAGGCATCCTCTGGTCCTCTGTAAATTTAGCCAACTACACCTTGTTTGGGGCTCTCTGCACCTGACTTGACTACACGTGTTAACTCTTGTTACATTCACCCAATTGGTCATTGCACCTTCTTTCCCAGACTTCAGACCAAGTGGCAACCCTCCACGATGAAACTAGAAAAGACTATATTTGGAGAAGTGGAGCTGAGGAGGAGTGAGGGCTCCCACACTGTGATGCATACCCTGCTTTATGGTTTATTTTCTAAATGGGACCATAATTAAAAAAAATGGACGTCATGTTGTATTTCAGAAGACTTGTAACTAGAGATTGAGACTCATTTGAAAAATGACTGAGGTATAGGTATAGGTAGAATAAATCAAGTGAGAAGTATAGCCATTTTCACATAGACTTAAGACATAGACTACAATCAGACTTCTTTTTGCCACCTTAGAGTCCGCCTGATGGTCATTAGATAGAATGCAGTTTTAAGACACCTCAGCAGTGGCTTTAACTTTCAGACCTGGAATCTCTGTCCATTTTATATACATCGAGCCTCCAGACTACCAGTCTGTGGCTGTTCATGTCATGACATCTGTCCCCTGATCCCTTTAATGTTCCTCTGTACAGAAGCTACAGCAGGTGGATAAACAGGTGGTAAGTTTCCAGAAAAATAAAGCATGTTTAATATTAAAATGGTATGGTTTTCAATGAGAAGCTATTTATCTTTTAGATTAATGCATTTTTTTGTTGGTTGTTGGTTAATCCACAGTATTATCCACATAATTTTCATGGCAAATTAATAAATCAGTAACAACAGTTGTCTATAGTCACACACAGTGGGATGTTATAGCACTGCATTGATAAACCCACATCACAGAGATAAACCCAATCCTGAGAGTTCAGAGGTGCAGAGACCAGAGGCTCTGATCTATAGAGATGTGGTAGTGATGTGGACAGATGAGTCATCCTTCACCATGTTCTCCACATATGGCTGAGGTCATGTATAGTCTACACTAAGAGAATGGTACAGGCCTGAAAACCGAACCACTACAGTGCAATACCACTGCAATGTAGCACTGAAATTCATGCACCATATGTGTGAGAGCTCACCTCTCACTTCCCTTTCAAATGACTGAAATTTGTGTTCTGAGTGGCAGATGCATATTAATCAATGCCTTTTAATGTGATAACTAGTATATATTTTAAAGTGAATGTAGTACAAAGTGAGTATGGAGAATAGCACAAGCTTCTTCTCATTAATACATTTGAGAGTAAACCATGTGAGGGTTTTTAATTAGAGCAGCCACCAAAACACACACACACACACACACACACACACACACACACACACACACACACACACACACACACACACACACACACACACACACACANACACACACACACACACACACACACACACACACACACACACACACACAGGCAGAGGGTGGGAATGGGAAAACAGAGGGGACCCCTAACCCCTCTGATAACTATTACTTCCTGTTGTAGCTCCAAAAAGAAATGTTGCAATGCAATGTTGAATCTGCTCTGGCATTAAACAGTCAGGAACTCCTTCATGTTAATGTCCTAAACTGGCTTTGCAATATTGTGAGAGAGCTAGAATTTCCGCCAGTGTGGTGTAAGAAAAGATCATTCTATATCACGCTGATCACTTATTGTTGTTTCCCTTTTGCTATTCACTTATGCTGAACTATCTGTCTTCTCCCTCATTTGTTTGGCTGTAGTGTCTTTCTCTGTCTCAGGAAGGATACAGCCAAAAAAACATATTTTCATAAAGATAAAGAAAAGCTCATTCCACATCTGTAGCTGCTATACATTCTATTCCAGCCATTTAATAACACACATGGAAATGTGGCTCCAGTCTTCCTTATTTTTGACAGCGATGCCACAGTGACTCTGCAAAAAGTGTGACAGTAGTTGTTAGTGGAACTATACTGTATATGAATTTTCCCCTGAAACTGGATTTAATTATATTATCCACATTTTCATGTCTCTCTCTCTCTCTCTCTCTCTCTCTCTCTCTCTCTCTCTCTCTCTCTATATATATATATATATAT
>CM076648.1:27079183-27106848 GCA_038496675.1 Rachycentron canadum | reverse complement strand
TCTCTCTCTCTCTCTCTCTCTCTCTCTCTCTCTCTCTCTATATATATATATATATATATATATACAGCACAAGAAGGGTATGAAAAATTGTTTTGGAGGGTAGGTCATCGGAAAGTGAGACAGTGTTAAGAAGAGTAATATTAATTAATTAATTAATTAATATTAAAAAGACAGTGTTCTGCAAAGGAACCCACTATACTGGTAGAACTACTTCCTTCATTGGTGTAATGTTACATTTAAGTCACTGAAACATTACACGTTAGATTATATTTTCATTTCATTCCATATATTCCACTGACTACTGCTTCATTTGCTTTTCTGTCATCTTTTATTCATGTTCATTTCTTGCTGCAGCTGACCTACAAACATTCAGTGACTGATGACTGTTACACTAATATTAGTACTGGTTGACATATTTAGCATCATTTTGAACAAGACCTGGGTCAAGTAGCCCTCTTCACACCAGTGTCCCCAGGAAAAATAACTCCATTAACTGTTTCCCATGCACTATCCTCTCCACTTCCTGTCATCCCCTCACTCCTCTAAATACACACTCCAGCTATCTTTCCATTTCTCTCTCACTCACACACATACACACAGACTTCCTGTCATGACAAGGCTGAAATTAAAACATGCATTAGTTTGGACCCCTCTGCAGCTGACAGTGAGATTATAAGCATTTTCTCACAGTTTTTCACAGATAGACAATGGCAATCAGGAGTGATGGGACACAACTTGGCAACTTTATGTGTGTGCAGTATTGAGCAACAATAGAAATGACTGGAATCATGAAATAATCACTTGACAGTACACACCTGTGAGCAGCTTGGTTATAATCTTGTTTATTTCTGCTTAAAGCCCTGAAGGTAAAGTTACTGTAAGCAAATCAATTACATTACATCACAACACTTTTATCCAAAACAAGCAATTGTCTTGTTAGCAGGGAGGGAAATACCAGAAACTCCTAGGAGGGACGCAATGACCAAGAGGGATCATAGAGCTGTATGATTGACCGAAAGGTCACTCTAAAGGCAATCATCGCTGACTTTGATTCAGGTCGCTGCACTCTGGACCATCTGCAAAGGCTTCTCTGTGCACAAAGGAAGGCCTGCAAGAAGAGGATTGCAGTAGTTGATGCTAGAGATAACCAAGGTGTGGACCAAGAGCTGGGATGCATGACCTTGGATGGAGTAAGGGATGAAGAGACGATTTTGATGTTGATATCATGCTGAAGATACTTATAGCCAGAATGACTTGCTGTTTAGTCTTAGAAAGGTGGCATTTTGGTCATCCATGTGCATATGTCAGAGAGACAGGCTGGGACCTGCGCAGAGACAGTTGTGTAGGTAGGAATGACAGCTATATGATGAGTGTTGTTAGCATAGTAGTGATATGAGAATCCATGCAAGTGGATAATTGGAATCAAGGACGTGGTGTGTATTGCAAAGTGGAGGGGTCCCAAAAACAATCCTTTGGGTACTCCAATGGGGAGAACATGTGTCCTTGCCATAACATAATGACTGAGCATCCAGTGAGGTAGGACTCAAACCAAGAAAGGGCTTTGCCAAAGATTTCCATACAAGAAAGTATGGATAGCAGGGTGTCATGGTTCATTGTAGGACTAGCAAGATAATAGTAATAATAAGATAAGAACTGAAGACTGACCTGCAGCTCTGGCTGCTAGGGCATTTGTCACAGACAGTAGACCCTGGTCAGCCCACGTGATTTGGTTTAGTTGTTCTGAGATATGAATTCTGAGATCTATTTAAAAACCATCCTTTCTTTACGTTTAGATAGAAATGGGAATAGTGATAGAGGTTTTGAGTTTTGACACATCCATTTGTTTAAATGGGATTATATGTGTGCATCTTTTTGTATAGTGTCTAGTGCTGGCAGACAGCAGGGCACATAACTAACCCTGAGAACACAAATTTTATTGATGTATAGATTGAACAGGACAGATTTATTTATTTATTTATTTATTTATTTATTGCTTTTACAGGTGTTAGGGAGGTTTATCTTTAACTTTGGTACTGTTTCCATCTGCTGCCATGAAACACAATATGTCCTAAATAAAATTAAGATAATAATATAAATAACATTTGCTGAAGTCAGAAATCTGCTGTCACTCCCAAGATTTGAAGTGCTTTAATACAATGAGTTTTTCTATTGGACATCGGGCTTTGGTCGCCAAAGGAAGAGGCTACAGTTGGCATGCGGGCCTGCAGTAGATATGGTATTTATTCGCTTCAGCTATGATCGACAGGATCATCAACCTGGAGATGAGACGTGACAGATTTGTTTTTATCAGTTTGCACAGCAGTTGTAGGTCACTCATTTGTCTGTGTATGTGTGCTTTGCAAGCGTGTCACAGTTGTGTGTGTCCTCAGTCCAAGCAGAAAGCCAAACTAGACTGGCAGTGGCAAGGGGTCTATTGACCTTTGTTACCAGATTTACCTGTGTCTAAACAACCCTGCTTAAACATGCTAATTTTGACTCAAATAAACCATGGATTACCAGTCCAACTGCTCCACCAACATGAACATACATATTGTTACATTAGTCAAAACAAAGAGGACACAGGTTCCAACAGTACTAGCAGGAGAGTTAGATATGTGGTTTGTTGTTGCCATCATGTGGTGACTCATGAAAGACATTAGACTAGTTTTTCATTGTTCAATATAAACATAAATATAGACCAAATATGTCTCACTGTCATTTTAATAAACTTTAGTAATCAGCAGAAACACAGTATGAAAGCATGCACACTTTAGGTTTTTTGTGTGATGGAGCTTTCTATGGTTTTGGACAATGAGACTTTGAAGCATGAAAAAAAAAAATCTTTACCTTATTTGCAATACCAATGTAGGCTACAAGAAAGAATATGCCAATGAAACGGGATGGGCATATACAGTATATAGGTGGTGCTACTGCACCTCATCTATCTCTACCCAGAAGGGATTGAAACTTATTGTTTTTGCTAAGGCTTATTAATTGCCCAAGAAATATTAGTGCAATCGGCCACATGGTGGCACTGTCATTAAGGCTCAAAAAAGTCATTTTCAGGTTATCATTATCAATCCTGCTGGTAGAGTGAATAAGAGCCCACGTCATAATATTTTATGTCTATTGTGAAACTCATTTCAGATTCTTTGAGACCATAGCAGTTAAAAAAATATGCTCTCCCTGACCTACAAGATGACAATGGTGTCCATTTGTCCAGGGAAAAGAACAACTTCACTTTGTCATATCAGTGCTGAAACCTGCTTTGTTGTTTCAAGTTGTTCAATGTTCTGGTCTCCAAGCTTCACGTGAAGATCCTATTGTCCTTTTTCTCTTATTGTGCCTCACATGAGGCTGGAAAGACCACTGTGTCTTTGTTTTGCAAGTTTTACTGGGTGACTCAAAGATTGTAGAATTGTTGGTGTGAGGCTTAATACTGTGCACACCAAAAGTGCCAGAGCTAATGCTTTCTTAAATTGCACAAAATGGGTTAGGGTTAACTGTATAATAAATTATATTTTATCGCTGTTGGGTCATGGCTTTATGTAGCAGATAGGAATGGAATAGAGGAAAAGACATTAACTAGTATTCTGCTGCAAGTAGAAAGATGGTCACATGACTGGGGATTTCAGATGTCTGATGCAAACCCCTGTTACCTGTTCTTTCTTTGGGATTATATCTATAAGACTAATGCTGATGAATGACCATCATCTATCTTCGCATATCTACATTGTGTGGAATATCCTCTTCATTTAATTCTGGAGGAGCAGAGGAGAGGCTGTACAGATAGGCTCACCTCATGGCACAATTTAATTTAATTTTTTATTATTGTTGGTGTTGCTATTGTTATTGTTATTATGGTTTATTGTTATTGTTGTTAAAGTGATTTGTTATCATTATCTTTTTACCAGAAATTAATTAAGGTCAAGGCTTTTAAAGGGAGTAGCACAAAGTTACCTCTTTGACACACTGAAATCATCTCTTTATATATATATATACTTTATAGTGTGGACTTTATCATACCTGTGATTCTTAAACTATCATGTGTAACTTAAAGGGGCTTTCAGGAGCTTGAGGGCTGAAGGTATGCTGTAAGGCTCGCTTTATTATCTTAAAACCTAAGATACAAACGTGCAATGGGTGTACAGTGGGGCCGGTTGTTACCGCTCTCTTCCGTGTCACTTCCGTGTTCTTATGTGGAGGGCGAAAATATTCACGGAAGGGACAGGTTTGGAATAGCGACGCTGCTCCGTGAAGCTAACGTTAGATGTTGGAGGAAAACTTCTGATCCTTGGGCGAAGAGCTGACAGACGGCGTGGAGCCATGGCTGACAGCGGAGGAGAAGAGGGGAGAGACGGCGGAGAGCAGGAGCCTCAGGGCGCTGTGGGTGGTGAAGGTATGTGAAGCCATGTCAGGGTTACACTAAACCGGGAGGCCCTGACCAATTGGTTGGATTCCATCAGACTTTGACTCGATGGTTGGGATCCGTCGTCTATCAGAAATCTACGACTAGTTACAGTAGGTGACTACCTAACCACAACCGACCGTTTTCCGGTGCATAACCTGACCCCAACCTTTCAATACCTCCAAGCTAGTTATCAGCGCCTAACAACGCCGTAACTTAACCCCGATCACAGAGTCGGGATCTACGGGGTAGACTGAGCTTAAACTAAAAACCTTAAACCTGTTGTTTTCCTGAGCAGCTTTGTATAATGTATAAAGAACCGATAAGATCTTAGGTCTGCTATGAACGGGCAGATTTCAGCCGTCAGAGTCTGGGCAGCCTTACTCAGAGAGGACAGTGGGTCTGCCGGCGCTGTCGTCTCAGGTGTCGATGAGGTTTCAGTCTTTGTTTGGTTTGACCTTTTACATATGTATAAATTGGAAACCAGTCACCAGGCTGAGCTACGTGACCATCCAACAAGGATAACAACTTTATTAAGAAGTTAAAGGGAGGGAATGAAGATGGCACAAGGACGGGATTGACTGAGATCCTGAGGAAGATTACGTCACACGATGATATAGAGAAAAAGCTATGAAAGGTAATTATGATTTTGAATGATGAATAGTCACTGATAAATGTAGATTTAGAAAGCAAATACTATAGTTGTAAAACCGACCTGATTTGATTCACACCATATTCTGTGTGAATATGAAAAAAATCATTCTCACACAATTCTGTCTAAAGCAATTCTTAGAATTTATCAAGGGAACCTAAAGCTGTGTAAGTGTGTAAGCAAGAATAATTCAAACCCACTTTACTGACACATCATCATTCTGCATATTTTAAAGCTCCTCTCCATCTTTTAAACTGATTTAGTTGACTTCCTCATTGAGAAATCTGGATCAGACCTGTTGCTCCACCCACCATCTACTGTTGACAAAAATCTGAGACAAGCAGAGGTATCAGATCGTTTAGTGCAGTTATCATCTTTTATTTGTTTATATTGTTTCTTAGCTTGTAGTGGCCTGCTGTCTTGTTGTTATCTATCTTGAGCTAAATAAATTAGTCTAACTTTAATTGCAGGCCTGATCACTTCACCTTTTTTTCGTGATACCAGCTGGTGGTAAAGCAATACAAGATTGTGAACATTTTCATCGTGGGTTTGGTTCCAGCCTCAGAATAGTTGCATCCCTCCTCTACTTTAAACAGTATCTCATTAAAGCTATTATATTTAGTGTTTATTTACATTTTTTGATATTTAATACCAACAGTTCTAAAATTCTATTCATGGCTGGACTACAACAGTGGCACCAACATAAATGTTGCTGACTTACTGCCAAATGTTGAGTCTCTTTGGTCATTACTTTTTCAAACATCAAAATTTCTTTTAATCAACTTGTCAAGATGCCTTGAGCAACAACTTTCTTTGGAGCAACCCTAGCTTCTTCCTGTAGAAGTGTTGCCATGTGAGCACGAGTTGAACCTTCCCTCCACAGACACACCTCTCTACGCTGATCACACGGGAGCTGACGTGAACTCACTCTCTGAGTGATCATTGTACTGTAAATCACTCTTTGTCTTTAACTAATGTGTTTGATGTTGTCAGACAGTGTTGTGGTATAAAGGGATTGTAGCAGCAGCTTGAAGTGACTGCTGGTTAACATGTAGGGTCTATTTTAACAGTCCAGAGCTTGTGGTTTGAAGCTTGTGGCACCAAATGCATTTAGGACATGACACTGTTTTAAATGTGTTCTGTTGTCATAGCAACAGAAACAGGAAAAATATGTAACCAATAAGAGCTTTATAAGAACTTTATTGTGAATTCAGCGGTATTAAGATACTGTATGTGAGCACAGAGAGGAAGGCAAAGCAAGGCAATTTTATTTGTATAGCCCATTTTTACAAACAGTTTGTCTCAAAGGGCTTTACATAGCATCATAACAACATCCTCTGCCCTTAGCAGGCTAGCTTAATGGGATCTTGATCTTGATTCTCTTGATCTTGTATCAATTGGTCTTCTGACTGTTCCAGATGTCATCGACGATCCCATCCTGGAGCAAGGAGCAGTGGTCCTCAGAGGGTAAGTTTCACCAGTGTATAGATTGGCAGCCCGTCACAATATATAATATTTACAGTACGTGCAAAAGTCTTAGACCACCACTGGCCTTGTCGTTTTAGCAAAGATTCAATGACAATCCATGTTTATTTTTTGGTCTTTTTATTAAGAGACCAAAAAATATAGGAAATATGTACACAAAATAAATAAATAAATACAATTTTCAGAACAAAATGACTTTTACAGGCAAAAGTCAGTATTTAGTGTGACCTCCCCTGGCACTATGTGCATCTTGAACTCTTGGGGAGAGTGTCCTGTTTTCAGAAGTAATCTTCTGATATATTATACCAGGCTTCTTTCAGCACTTCCCAGAGTTCTTTAGATTTAGGCTGTTCAATCTTTTATTTCTCTCTCTGTCCAGTTGATCCCATACTGCCTCTATAATATTCAGGTTTGGACTCTGTGGAGGCCAGTCCATGACTGTCAGTGTTTTATCAGCTGTTTTTCTCTCCAAATATGATTTCACTGTATTAGCAGTGTACTTAGGATTGTTATCATGCTGAAAAATAAAACCAATCCCAATCAGGTGCTTTCCAGAATGGCATGATGAATTAAAACCTGTCTGTACTTTTCTATCCTGGTACTCAAACCAGGATAGACCCTCCACCATGTCATTGCTGGACTTCTTCTGGTCTCTCAAAAAAGTTTTTGGCAGTTTTCTTGGGCTTCCAGTCAATTTGAGTATCCAGTCTCTTTGCAGATTTCCCATTGAGAGTGGTCTTGCTGATGCAAAATTATGATTTTTATGTTTGTCAAATTCTGTGATCTTTGGCATTTTGAATGGGATGATGTGATTAAAAGTTGGTCTTATACATATTAGCAAGCTTCCAATGAGTTCAACTCATAGTCTGTGAAGGTTCTCAGTCATCTGGGTCATAGTTAAATCTAGGGCAACTGGACTTGGTTGTAGATTCTTGAAGATGTTTCACCTTCATTAACAAGGCCATTGATACCACTTGGTTTGTTTGTGCTCCTGGTTGTTGTGATAACTTTTGTCAGAGCACTGGTCTCCATCCCCAGCACTTGTCTCTAAATGACCACAGAACAGCTTCATTGAAGGAGCTATGTGGAAGTTTTGGTGTTGTTAGCATAGTTAACATTAATAGCTGTTTACTGTTGACTTTAGTCATAGATGCATTTACAGTACAGCAGAATACAATACACGCTCTGAGAAGCTATTTCTTTAGAGCAGCCTGGATGCTGCAGTGCCTCATTATTGGAAAGTGATGAAACAGTCTGACCCATCCAGGGCTAGCTGGTTAGCATGTTGAGTTCAGTAGAACAATTAAAGATAGGAGAAGCAAAACAAGGTTTTCTTTTCACCTCTGGAAATTGCTGTTGGTGAGTAAAGTAATTAAGTTTGATACTCAACTCAAAACTTCTTATACTTTAGTAAATAAACATGTTACAACTGTTGGCTATGTAGCTCCTTTAAATAGCATGAAGAACTGACCTCATATTTGTGAGATGATGAATCTATTATTTTGCCAAAGCTATTTCTTATGTTGCAGGTATGTGATTGAGCGTATAAACACAGAGGACCCTGCTCGACATGTCAGCTCAGAGGATCTGGGAGGCAGGCCAGATGAACACCAGGATCCACAAGTGAAAGAGGTGGTGGAACAGCTGCTCAAGATTGCAGATGATTTGAACAGGAATGTCGAGTTCCAGCGGTAAGCTGCATCATGCTGGTGAACCACATCAATCAAAATGTGCACTTGTTTCAAGATTTCAGCAATAGTTGTGGGCAGAAAATCTTAAGCACAATCTTCTCTGTGCTTTAGGCTCTGAGCCTCTCTTCTGATTAGCTAACTGATTTCTGAGTAATCGAGTAAAAATGATAGAGGTTTCAGGTAAACAGTCAGAGAAAGCAAATCTTGCAAGGTTGTTTAGTGGTGTAGTGTGGTTCTGGGTGGGCTGGGCTTGGGGAAAGTGGGCAGTGACTGGTTTGTTGTGACATCACAAAGTTGCAGAAGTTCTCTGTGGACTGAGCACTTTGATACTTTCACAGCATTGATATAGAACTTGGACCTGCTTTACAATTAAAAACAGACATCTACCTTTGTACTATCTAGGAACTTTAAATTGTGACCTGTCCTTATCTACTATGAACACTGCTTGTGGTGCAAGAGGAAACTTGAGAAAAAACTGTTAAGTGACAATATTATAATAATAATAATAAATCTGTCCATTTTCTCCCATCAGACTGATAAACCAGGTTCAGGGTAACTGTGCTCAGGATATCTTCATGCAGGTGGCCAGGAGCATCTTTGCCGATGGCATCAACTGGGGTCGAGTGGTGGCCCTCTTCCATTTGGCTTACAGACTCATACACAAGGTATCTGACAGAGCAGTGCTTTTCAGCAGGGCTGATCTTTTGTGTGAGGTACCAGTTTCCATTAAAGTGCTGGGATAGGGTCAGGGACACTCACTGTTTGCCCAGGAGGGTTGGAGAGGTTATCTGCATTGCATATGTTAAGTTCAAGATTCATTATAACATTATAGCTACTACATATATATATGTAGTAGCTGACATCCTCAAGGCTGTTCTGACTAGACCTGTTTGTTTGAAAGGCACTGACTACCAACCATTTAGAGAATATCCGGAGGGTGATTAGCTGGGTTCTTCAGGTCATCAGAGAGCAGCTCTACTCCTGGCTCATACAGCAGGGAGGCTGGGTGAGTGACACATCATTTGTACAGTCACCCATGCGTTTTAAGGCTTTATGATCCCAACGTGTGGATGGTTCTGCAAGATCCAAAGCCCTTTATTTTGCTCTCTTTTTTCAGGAGGGGGTGATCCGTGGCTTTTCTCGGTGGAGGACACTTGCCACAGTAGCATCAGTAGTATTGGTGGCAGCTATTGTTTACTACAGAAAGTCACGCTGAGACCATCAGACCTCACAACCCTCCAAACAGAGCTGCAGTCCCACCTGTGGGGTAAATGCAGCTTGTTAATAAAGGTGGTTTCTGGTCATAAAACATAACCATTCCACAACCATTATCTCATTAACCAGAGGAGGTCATTTAGGAGTGGGAAAACCTCTTCTCTTCTCAGGTTTCCAAGAACAAAAAAGTGCATTTCTCTCATCTTCACCAGCAACTCATCAGTGCCTTTCATGAAATAACAAGAGCTGTTGTAGCCATGTGAGAGGTTCTCAGCTTGTGTGCACCAGTGGCTATCGACAGAGCGGGGTGTTTATGAACTTTGGTCTTCACCAAGGCTAGGGTCAGAACCTGACCCTACCTAGACCAGGTCTCAGGTCTTCATCACTTTAGATTTCTCCAGGTCTTGAGTCTGAGAAGGATTAGGACTAGCCCTGAGAGGACATGAAAACACCAAACTACACCAACTGCAGCATCTGAATTCAATCAAACTTCCACAAATCAGTGACCTGAATGTAGTTTGATCATGTTAGCTTGTCCCTTTGATAATGTTTCTTGAGCAAGAGGCAGCCATGTTGGCTCCTGAGTTAACCAGATCTATGCCTTTTTACACGTTGTTGTTTTTCTAACTACTGAGAGCTTTGTAAAGTAACTCCAATGGTCTGCACCATCTGGGAGCAAATTCATGTGAGCCACTCCTCTTATTTGTTCTTTCTGTGGACAGGCTCTCAGGTTCAGGTAGCTAGTCACAGGACCTTCAGGTATACAGTTTTCAAATTGTATACCTGAACAGTTTTCAAACTGTATACCAAATTTAGGAGTTGCAGTAGAATGATGCGCTGCTTTAAGAAATAGATGGATGGGACGGTCTGGCTAATGTAATAGTACAATGAGTTTATATTATGGTCATCCATTTGAATTATTTGTGCTTTGTCTATCATAAAACATGATTTTCCATCAATTCCACTAATAACGTGTACCTGTATACTTTGTGAAGCTTCTGCTAACTGCCAGATTTAAGATTAATTGTTATTACATGTTTTTTTCTGAAAAGACTCCTCTGAGTTGTAGTTGACCTTCCATTAAGCTTTTGAAGCACACAGTCCCATACCAGTGAATCTTTATTTAAAAATTTTTCAAATACAGTTGCCTCTTTTGATTCAATCAGAGAGTTTCATCTAACAACCTAAATGTGGTCTGTTCATGAGTGACTTATGCATCCTTCCACCTCACAGCTCTTCTATTGTAAACAGTGATACTTTACTACTGGTGTCAGTTCTGTTTACAGAGTCACTCATCAACAAACCAACTACTGTACTGTGAACATATCTGAGTTACACACTAGCTGAAGAATGTAGTGGGTCTTTACAGAACTGTAGATTCAGGTTAGTGTTAACCCATTCTTCTAAGAAAACCCATGCATTTTGAAGTGAGTTCATTCTGTCTCCTATTTGTTTACAATCATCATCCTTTTGTGTATGAATCTAGTCAATCGCACAATCCAAGTGACAAAAGTTTCAGTGGTCAGGCACTTGCATGAGAATCATCATCATGGATCTGGCTGAGAAACTGCTGTTAGATTTTTTAGATCACCATCAGGTCACTGTCACACAGTTGGCTGATCACAGAAACGGGTCACATCATTAAAATACAAAATAACAAGAGGCAAAGGCTACGCAATAAACTGTCAACCTTTAACCAATCAATGGCAAAGTGTGACCATCTATAGTCACGGTAACACTTCTGTTGTTTGACAGATTATATCAATATAATGTGGATCCAAGCCCCTCTTCTGTCACATGATCAGTGTTTTCAGATGACCTGAGGTAGTCACCTGTGTCACACAGTGTGTAGCTTGTTTTAAGATTTTCTTTATTTTATTACTACTAATATTGCTGTTTCAGTCTACTTCTCTCTTTACAGCAGTATTTCAGCTTCTTTCTCATACCAGTGAGTTTTCATGATGAACAGATGCTAGTAGATTTTTAAACCTCTACACTGCTGCCAAAAAAGCTATTTATGTCCTATTGTTTTTACTATTGTAAAATTGTGTATAAAACAGGCCCACACCCGAGGAGAGGGTACATTCTTTACAGCTCTGGGGAGACTGGTTTATTGATAAAAAGGTGATTGTTTAAATAGGTTTTTACATGTTGCAGTGTGTAAGCATCATGTGATCTGATTTAAATGGTAACAGTGAGTGGTGTTGTTATCGAGCACCACATAAGCTTATGTCAAGTATTTTTTTACCAACCTGATCATGCACTTTGAAGAGGGATATCACACTATTTATCTGCTGTGCTGTGGTATAATTTAACCTGGTGATTATTTTAATGATCTGATTGGGTTCTTCTTAGCTCTGTGAATAAATTAAATAAATACTCATTGTTCCATGGGTGTGTTTTTGGGTTGTCCAGGTCAAGTGATGCCCTAACATAAGGTCTGAACACAACACAGCATGCGATACTGCAATTTCATCAGCCCTCAACATGCCCATAGCTACCGAAGCTCATCTCCTTGGTACTTACTGTTATGCATCCCCACTGGCTGAGATAATTCCATCATATTTTAAGATAAAATTTGGATTCATAAAGGTATACTTCAAATAAAGGATTAGGCACACAAAATGCAACAAAAGCTGATCCAACAGTTTATCTCCACATCCAGCAGTTACATCATCATCTTTTCACTCATCTACTGCTCTGTTCTGCTCAGTGGTATAATTACTGAAATATTTATGTAAAATTATGTCAGTCTGACTGATATCAGAGCAGCTTAAAGGAACAGTCACTAATAGGTGTTCTAAATTAGAACAATACAGGGCAGTTAGTTTGTGTATGTAAAATGTTTCATCCACCAATAATTTTTTTTAAAAAACATTACAAACATATTGTTGTGCTTTTTTGAATCTACAGACCATTTAACTTTGGTCCTTATTCTTGGGAAGGTCAGCCTTTAGAGCACCTGATTATGTTTAGCTTTGATTTGTTTTTTGGTTTGTAAGAAGAAGAAAAAAACTACCTTTCACCAGGGCTGGGGAGCTTTTAAAGCTGCTTCAGTCAGTGCCACACTGAGATAATTTTATGTTTTCAGGTTTTTCCACAGGAGCTGGATTTGTTTGTATATTATTTGTTTGGTTTGTAAAAATGTTTCTCATCTGAGTACACAAGAGATTAACATTAACATCTGTAGCATCTAGCTGACTGATGAGGTAAACCTGACACGTTACATGACACACCTAACCCCTCTCCTCTAATCACCCAAGCTATAGAGAAATTGTTTCAGCTTGTTCCATTTCATCATGATTGTTGTCTTCTGTTTTTTTTACCTTTCTGCAGGTCTAGCACAACCTTCTGAGAAGCCTCAGCAATGTACTGAGAACCTTTACAGAATTATTAACAATGACTGCCATTGTTAATAATTCTGTGAAGGTTCATCCAGTTCATAGAAGTTTGAATTTAGGGCAACTGGACTTGGTTGTAGATTCTTGAAGTCATTGTTAATGTCCATGTTAAGTATCTTTACAGTCAATGTGCAGTTGAATTTAAAACATGAGATGAGATTGAGATTCAGGCAAGCTGATAGTCTCCCTCCACATCAACACAGAGAGTTCAGGGATGGACAATAACCATTACTTGAGCATTACACAACACACACCCTTGTTTTGTTAGCTTTCAGTCAACATTTACAGACACTTTGCATTTTATCCAATTCAACAAGGCCGTGATCTCTCTGTCAAACAATGGTCCAGATCTAAGGGCAGAAAATTGCTCCAGATCTGCCCTAGGCCTAAACCTGCACAGATCGAAGTGGAAGATTATGGAAGATTATCATACAACATAGTTGTATGATAATCATACTATTGGGGGCTGTTGGGGGCACACAAGCCTAAACCAAGTGGCAGCCCACTGTGATATCACCCACTGGTTTGTGAACTGATGTTTTGAGGCCTACAGTTTGCAATTTTCTTAATCTTTTTTTTGAAAACCAGAAGAAACCATATTTGGAGGAGAAGGTGAAATTGAGGATGAGTGATGGGTGGATCTGACCTGCTCTGTACTCTCCTGACTGTGAGGCAGGTTGCCGTTTGTCTTACAGTCTGTCAATCACTTGGTAGCCACATCCTAATGCAAACCCTGCTTTATGGTCTATTTTTCTCTAATGATGGGACCATCATTTCAAAAATGAACGTCACAATGTATTAAAGAAGATTTCAAACTAGCAATCAAGACCATAAACTCATTAGGAAAACATTTACTGCAGTCATAAATCAAGTGAGAAGTAGGGCCATTTTCACATCTTCAATATAAATAAAGCTGGAAAATGAAATAAAATATCTGTTTAGTCAATGTCACCTCCTGGATGCATGGACACAAGCATCAGTATGGATCTACTCCACTGCACCTGAAAAGAACCCTGTAAAACAAATTCTAGTGCTGCCAACACAGGACTGAGGTGTCCTCCCCCTGCTATGTGTTGCTATGTTGTATTTACAGCATCCATAAAACATTACAAAGTGACATGTCTGAGTCTTTTTTTCTTCAAATAAATGAGTACTGTGGTTTGTGACAACATTAGATAGCAACATTGTAAAGGTAATAGCATATTGACAGCATAGGACATAAATAATTAAATTATTATTAAATAATTAATAGTAGGAAATTCTCTAATGGACAATGAAAAAGATAAAAAGCAAAAAGGTTATAAAACAAGGGTATGAAAGATTCACTGGCCTGTATGTGAAATTCTGCTGTAGTGTTAATGCAGAAACTACTACTGAGAAATGATATATAGCCTAATTGTATATCAATACTGCCATATTTTTGTTTGGTGCTCTAAACATTTTTAATTGCAATAAACAGCAGTACACAAAAATATAGCTGATTTTTTTTTTTTTTAATCAGAAAAACCTCCAGCAGGGGTGAGGGTAGTGAGTCAAGAGTTTGTCTGCAGATACCCAACAACAATTTTTGCCCCAGGTTCCCTAACAGGCTAATTCTATCATGCTGGCACATACAAACGGACAAGTCCAGAATGTACAGTGTTAGTGCTCATAGATTTATTAAAAGTTTGAGTTTATTTTAAAAATGTACAGTCTTGAAGTTCTGGATCAGGATCAGACCATAACTGAACTCTCTCAGACTCTTGTTGGAGCTGGTGAGGCTGTGAAACAACAGAGAACGGAAGTGAAAGCAACAGCGGAGTGTTTCCTTGTTCAGGGTCGAGTCCGCCAGAGACATGAGCCACTCGGACTTTAACGCCGTGTTACTAAAGATCTCAAACCAGTTGTCCTCCGAGGACCTGGACAAGATCAAGTTCCTGTGTCAAGGCTTGATCGGGAAAAAAGACATGGAGAAGATCAGCCATGGATCGCGACTATTCCAGCTCCTGATGGAGAGAGGCAAACTGGGAGTCGACAATACCGATTATCTGTCCAAGCTCCTCTTCGACATTCAGCGATTGGACCTGGCAGACAACTTAGAGGGTCTAGATTGCGGAGAAGAACCAGATCAAACGGAGAAAGGTGGGAGGGGAGGGGTGCATTTGTATGAGTTGTGTAAAGGAACTGCGGAAGGAAGTAAACTTACCGATAACAAACTCAGCAACAGGCACAAGCTGCAATGCATTAAGGGTAATCGATGCGCGTGTGAACCAGACAAATAGGTAGTAACAATTATACAATTACACACATCATACAGAGTGTGTTAGGGAGCTTTGACTGTTGTCTGTCACATGATCATCTCCTCTCTTTCATAAGTTCAAAGGTGAATGTTGCCTGTGGTCAGTGAAGTCAGACTCACAATCACACACACTTTAGTACATGTTATTTTCTTAATGGAACACAGGTGGGTGACTGATTATCTAATTTAAACTTTTACTTTAACTGTTACTTGAACAGAACTGAAATGAAACAGTTTTATCTATGAAGCTGACAGTGTATTCCTGTGGTGAAAGAGGATCAATGCAGTGACCTGTATAAACCTGGGATGCTATTGCTGTATGGGACTCAAGACTCCTTGATGTCTAAGAGAAGATTTTGAAAATACACATAAATAGACATGGATCATTAAAAGAGCTTCAAATTCAGGGAAAAACAAATATTATATTTATTTTCACTTAACCTTAATATAGGCTATAAGAAATATCACTGCATTATTGTAACACAACACAGCTTCTGAGAAGCAGCTGCTGAGAGCTGCTGAGAGCCAGACCTTGAATATGATGTTGTGAGGTGTAGCATTCAGCTGACTCTGAAGTCCTACATGAGACTCCACAGACCCAGAATCTGAACAGGCCTGTGTCCTGAATTATCCACAGCCCTTTCCCAGGTTCCCCTGTGAGGTTTTGTTTCCTCTAACTCTCAATGTCTCCTCCTCCTCCAGCAAAAATAGACATTGCCACAGAGGTAATTTCACAAAATCTGGGAAGGCATTGGCGGAAGCTTGGTCGCAAACTGGGTTTGACTGAGGTCAAGCTGGACTCCATCAGCAGGAGAAATCCCACAGACCTGGAGGAGACGGTAGTGGAGCTGCTGAAGGAGTGGAGGAAGAGTCAAGGACCCGAGGCACAAACAAAGATGCTAATAGAAGCTCTGAGAGTCTGTGAGTTCAACCTGACTGCGGATAAAGTGGAGGAGAAACTAAATAAGTGTGGGTACTGATGAGATCCATGGGTCAGATAAGACATGAATTTGAAAATCAACTATCAAAAAGTATATTTATGAAATTATGCAAAGAAAGAGAACTATATTTGTTGAATAAATTGACTTCCAGAATGTGATGAACCAGAGGAGGTGATAGGAATGTAAAGCGTGTTTCAGTATAAGATGATGCTATGTCATTTTTTTAAGTCCGAAGATGAAAACAAAGATTTATTAAATAAAAGTCATGGAACTGAAACAGAGACGTTTACAATATGTCAGATGTGTACTTCCTGATCTCATTTCAGTCACAACATTAAAAGGAAGAAGGTGCTGTTGTAAGAGTCAGGTCTGACTGAGTGAACAGCTGTTTGAAACTGACTCCAGTAGACAGTACATCAGTGTCTAGTGTCACCACTTCAAAGACCTGTGAAAATATTGTCTATAAATAAGACTTTTAACTTAGAATTTTAATCAGTATGAAGATGGCCAGCTATAGCTTCATTTTGAACAGACAGTCATGAGAGTGGAATCAGTCCTCTCATTTAACTTTATCCTAGAAAATAAAAAGCATATTTTAAAAAGGTAAATGAACACAGATGAACTGTAACTGATCAGAGGGTAAACAAAAGGTGGTGGTCTTCGAAATCAAGTGTCTCATTCACATCATTAAAAAGAAGTCAACTTTCACGGTTTTAAGTTTGCAGGTTTTATTGTGACAGGATCATATAAACCGCCTGAAGTCTCTTCCTTATCTGCTCCCGATGTCATCCAGGCAGCAGGTCAAAGGTCACATAGTTTCTGCAGTGGGAATGCATGTCATTGGGAAACCCTTTTTGGAGAGATGCTTGCTGTGAACTTGCTGTTTTTTAGGACATCACTGCAGTGTTCACAGTCAAACAGCTCAGGTTGTGCTGAAAAGACTACTTGTTTGTAACTGACAGTATTTATCTAATCAAAAGATGAACTTACAGGTTTAATGTTAAAAGGCAGGTTCACATTTAACAAAGTCTGTCTCAAAACAATAGTAAAATAGCACTGGAGCCAGTCGACACAGGAATCCAAACAATGGACATCCCTGCAGAGACCTTAAGGGAGGCAGAAGAGAGGCAATGGCCGCTGGTCCCACCCTGGTCACATTACTATAAAGACAAGTTCTGCTGAAGCCTCATTTTACATTTGTGTAAGCTTTCAGAATGTGGATTTATATTGGAAGTAAATCACAGGCAGGGTAAATATACACAGGGGGAATGATTGTTAAAATGTTTGAATGTTTATATGTCATCTGATAATTGTTTTTTAAGATGGGCTTGAAATATGTGAGCCCATCACATCACACCTAGTAGTTTTTGCAGTCAATGTACTCTGCATTTAGCAGGGATTTATTGTGACTGATTCCATGTCTTCTTTAATGTCTGTAAATTTTTTTTGGATCCACCTGAGCCACAGTACTTACAGCACTTGTACAGCCTATTCAGTCTGTCAATGTCGTTTCTGCTCATCTGTGTGGCCTGACCAAAGGACACGTTACTGTTGGGAATGGGCACCATGGTGGGACGGTTGTTCTTGGAGAAGGCGTACCTGAAGAATCAGAGATACCACAATAGAAGGCAGGTGTAGATATTGCGAGAGGAACAGTCCCTGATATTTCTGGTTATTGCACTGATTTGTAGTGTGATAAAGTTTTAAAGCAGATTTACATTGTTTTTGCTGTCACTGATAGACCACCTGTTGTACAGCACAGTCTATCAACCAGTAAGAATTCACAGACACATGTACTGCACATAGTTACTTTATATGAGGGAAGTGACAAGGCAGGTGAAAGACAAAGGAAAATCAAGAGTAAATGACATACCACATACCTCTCATACTGCATGACAGAGTTGTAGTCATAAGCAGTTCCCTGGTTCAGAGTGTCAATCTTGTAAAAGTTGTACTCCATACCTATATGATAGATAGAAAATATCCATGCAAGTTTTCAAGGTGTGTAAACAGTGGATATTTTCCATTATTCATACCTACAAGAACCTCGTGATATAATTTCAGACTCCCCCTAAATTGTGCTACAATATTTCTGATTGTTGAATGTCTCCTCCACCTGCCTTTCTGCATCAGTGACTCACATCCAGAAGTCTCTGCTTCTATGAATTACACAGACTGTAACTAAATGTAAGTAGCAGCTGTCTGGCTTGTTTAATACAATTTTACTTTTTTATCTTCAGAATTATGTCAAATATCTTTGAATAAACCATGTTAACTAGTTTACTACTACTACTTTGGCCTTAAATTACAGTTTCGCTAATGATTTTTTCAAACTCTATCATTAAGTAACAATTCAGCTAACTAATATTGGCTGATTTGTAAATTTAGCCTTAAGTTACAGTTTAGCTTATTAAAGATAGGTCTCTAATTTTAGCCCTCAGTTACGGTTTTGCAAACTAATGTTAGCTAGTTTTTAACTTACCTAAAGCCTTATGATTTAGTTAACTAATGTTTGCTTGTTTCCTTTTTTTTAACAACAAGTTACAGTTTAGCTAACAATAGCTAGTTTCTAACTTTAGCCTTAGGGTACAGTTTAACTAAGGAATGTTTACCGGTTTCAGACTCTCTAGCTGGGCGTCTTTGCTCGTGTCTTGTTTACCAACCTTTGTTCTGTGACTTTGTGTCTGACAAAATGCAGAGAAATAAACAACAATTTCTTGGGTTTGAGTGGTAGCATGAATCGTAGAAGCAACATGGATTCCCCTTCCCCTCGCCCTCTAGGCATGTTTGTTACCATGTTTGTTTGTCCCCTGATGATTTTGCACCAGAGCAGCTAAACATTAAAAAAAAAAGTGACAGATGGTGCAAGTGTCTAACCGTCAATGATGTTGTCCCAGTACACCTGGATGTAGCTGTCCCTGTCAGAGCGAGTCTGCTCATGGTTGAAGCCAAGGGCATGAAGCAGCTCGTGCTGGACGGTGCTGTGGTAGAGACAGCCCTGACGACTCAGAGAGACAGTCTGACCACCACCCTGACGACCCACATACGAGTAGCAGCTGTAGAAATACAAACATGGAACCATTTGTAGAAAGATATAAATATACAATACTAGATATCAACTGTAGAACTTGTTTGCTGATCTAGAACAGGAAATGTTGAATTTGATTATAAACTACATTCTTTTGATTTCTATATAAACATGCAAAAATTTCTTCAAATGTCATTCATCTACTGTAGCAAATAATAAGAGCTTGTTGTCAAATCCCAGGTTTTTTTGAAAGTCTGAACTGTCTGTAGTTACTAAAGATCATGAATAAAAAGTAGGTTTTAAGTATCTCAGTCGGATGACTGAGATACTTAAAATCTGCAACAGATTGCTTCATAACAGATATTATATTAAAGTATACCTTTTTTAATATAATCAGGTGGATCAAAAATGAAAAACTTACAGAGCTTATAAACTCTCCTATTGTCTAGTAAACGCACCCATTCCTGGACTCAATGCTCAGCCAGTCATAATCGCCGTTCTGGTAGGGTCTGAAATGGATGCAGGAAACTGGAGAAAAGGACTCCAGTCCTCGAATGATGATGGCCTTCTCTCTGGAGGCTGGCAGGACAAACATGGCAGGATGAGAAAGTCTGTGACACCAAGGTGGTCCTATGTCATTGAAATGAACAACAATACACTGAACTGGATATACTGTAAAAATTATACTGTATGATTTTGCAATATTGTTTTAGAATCATCATCAATTATCAATTTATAAACATTATTCAAGGAATAATTATCTTCACTTTCACTTACACCTTCATATCAGTTTATATGTAACATTTTTTAATTACTTATTTATATTCCCTGGCCTCATTGTATATTTACTTCAGGTTGACAGTGAACTCTCTCACAATGTTTGATGTGGAGGAAAATATTTCATCCATTAATTAGCAGCCCTTATAAAGCAGCTATTAGAAAGAAGTCATATGATTTGTCATATGATCTGTTTGAATTATTTGCTTACTATGGCTGATAATGACTGTGTATAAATAATTATACAGTGTAGCTTTAAAACGTGTTTTGGAAGTTTAATTTTGATTCTTACAATTAGAATTTATTTGAAAGGTTCATCCATGCATTATTGGCAGGGTACACCCTGAACAGGTCACTTTCATTAAGACACATGGTGCATCCAACTTATTAGAGCCACATTAAGGCTTTTCCATTTTTCATACCTTTGTGTTTTTCCTCATAAGTAAAGGCATTTTGTAAAATTTCACACTGCTACACAATGTAAGGTAAGTTTCTATCTTTATCTGATCATCATGAGTTATGCTCACTCTTTTGAGTAGTAATCATTAAAATCAGCTTCAAAACCTCTAATGCTCTAAATATCCTACTGTCTCATTATATATTTTTATAAAGACAGAGAGAGATCTCTTTGTCTTTTTTCAGTCACTACAATAAACTCAGTCCAATTTCTCCCCAATCTGAGATGAGAAAAATACAGTATTGATTGCATTAACTTTGAGCAGCTGACACTCGGGCCTCTTAATGAGCTACTGATGGGCTGTAACATCATGCACTTGAGCCAATATTAAATGTCCGCTGTAGAGCTGTGACTTTACACATCACTATCTAGGATCGCAGATGAGAACGCACAGAAGTAAAGCAGCAAAGAGCTAGTCAATTGGTCTGACTGATCCAAATCTTACCCTATGTTGTTCAAAAGTGTATAGACTGAAGTAACAGCAGTCTAGCTCAAACCAGAGAAATAGCGCTCTAAATACAATGTGATTTGTGGAAGCGTATACACTTAACTTAATAGGGTTAAAGAGACAAAGAAATAGTCTGGTGTGTTTGTACTACATAAACATAAAAATACTTACAGGCAAGTGTAAAAACCAATTAGCTGTAATGAACTCTAATATGTTGTGTTAGTCTGTCCAGTGAGTAAAATGCATCTGTCCCTATAAAGAATAATAATAATGTTGCTGCTTACAGAAGTGGTTGGCGATGTAGTAAGGGATATAAACCTTTCCGTCACTCCACTTTCCCCACAGGCAGCCTCTGGAGGTGCAGGGGTCAGCATTCCTGTCAGCCTCAGATTTGATGGCAACATCGCCTCCGATCAGGGTGGGCTCATCAAAGTCAGGTCCTGCAAAATTAGCACAGGTGTGGAGGTGAATGTAGAGGTGAGACTGAAGAGAATAGTGAGTTGAGGTGAGGAGAAACTCACTGCGCTCTCTGTTGGCTCGCTCAAGCAGTTCACCAACAGAAAGCTCCCTGGATGTGTCCTCCTCAATGGCTGCAAGCTCTGCACACATGAGACACTGTATGAGCGTACATTATCACTTTGAACAAATGAGCTTATCCTTGAAAATTTAAATATGCTTATGTGGAACTGGATTACCTTCCTGTGCTCGTCCAGAGGGACATAGAGAGGAACAGAAACAGAAGTTAATTCACAAAGATCAAATTTAACTTGCTCTGCTCTGATGCACTGAAACCTGCAGCTATGTCTCTGCAGGTAAAGGGGCTGAAACAGTCTTGAACTGTTAACGTTCATTTTACGGCAACCTGGTATGTTAAACAATTCATTTTAAATAAATAAATAAAATAATAATGAACAAATAAAATAAATAAATAAAATAATATATGTTAAAATTTCATCATGATGTTTTCCCTGATAATACTTAATACTTATTTAATATCTTTTTTTTTTTTTTTTCGCTTTTCATGACAGCATCAGTCTGTCTTTGTCTTTCAGCCAATTACATGCACATCCTGTTAGGCAATGGATGGAGTTAATTAATGTTTTCCTTTGGCCTCAGTTCAGTAGTTATAAAATGATATCACCAGCATCATCTAATTATTAAAGTAAATGTTGATATGCCAGCAGCTGAGAGCAGGTTTGAGAAAAAGTATTTTTCTCTGTAGCTCCACTGTTCTCAATTTATAGTTTTTCATTTTACATCGTTAAACATTTTACATCATTAAACATTTCAGTCTGTACTTTTTATTTTAAATGAATTAAAATGTCCTTCCTCTGAATAAATAAATGTAAATCTATGTACACCTTACAAGTCAAATAGAATTAAAGCTTTGTCACTTGTATTTCCAAATCAACATTGATGAGATTCAGTTTAACATTCACATGTATGTCTTACCACAGCCCAGGAAGATGAGACCAGCAGCACCAGCATATGACACCAACAAAAAACCAACATGGCTACAACAGACAAAGAGAAGAAGAGAAGAGAAAAAGAAGAAAGATAGGAGGTGAAAACATAAACAATGGAAAACTAAAGCAAGTAGTATGTCAAAATATCATGTCCATCCAAGCTATATTACTTTGCAGAGTGTAGTGGTGAAGGTGAACCTGAATGAATAGTGCTCTAGTAGTAGTTTTTATACTGATCAGATTCTCCTAGATAAATAACAAGACACACATAACAGCACAACTTTATCACAGTACATGGAAACTTTTGTGTCCTTGTAACCTGTGTGAAATTCTGCACCTGTCAGTGTAGGTGTGTGTGTATCTGTACAAACTATACAAACATAGCTCTAACTCTCTAAACAAAATTTTGTGGACATGGCAACTGATGAAATAAACATGTGTGCACCACATGTCTTAGCAGCAGAGTGGAGCTTCCAGATCCAGCACAAGAGCATTTGCTGGTGTTTGTGATGAGGTTTGGCTCACAGACCCCAGTCCCTGCAGGCCAGTCAAGTTCTTCTAAAGTCAGCTGGGAAACTCATTTATTTGGAGGGGGGCTCATACTTTTGTCCATGCAGTGTACATTGTATGGAGTGTTTGGTTATTTGACTAAAAAAGCAATCATGCAGTTGTCATGATACTGTAGATGTTCAAATGTCCATTTTTCTTCTGAGCACTTGAAGATGATGAAAACATGTGATATGATAATGACATACAGTGCATGTTTCTTGATTAGCATCAGTGTCTCTGAAAGACCTGTAGCATTACTGCACCTTCTCTACCTCTATCCCCCTTCAGAATAGGTCTTTGCCTTGATTTTCATGTATGCATTATATGTATATGTTTAGTTCATGGACATACCCTATAATAGACCAACATGTAAACACAGGTTTTAATATTTAGAATTTAAATTGAATTCCCATAAATTCCAGTTTATAGTTCACGCAATACACAGTACATGAGTGTGATTATGTACTACAGCTTTTGTCTTTATCCATGCACAGTTGTATCATGGCTGTGTGTTAAACATAGACATGAATCTCAGGATTTGTTAAATCCTACTCATAACTGACTTTAAGAAGAAGCTCTGTTCTCCACTTAATCTTTTAATCTTGAATTTTAATTAGATATCTGTTTTGTAACTTGTGTTTTTACACTGTTTTCTTATTATGCTTTTAACTTCTATTTTTATGACAATTTTATGTCTATTAAGCACACCTCTGTGTATGTTCATCTGGTATACAAATAAACTTGCCTTGCCTCTTGTCCTGGTTGCCTCTTGTCAGTCTCACCCTGAGACTGAAACATCTGTCACACTGTCAGATAAAAAGAAAAACACACACCCTCCTCTGTTCTTATCAATGTGAGACATTCAACACACCGTTGTGATCATGAGCCCACCCACAGCAGAACACAACAGGGGCTGACCCACAAATAGAAATACAGACACACCTATGGATGCGATGTAAACTTTTGTTGCTAGATTATTATATATATAAGTTATTATGAACACGCTCAAATTCAGAAATCATCTAACTTAGGTCTGTGAACCTTCAATGATTATTCTTAAAGCTCCCTCACAAACAAAGGTAAATTTTGATAAACAGACATAAGCTCATCATCTCCAGATCATTTCAATGTATTTGATCACTATTATGGTCTGGTCTATGAAAAAAAAAAAAAAAAAAAGCTTGTTAATATGTATAAGACCAACTTTCAATTCCATTCAAAATGCCAATGATCACAGAATATGACACTCATGTGGTATTCAAGTTGTCATAAAGAAATTTGAAGAATCAGGAGAGGTCAAGGACAAAAAAAGGACTGGAAGGCCAAAACTTGATGAGAGTTTCGTCTTTGAGAGACTGGAAGAAGTCCAGCAAGAAGCTCGATCAGGAATGCTCTTTGTGGAAGGGCAGCAGCCAAGAAACCACTTTTTCGGAAGGAGAACAAGGCTAAAAGGCTAAGATATGCTGAAGCTCACAAAGTTTGGGGTGACGATCAGTGGAAAAGAGTATTATGGAGTGACAAATCCAAATTTGAAATTTTTGGGTCCAATCATCGACAATATGTGAGATGAGTTAGAGAGAAATGGAAGAATGAGGCCTTCAGTGAAACATGGTGGAGGGTCTGTCCTGGTTTGGGGCTGCATTTCTGCCAGTGTTTGTTGGTGACATTGTCTGAATTGATGAGATCATGAATACTGAAAAGTACAGATAGGTTTTAACTCATCATGCCATTCTTTCTGGAAGGAGCCTGATTGGAAATGGCTTTATTTTTCAGCATGATAATGATCACAAGCTCCCTGCTAATGCAGTGAATTCATATTTTGAGAGAAAAACAGTTGATAAAACACTGACAGATAAATGGAAGACAGCCTGAATCTAAAGCCTGGTATAACATACCAGATGACTTCAGGCAACTTCAGGACAGTCTCCCCAAAAGAGTTCAGATGTGTTTAGTGCAAAGGGAAATCACACTAAAAACTGACTTTTGCCTGTAGAAACAAATTTGTTCTGAAAATTGAGGTTTTTTTTTTTTTTTTAAAGATTTTGTATACATAGTTGCAGTTCTCAATAAAACTTTGCTAAAACAACAAAGCTAGTGGTGGTCTAAGACTTTTGCACAGTACTGTGTGTGTATATGTATGCACATTATTATTACATTATGTTATACAATAATAACACAAACATAATGAAAACAAAGAATTGACATCCCCCACACTGTAAAAAAAATCTGTAATTTAACATAATTTTTACTGTCTATTTTACCAATTTCAAAATCAAAATCAAATTACAAAAATAGACTGTGATTTTACTTGTTAAATGTAAAATAGAGTGAAAATACTGTAACTGTGAATATGTATTTTTTTTTTTTAAAAGAAAATTATTTTTTCACATTATTGCATTATTTTATATTTCTGAGATTGACATTATTTCTGAGATTGACATTGACTCAAAATCTTGCAGATGATCGAAATCTACAGCTTGTGCACATTAAAACTGTTTTGTCATCGCAAAGGGTTAAAGTAGCCACTTCCTTCATGCAAACAGGGAATTGTTTACAGAAATTTCTGTTGACTAAGAGAAAATCATATAATTTTTACTCGAAATCACAAAATGAAGTCAATCATCAGCTACTGTACACTAAAGCAGATTTTTTTTCATCGTTATATGGTTAAGTGATCAAGTTTGTTCAAATGAACCCTGAAAATTGCTAGCATATGATGAAAATCATGTTGTTTCATGAGTTACTGTTTCTGCTTGCTAAAAACTAAACTATTGTTAATTGTGAGTCAAAACAGCATAGTAGTAGTATGTGCTCTTGTTTCATCATACATAGTAAAATGTACCAGTTTCTTCAAACAAAACCTAGTGTTTCAAGTTCTACCTGGTAGAAACACAGTATGAGTTCATTTTGACTCAAAATTAGTCAAACTCACTCTACAAATATTGTGCACTCAAATTCTTGTTTTTTTAAACAATACCTGGAAACTGCTAGAATATGACTGAAAACAGGTTTTTATTTGCGTTTCTAGTTCTACATAGACATCATGAGTTCATTTTGACAGAATTACTCAACTAAGCTCTCGCGACAGCTATTGTTGCACTAAAACACGTGTTTTAACACTTGGAAAAATGAGTGAGTTTCTTCAAACAAAAACTTAGCAGAAACACATTATGAGTTCATTTTGACTCAGAATTACTAAAATAAGCTCCGTCAGCATTGTGCAGTTTGTTTTTACAAACAAAACCTGGAAACTAAGAATATGACTGAAAACAAGTTTTTGACCTCTGTTTCTAGTTCCACTTATACATTATGAGTATATTTTGAGTCAGAATGACTCAATTACTCAAAAAATCTCTCTCTGCAGCTATTGTGCCTAAAAAACTTGTTTCATAACACCTGGAAAAATTAGTTTCTTCACACAAAACCTTAAAACTTCTAGAATATGCGTAAAAACAGTTGTTTCTATTTCAGCTTAGTAGAAAGACAGTATGAGTTCATTTTGACTCAGCTTTGCTCAAATAAGCTCTCTCAATAGCTTATGTGTATTAAAGTTCTTGTTTTTACAAATACATCGTACTCACAAGAATATTAGTAAAAACAGGTTTCCACCTGTGTTTCTAGATGTAATAGTAAAAACAAAGTACGAGTTCAGTTTGACTCAGAATTACTCAAATACGCTCTCTTTCTCTCTACAACTACTGTGCACTAAATTCTCCTTTTCCAAATACAAGCTGGAAATCAAAAGAATATGAGTAAAAACAGGTTTTCACTTGTGTTTTTAGTTCTACTTGGAAGAAAAACACAGTATGATTTCATTCTACACAGAATTACTCAAATAAGCTCTCTCAACCGCTAGAGTGCACTAACGTTCTTGTTTTTACAAAGAAAACCTGTAAACTTCTAGAATATGAGTGAAAACAGGTTTTCTTGTGTTTCTAGTTGTACTTACTAGAAACACAGTATGAGTTCATTCTTACTCAGAATTACTCAACTAAGCTCTCCCTACAGCTATTCTGCACTAACGTTGTTGTTTTTACAAAGAAAACCTCTAAACTGCTGTAATATGTGTGAAAAAAGATTTTCAATTGTGTTTCTACTTCTACTTATTAAAACACAGTTTGAGTTCATTCTACTAAGTTCTCTCTACAGCTATTGTGCATTAAATTCTTCTTTTTGCAAATACAAGCTGGAACTCACAAGAATATGAGTGAAAAAGGGTTTTCAATTGTGTTTCTAGGACTACTCAGTAAAAACATAGTGTGAGTTCATTCTGACTCAGAATAATTCAACTAAGCTCCTTCTGCAGCTATTGTGTACTAAAGTTATTTTTACAAATACAAAATTGAACTCAGATGAATTTTAGTAAAAACAAGTTTCCACATGTGTTTCTAGGCCTAATTTGTAAAAACACAGTTTGAGTTCATTCTGACTCAGAATAACTCACTAAGTTCTCACTACAGCTTTTGTGCAAGAATTTTAGTAAAAACAAGTTTCCACATCTGTTTCTAGGCCTAATTTGTAAAAACACAGTTTAAGTTCATTCTGAATCAGAATCACTTTACTAAATTCTCACTACAACTTTTGTGCAAGAATTCTAGTAAAAATAATATTCCACAGTTTGAGTTTATTCTCACTCAGAATAATTCAACTAAGCTCCTCCTGCAGCTATTGTGCGCTAAAGTTGTTATTTTTATAAAGAAAACCACTAAACAGCTGGGATCAGTATGAAATAAGGTTTTCAACTGTTTCTAGTTCTACTTAGTAGAAACAAAGTGTGAGTTCATTCTGACTTAGAATAATTCAACTAAGCTCCATCTGCAGCTATTGTGCAAGAATTCTAGTAAAAACAAGTTTCCACATGTGTTTCTA
>CM076648.1:27036558-27066076 GCA_038496675.1 Rachycentron canadum | reverse complement strand
CGAACCTGTTTATTATTATATGACTCATATTTGTTGTTGTTTACTGAAGATAATTAGTCTCACTGACCATTATTTACTTTCTCTTCCGCTGCGACCTGAGCTGCTGCTGTGGATGAAAAAGGTGAGTCTGAGCCTCTGATTTCAAAAACATGACGTACAAGATGTTATCATGTAAATTAGTCTCAAGGATGTATGACACATTGAAATAAATGACCTTACCCTCCCATAGGGTCACTTACTTTATCCAAACAACAAACACATATTAAATTTGGGTAATGAGTGAATGGGGATGGGGTAATAGGCTGAGACTGAGAAGAACATCTTCACAATCTTAAACTCTTAGGACTACATTTGGCCAGTTTGGATGAAACAGTCATCATTACCAGGTCAAGGTACTGTTTGGTCAAAACATTTTCCAGAATCAGAAATTGCACAACTCAAGTCCATGAGAAGAAGACGGAGAAAGGTGATCGTTGATACTTTTGCTCCACTTACCAGCTTATATCTCATTGATTTTAGTGTGTCAAAGAATCCATCTTTATCGTCAATGTTTTTGATAGAGACAGTGAGAATAGACAGGAGAGGCAGGAGAAAGTGGGGCCGGGATTGATTTGAACCCTGGCTGCTGATGTCGGGACTCCTTCACCTGTGGTACTCGCCGTGACCACCAGGTCAACTCTGTTATTGTTCCTGTTTAGAATTTTGAAAATAATCATATTTTTTTACACAGTCTAAATGTGTCAGTTATGTACTCTCAGATCCCACATTTTATCGGAGTTCTACAGTGTATTCTACAAAGTATAATATTAAACATCCAAGACTCCCAAGCCAGTCACATGCAACATCCTTTACTGCAGATGAAGTCTTTCTGCCGCAAGAGGGCAGGAAAGATCCACCCGAGTAGAGACCATCTATCCATCCTGTTACCCACTTTCAAGACGTTTATTTTAAAATAAATGCAAACTTCTCTGTAAGCTTCTCTGTTCAGTCCACCCAGTCTCCAATTGTAAACTTGTAACTGTCAGATTGATGTAATGGAGTAAAAACGTACAGTACTGTGCAAAAGTCTTAGGCCACCCTTAGATTTGTTGTTTTCAGTTCAAATTCTATATTGATCATTTATTCAGGATTAAAAAACTGGAAATCAGCTTGTGACGCTGATGATGCTGTGAAAAAGGTCACCAGGTTTGTGCAGGACATGCTTGAGCTTTACATACACACGTTGTATGAGGTTACCTCATTGGAAGCTGCTAATATGTATAAGACCAATGTTCAATCATATCATTCCATTCAAAATGGACAAAGATCACAGAGTTTGACAGAAATAAAATCATAATTTAGCATCAGCAAGGCCACTGTCAAAGGGGAATCACCAAACAATGTGCAACATTTCCTGTATTTTCTGGTTGTATTCTAATAAAGAGACTGAGAAATAATTATATATGGTCATTATATCATTGCTAAACCAACAAATCTAAGGGTGACCCAAGACTTTGCACAGTGCTGTATATTATATAGAAATATAGTTATTTGAAGTTTAATTACAAGTATAAACTAATCTACATGGAAACACTCAAAGTACAATTAACTTGTAAGTTGCTGTTAAGTAGAAGTAAATAAGTTTAATCAATGTAAAATACTTACTGATTATTTTAATGTCAATACCTTAATGGGCTCTGAACTTAAAGCAGCATTAACTGATTATTTTTGGTTACTTGGTTGTGCTGAATCTATAGACATTATTGTGCACTGATTTTGATTGAGCTTAGTCTTTTGATAAGATATAGGCCTATATTAGTTTCAGATAGTTGACCACAAATGTTAATCCTGGAACATACTCACTCCTGATAGCAAAGCTAGCTGACTGAAGATTGGGTTAGATTTGCTTTTAGTTACATTCCCTGTCCTTTATAAATCTCAGTCTGCTTGTTGGCATTTTTGTCCTTTTGCAGCAAGTACAGCTACATCTTCTAAACAAGAGATACTTTGTGCGGCAGAAGAAGCGGTCTCACTATTTAGAAGCTACGGTGTGATATTCAACAGATGGATGCATGTTGAACAAGGTCTTCAAAAACCAAGAGCCAAATGGTTAGGGCATATTCTACGTGGTCATATATGCCCCGAGCAGGGAGTCCAAGTTTGATTCGGCCGGACAGTTTTGTGAATGTCATTCCCCACTTCTCTCCCTGAATTTCCTCCACAGGGTCTTTCAAATAAAGGAAAAAAAAAATTTTTTAAATCATTGCCTTTCACATTATTGTTTAGTTTTTATTCATTCACAAAGAAAGTGTCAAACATTTTGTCATAGTCCTTATTGTCAAAGTTTTAGATTTTTTTTTTTTTTTTTGGTGAGTAAGAAACCATTTAGCTTTTGACAGAGCCTCTTAAGAGGCAGGCTGCAGCACTAACAGACTAAGGTGAACAAAAGAGCAGAGTAAAAGGACTGGATTTTGATCTGTATCATTTTAGCTGATTCTGATCCATCAAACTACCCGGATCAGTATCCAAGGTTCACAGGTACAACAACACTGTTGTTAAACTGTCCAATAAAACATGTATTTATTGTGTATTCATCTTCGCTTTCAGACAAATGGGCAACAACAAATATTACATTTCAACTCTGAGCCCAGATTTATTTTCTGTAAGGGATTATAAGATGCATAAAAGTGTTCAACAACAGAGCCAGCAGTAAATTACCAAAGGGCTAATTAAGATAAGACTCCAGTTCCTAGGATGAAGGTGCACATCAAGCAGCTGGTCGTCTTGGGAGCCGGAGTGACATTATCTAGACAACATTTTCAAAATTTAATTGGTTACTTTATATAAAAACTTAAGAAAGGTGAAAAGAGAAAAGAGTAACAACAGCATATAACCAGGAAACTCACTACTTCAAAATTACAACAAGGGATACATGAGAGAAAATAAATGAAAACACATCTGAGCCAACTGCTCCATAAACAACGCTGGTCTGTTTGTCTGTCTGTTATACATCACGTTGAAGCCTGTCTCTCCAGAGTTTCCCACTGCAGATCCAGGTCACAGTCTGGCTGAGCCCCTCCCTTCCTCCCTTCCTCTCTTCCTCCCCGATGCTGTGGAGCTTCTGCAGAGTCTGCAGTACCCTCTGTCAGATAAACTCCTGGTCTAAAGGTTACTCATTCCCACACATCCTTCCACAGAAATCCCCCAGTTTAATCTTTGAGTCATTCACCCTTTACCGTTTGTCCCACAGACCTCACTGTGAGGCTTCAGCCCATATGTAACATTTTTCAAGGTTGTGATTTCCCTCATTTTAAGCTCAAGATCCTCTCATAAACACAGGATGACTCCCTTGTATTGGTTAATATGTGTTAGTTTATCTTCAGATTCATTAGTGTATCAGCCACTGAGAGCCAGGCTTTTGTGTTTTCATTTACTTTGGACTCCACATCTAGTGCTGCGGGTGGCTGACGCTCCTGTCTTGCCACAGTGGCCTCTCGCTCTGTCTTGTGTTATCCTCACAATGAAATTCACTAGCTATGAATCGCTGATATTTATTTATTATCTATTTTCTCTCTCTTTTTATACATTTGTCCCTTCATTGTTTTTTACATCAATACTTGACTTAAGCCTCAACAGCAGCTCTAATAGCTCATTTGCAAACATTTTGGACTGAATGGAAATGGCTTTATGTTTGACAGTTAACAAAGCAAACAGCCGTGCTATCTACTCTGTGAGGCTGCACTGGAGCACAGTGGTGCTATGAGCTAAATGCTAAAGTCAGCATGTAAACATGCTCACGACAGTCTAACAATGCTAACGTGCTGATATTATTGGCAGATAATGTTTACAACGTTAATCATCTTTGTACATTAATATGCTAAGGTTTGCGAACTTAATCTGTCTCACAATGGTGAAAATAATGAAATTATGACATTTCTATTCGTTCTCCCGGTGCGGTTTTCCCTCCAGGCTCTCCAGCTTCCTCCCACTGCATGCAGGTTAAATGGTGACTCTAAATTTGCCCGTAGGCCTGAATGGTTGTTTGTCTCTATATCCCTGTATGTCCCTGTGAAAGACTGGTACCCTCACCATGCCCACTGTCAGCTGGGATGGGGTCCTGCAACCCTGACAGAGAAAGCAGTATTGATAATGGATGGATGACATTTCTATGTAGAGCATGTGTTTTTATCCCTAAGGTAAGAGAATGCACCACGCAAAGGCACGTCACTAACCTTTACATGGTCTGATGGTCTGAGTGAATTCTGAACGTCTGAGTACTATGTTTAGTCTGTTACTGGTGCAAACTTCAGCACAAAACTAATCCATACAGTGCAAGTCCTGTATATAAGGGTAATTGCTCAGCGGCTGATTATTTCTCAGAGCTGAGGTGACAACAGTCAGTGTCAGTTCACACACAAATTAAAGTTTTTGACCTGATCAGGACATGACTTATTCAGGCTAATCTCCACACATTTACAGCAGATGGTATCCACTGCGTAAATATGTTTTTGTTTACTTCAATAATACACACAAAAAGGCCAAGAATCTTCAGTCTAAAGAGTTCATTAGTGCACTTATTAAGGCTATGTAAATAATTATCCATATCTACGTTTTTGGTGCAGGTTTGCGGTGTTTGTTTTGCACCTGGTGTTTCCTCCGAGCTCTGACTGGACTTCTGCTGATCACCATGAAGCTCTAAGAAACTAGAGTTACTCTCACCTGACTCACAACACACTGTATCTCTTTAGTTTCCATCAGTATTTCTACACCTTCCTACAGAGCATGGTTGAATGATTAATTAATTGGCTTTTAAAACTTTCTCCTCCTTCATTCCACACGCTGACAGGATGTTGTGTTGATGTTAGTGTGTCCAAAACAAAATGCATATTAGGCAAACCCTAATGCACTCATGCAGTTTATGATAGTTTTGGGCGGTGAAGTTCCCACCATCAGCTGCAAACTAAACCAAGTTAACCACCTCAAACAGGCCAAACCTAAAGTCCATCTTTCCTTTCTCTTCCCGAAAGACCAATCACTGTCAGATGATCTGCTCATTAAAGCCTTTTGCTTTTCCTCTTCTTTTCCTCACAACAGCTCTCATCCAGAAGTGAAAAAACTCACAATGAATCATGGAGCAATCTAGATGTTGGCGTCAGTGAAGTCTCGTCTGGCAAATCCTTTCTGAAAAACAAAGAAACAATGGAAATACAGGTTAACAGCATAAAAACAAACATGTCTCTGAAGGATGATGCTGTTATTGGGACAGACATTTACACTGTGATCAACCATTTGCTGCATATTTTGTCCACACTCTGTTCAACACATTGAGTTAGTTTGTTGCACTCATAAAGGTTGACCAGTTTCAACCTTCATAATTTCTGTATTTCTAAACTTTCTCTTAACATTAGTGCTTATTTGGAGCATTGTTTTTGGACACCTGATGAACCTAAGTCCAACATTCACTATTTTAGCTCCAGTTTCATCTCCACCAGCTCTTGAAGGAAATATCTGCTCAGTGCTCCAATATGTTCACCAGCTGTTCCCACACTTTAGGCCATTAGGCCATAGTGGATTGACTGATAAGAGTAGACTGTTAAAAAAAAAAAAAGGTTCGGTGACTCTACTGAAACTATAAAGGTGCAGGCTGCAAAACAAAGACAGTGAGTTAAGTACTACTGTTTTTTTGTACTGCCCTCTAGTGGAGACTAAATCTTGAGTTCAGAAGCCCAGACCTGCCACACCCATTCATTATGGTTCTTCCAGTAGCCCAGTGAAGTTTAGATCAGTCTTTTTCTTGAGATGAGCAAATATTTTGCCCACGTTAATTTTATTCCGATATGGCTCAGAAGACACTTTTTGGCGGAGGCACATTGCAGGGACAGCCAAGTCCACCAACACAAAGCCCTCCTTTATTCATCCCAGAATCTCCAACAGAGACAAACCTGTTCCTGCTGAGAACAGTCAGTAAGACCAGAACTCATCACCACCCAGGTCTGACGCAATGAATAATATTATACAGCAGATAAAGCAGGAAACATGATGATCACTGTGTTAAACACAAGTAAGTGAAATGTTGATAGAGTCAGTATTTCACCTTACAATCAGAAACCTTTACCAGCAGGCATCAGGGGAGTAAAGTATTATCTGATATAATCAGTATGACGTTCCACAGTAAGACGGTAAAACATCTATAAAAGGAGCTGCTTCACTTGTTCGTCTCCAGCAGCTGTAATCCTGTTAGCCTGTTCACTTTGGATCTTTATCAACGTCATAAACTGGGCAAAACTTGTTCTTACTTGTGGTTCAACCCAACATTTACTGAGGAGACAGCAACGTCCATGGTTTTACTTCCTCGTGAACTAAACAGCTGATAAAATAATAAACTCTGTATATGATGAATTTTAAATAAATGACAACATACAATGGGAAAGGGAAACCTGGACATGCTGACCTGATAGAGAATTATCAACCAACTACTGAGAGACCTACCTACAGTTTCCTGGACTGTTTCGGTTAATTCTCACAGGTCTTATTCTTTTCTGGCAGAGGCTGTTTTTAGCAAAAACATCGTCAGTAAAATATATATTTACCAAGTTCTGTGTCTGAAGTATGAGGAAATCAATTGAAGTTCACCAAAACTGCATGGTCAGAGCTAGTTAGACATGTTAGGCTCTTAGGAGAGGAGGTGCTCTCTGAACAGACAAAGCTTCACCAGGTTCTTGAAGACAAAGAGAGAGAGACTCTGCTCTGATAGGATTGAGGAGCTTGTTCCACCATCAGGGAACCACAGAACAGTCTGGACTGAGATGGTCTTGCAAGCTGCATAAGAATGTTTGATTGAATTCAGTTAGCTGGTGCAGGCTTGTCAGCATTTTCACATGAAGTTGGTTAAGTTGAATAAGTGGTACAGACACAGAAGATAGAATTTGCTCACATTTTCAAATATGCCACATGGCAGAGGTAAAAGATGCTCCTCTAAGTTCTGTTTCGCCGTGATAGCAATGGTCCGTACAGCACCAAACAATACAATGTTAGCGACTAGCTGTGACCATTTGGAGCATTTAATCACAAAAGAGCCAGAGATTTTTCTCATGAGATGTTGGAAACCAAACCAGAGATGAGAAGGAGAGTGAATACTGGACTTCAGACGGACATTGAATGTCTGGCTCTGCGCATAGATATGTATCTGTTTCCAAGCAGTCATACTAACTTTAGATGGTTATAATATGTCAGTGATGTGTTTACAGCTTGTTGTACTAAAGCAGCTGATAAAGTTTAAATGTAAAACTACATTTGGAAAAAAACTGCCAGGTCTCCATCCCACAGTCCAAGGACACACAGTATGTATCAAGTTCCTAAGGATGATTGACCTCAGTGACAACATCGTAATGTCTTCAAGTAGCCTGACTACATTACAGTCAACTGTAAAAACACCATATTTTGCATTATTCAAATTTGAAATAGTGTAGTGAATCCTGCTGATAACAACAAATGATAGATATAAATTAAATATTTGATAACAGAAATGTAAATAAAAATAAAATAAAATGTAAATTGATCAAATCATGAGCACTGATTTCCCAATGTCTGACCCAATTAAGATCTGCCCCAATGCAGAGAAGAGTTTTAATGACCCTATAATGTATTTGCCACACAGAAAGTGCTACACAGAAAGTATTTGGTTTGCACAGCCAAGTATAACAAGATAAGGCATAAATAGAAGCTAACAAAGTCAGGGTCTTCAGAGCAGAGCAAGGGAGGGAAGAATAGGACCAATGGGAAGAGAGAAGTGGAGGTCAAGTGGGTTAAAAAACAGATGTGTGCATACATACACCAGAAAACCATCTGGTGGAGATCAAAATTTAGAGAAACAATGTCAGCCAACACCCACACATCCTGCTGTCCATTTTAACTTGAGGCTCCTGACTTCATTCAAACAAATCATTCTAAAATATTAACAGTGCAATGATTTTTTTCATTTCTGTCTTAATTTGTCACAAAAATACTCCAAGGTTTTTTAAGAATGATCTGCAACAGATCAACAGCAACCACGCATGACAGTTGTGTACACCATACATATTAAAATCAATAGATTAATCATATAGAAATAAAAGAAACTGCTACACTTTAATATGTAATTTAAACTTAAATTAAACTCACCAAATAATATGAATTCCATGAAATGGATATTGTTTCTGTCACATATAGCAGCTATATGTCAAATGAAAAATCTGTAAATTTAAATATTTAAGAAGGCGCTGTGGGACTTTAGATCAATCATCACTCACGGCAAAAGACAGAAAGTGTGGAGGAAATTACGCAAGTGTCCAAAAGTAGAGGACCATAGAGGACAAGATACTGATGAGCTCATTATATTGTCCTCTACATAGAAATCTCTGATCTCTGGATCGTGAGTGATTTTAGACACAATCTTGGACTTTATGCCTAGACTCTGTTTAGCTATCATTTTATTTCTTGCCTCTTGATTCACCTGTTACCTCTAATCTGTGTTTGTCTGTCTGTTTGGTGGGTCTGTTTTGCTCCTGTGTTGATCTACTTTCCTGTCTGTTACTCTTTTTGTTCCTTTCTGGTTTCTGTTTGTTCCCTGACTTTCCCCCCAGTGCTCCTGCCTGCTGTGTACATGTTGGACTATCAAAGTCACTGCACCCATCCACCCTCTCAAACTCATTGAACGTTGACCCTCACATTCACCCAATCCAGCTGAAGAGCAAATAAAAAAGGAGCTGTACTCTTTTGTCAAAAGTCACACTGCTTTACAAGCAATATCGCCAAGTGAAGCTGACATCCAGGGAATCTGATCAGATCTTACACTCTCTCCCTCTCTGTTTCTTTCTTTCTGTCTATTGCTTTCTCTCTCTCTCTCTCTCTCCCGCTCTGTCTCTCTCTCTCTCTCTGTCTCTCTTTCTCTCTGTGTGTGTCTCTCTCTCATGTAAAAGAACTCACTCACTGTTTTAATCGCACCCTCGACCTTGTTCTGACATATGGTGTAGAAATTGAACATCTAATAACATTTCCTCAAAACCCTTTTGTCCGACCATTTTTTAATAACGTTTGAGTTTACAACAATGGACTACACATCTAGGACTACACATAGTGGCTTCCACTATGGTAGGAGTCTATCTGATGATGCTGTAGCCAAATTCAAGGAGAAAATCCCACTGTTATTTACCCCAATGCCATGTGTAACTACAATAGAGGATAGCAACATATCCTCCCCCCTACACAGATTGAGGACATAGTGCTACAGCCTTTTTGCCTACAATGCTCGATACTGTTGCCCCTCTGAAAAAGAAAGTAGTGAATCAGAGGAGGCTACTTCCATTGTATAATTCCCAAATTTGTGCTTTAAAGCAGACATCTCGAAAACTGGAAAGGAAGCGGCGTTCCATCAGCATAGAAGAATTTTCACCAAGCCTGGAAAGAAAGTTTATTAACATACAAGAAAGTTTTCTTTTCAGTCCCGTAGCCAGGCTGACAGAGTCACAGCCCTAGTGAACCATCTATTCCTTTAATTCTCAGTAACCATGACTTTATGAGCTTCTTCAAATAAAATTGCAACTATTCGAAAAAAATTCACTTAACTTTTGAATCAACTGCAACACTTGTTTTGAATCTTGACTTTTTCTCACCTTTGAATCTCTCAGAGCTAGCTTTTCATAGTTTCATCATCTGAACCATCAACTTTCTGGCATTACCTTGGCCTCTAGTTCCACTTTAAGAAACCTTGACCTTCATTTTTGACCAGGACACATCCTTTGTCCCTCACATTAAACAAGTCTCGAGGACAACCTTCTTCCACCTGCGCAATATTGTGAAAATTAGAAACATCTCGTCCCAAAAGGATGCAAAGAAACTACTCCATGCATTTGTTACCTCCAGACTGGACAAGTGTAATTCACTTTTCACAGTAGGCCAATAACTGTGAAAAGGCTTCAGTTGATTCAAATGCTGCTGTGCAAGTACTGACAAGAACTAGTTAGCTTGTTAGCTTCTCTGCGCTGGCTCCTGGTAAAATTCAGAATAGAAAATCCTTCTCCTCACATACAAAGCCCTTGATGACCAAGCTCCGTCGTATCTTAAAGAGCTCATAGTTCCCTATCGTCCCAGTAGATCACTTCACTCTCTAAATGGATGAGTACTGTGGTTCCTAGACTCTCCGAGAGTAGAACGGGAGGCAGAGCCTTCAGCAACCTGGAGGGATTTGCTGGGTCCCTTTATAAATAGTTTGTTCAAGACCTGCTCTGTATGTGAAGTGAGGTAACTCTGCTATGATTTGGTGCTATATAAATATATAAAAATAAAATATATAAAATAATTCATTTGAATTTGAAGGCTCTACAGTATAAGACAATCTAAACTGAGGCTTACATTGACATCCTCTGAACTCCATATAAAACCAGACAACAGACTCTGCATGTAAAGGTTAAAACCTCACATATGTAAAACTGTGAGTTGGATGTATAGATTCTCTCGGTGATGATAACCTGAGGACTGTCTGAGGCTTAAAGGCCACTACGAACAGAATTATTGAATAAACAATAATATTCGGGTGTAGCATAATGTAATTGTCAGTGGGTGAATAAAGTTTTCACAGTTCTGGAACTGTCGTTCTATAATGACGGCTTCTTTATTGATGGCTCACAGCAAAGCAGTAAAGAAGTAAAGCTTTGAACCAATCATTTGCTCACACTACACAATTTGGTGACAAGAAACTATTCAGCAATCATTGGGTGATGGGTCTGTCTGTGTAGATTCATCAGTTTACTGCAGGAGTTAGAAGAGCTGAGATTCCAAGTCTCAGAATTTGCAGCTGCACTATTTTTGAACACAACCTGTATATTAACCCACATAGCACAGTGGTTGTGGGTGTAAACTACAACCTCACAGGAAATTCAATCACAAGCTGTAACAGTTACAGTTATAGCTACAGTTATGTCAAAGCAAACATGTAGAGCAGGTTTGTTGCACAGATTGGACGGCTCACTCTCTGGCTCACTCTCTGCTCCAGTATTTGGGTCTAATTTCTAGTATTTGAGGGTGTAAACATGTTGCGATACCTCAGGTGCTAAAGTTAGTTTGTGGTATTTTCTGTCATGGTTGTCACAGCTTTTTGGCTTTGTTAGCATTATACAAGTGTGGGGGGGTTACTGGCACCATCTCAGGGACTAGAGGGAACACAGATACATCTGCATCCTGAGCCAAACAGTGATTCAGAAACATCACCAACCGTGGAGGAAAACAGGAACCCTTGCATAGATATAATAAGTAAAGTTAATGTTTGGAAAGCCTGTCTTGCAACACTGGGGTCCAACAATTTTCCTGAAGCCTTTGTGATCTGGTTTTTGAGCCTCAACTTAAGCTCACCTTGAGCTCGAGGTCAGGAGACAGCACTGCACAGACCACTGAAAACAACTCATGATGTTTTGGCTGCTTCCAACACTCAGGACCAAAGCCAAAAGTCTCTGTCAGAAAACTCATCTTAAGCCCGCTGAAGAATGTGCTCCTTCTTGCATGGTCCTGGCAGAACCAGACACACTGAGAGAAATAACAGCACTCACTGCTGCTGCCCTTCAGCTCTGCAGAGAGAGCTTTTTACTCAACCCATGTGGTGCAGTTTAAACAGACTCTGGTGCAATATTGATTTATGGTTAACTCTGATGCTCCTGTGGTTGAACCTCTGACAGCAAGAGGCAAAGGCTGCTTCCAGTACCCGGTGATTTTAGCTTTGCTTGCACCGAACAATCGTGCTCCCTAACGCCTGGAGAACATGATGTGAATGCTGCGTGTCTGCCACACCACATCACTTCATTGCTTCATTTATAATGTAATGTTGTGACACATTTTACCTTCCTCCAAAGCTTGTAGCGCCTCTGATTTGGATATTGCACTCGGTCATGTTGCACTTTCAATAAAATGAAAGATTTGATTCTCTTGGTTGGTATCTAAGTAGAGGCCAGATGAATAAATGATGCGTCCACACAAAAATCATGTGCAACCCACTTCCTGCACATGGATCAATATTTATGAATACAGAATGGGAGGTGAGACTGTGATCACCTCAATCGTGATTTCGACCATGTCCACACGTTTTTTTTAGAGTAAGCAGAGTCAGATACAGTGAAGTGAAAATGCAAAATGAAGAAAAGCTGAATTTAACATAAAAGAGAACAGACAGCTTCACAGATCATTGGGTTTTGCTGCTCTTTTAAACAGCAAAAACTATATGACAATTCATAAAAGGAAATAATTGTGTTTGAATTAGCATTGATCAATATTACAACTTTATTATTTATTGCCAGTCACTCTGTTTGATAGTATTTTAATATTTACCAATCACAGTTTCAGACCCTGCCTGTTTCCAGTGAAGACGTCTGACAATTGAAGCTCATAGTAAAGTTTCAGGAACAGGCTCTGAAACTCACCTCTTCTGGCCATAAATAACAACCTATCCCTCTTCTCTATTTACTCCTGTGCTCTGCCCCCCCCCCCCCCCCCTCTGTGTGTGTGTGTCTGTTCTGTGTATGTCCAGAGGGATCATGGGAGTCAGTTTGTAAGAAACAACCACAGGCCCCCTCTGATAGATGATGTTGAGTAACTCCTCCGCAGATCTGAAACGAGATGAGTTCTATTGCCGCATGTACACATAGTATACAGTATCAAATCAACCATTTGGTCAATTCTTTGAGAAAATTAATATGTATCATGTACACCAGTGATATCGCTTAGTGTCTGTAGAAATGTAGGATTTAATCATTTTTTGCTTATATCGGCCGAAGTATAGGTGAGAAGCACTTTTTTTGTTTCACCTGAAGCACTGGTCCTAGGAGCCCAAAAATCAGATTTAAGAAGCAAGCAGCTGTGGGCCTCACCAGTTTGTAGTCTTTGTGCAGCTTGTTGTACTGGAACATGTTGCAGAGGACAGTTGAGGCTGCTCTGGCAGCTTTCAGACTCCCAGAGCTAAAACAAGACACAGTAACAAACAGTGAGACATGGGAGGGGGCTAACAAGGAGGAAATACCAGAGGACAAACAGAGGAGAGGAACTCAGTGATTACCACTTTAAAATGTCCAGCAAAATTAGCAAAAGGTTATATTTTTATGAGAGGGGAGAGGAGTAACAGGTCCAAAAAATGTGCAGCTATAAACAGGAAACACTGAGGTCACAGCTTTGACCATTTGACCAGGAGCATTTCACAATAACAGAGTTTCATAGATGACAGAAGATTACTGGTCAGCTGATGTTCACTCCTGCTGAGGTAGCAGCTCTGGTCTCAGAGTGGGAAATAAAAAAAGCTGCCTCCTACCTGTTATCATGGAATGACTTTATGCCCACCAGTTTGGGCAGGCCGTTGAAGTACGAGATGTCACGTGCCGCCATGGAGCTGCAGCTGACCAGGTGATTGAGGGCTCCACAGATGTTGATCACCACCTCACTGGATGGTGTTTTCTGATGCCCATCACAAGGCAGTTTGGACACCAGAACGTTCACCATGTTCTTCGCTGCGAGGACAGAGGACAAAGTTTTCTAATTTCATCCTTTTAAATATCCACCTCTGTTGGTTTGGTGTTTCACACAGTGTTTATGCTTATTGTTTTGTTGAAGTGTGCATCAGGATCCCAAAGAAGGAGCCCTCTGCAGACCTCCATGATAAAACTGATTTAAGGCTCTGAATAGTTTTGTAAATGCAACATTTCTGTATTTGAGTTTTGATGAATTTGTAAAAACTAAAACATGTTTTCACCTTGTGACACAAATGTACAAATAAATCTACATCATAAAAATGGGAAGAAAGTATATATATGAATTTCTAAGCTAAGAGACTCTAACGCCGAGAAAAGAGGAACAGCTTCTGGTTTGATTCTGACCTGTGTGGTCTTTGTTGGTGGAGTGTCTGGCCAGGTTTCTCAGCAGACCAGTCAAAGACCTCAACTCTAGGTCACTGTTGGTGTCTAACAAATCCAGCAGGATGGGCAGCATCCTCTCCTGTTCCATCACCACCCCACACAGCACTGATGGCCACTGTCAGAGAGGAGCACGGTTCTGTTGATGAGTTTTCTCAAAGAAGCCCATTTTGAAATATGAATATATATACATAGTTACAATGCCTGTGACTGCCAGCCTACCCTGGCCTCTCCGGTGGTGATATTCTGCAGCGCTCCTATAGCAGCCTCTCGGCTGGTGAAGCTGATGTCTCTGTTTTCGAGAACCAGCTTGTACAGCGCCACCACCCTGGGGTGCCAAAGCCACTCAGAGCCTTTGGGTTGTTTGGACACCTCAGACATTATGGACAAGTTCTGGTTCCGCTGTCGTGGAAAAGGTGAAAGAAAAATTCAAGTTCTGTTGCAGCTAGTGTGTTATCTCTATCTCTATGTTATCTCACAGTTTTGATTGGAGTCTGACTTCACGCCGTGTCCTTGACACTGACCACAGAAACACTTTCCACAGATAATACGCACAGTGAGTCAGATCAAATCTGTCCATCTACATTTTACTGTTACACTTTAATATTGCTGAATACGATCATTTCCATTTGAATGACTAGTAAAATTAGTATAAAACATTAGTATTAAACTAGTATAAATTACCATTGACTTCAAACTTTGTATTTTAAGACATAATATTGAGACTATTACAGACTGAATTCAACTTTTAAGGTAGAACTAATTATTGTGATTGATTTTTTTTTTTTTTTTTTTTGCCAATAAGGGAAGAAGTGTGAAACTGTACATAGACATAATATCATATAATAATAAAAAACACTAAGAAACAGTTATCTATTAACACAGCTACCTGTGTATACTGTGTGTAAAGCTGATAAACTCGTGGCTCTCTGTGGGTTTGTCATTTGAAGACCCCCCCTCACATGGCACATAATTATTTGACCCCCTCTTTTAATAAATGTTGATTTTTACAGCTTTAAAAGATGTTAGATCTTGGGATTCGTTGTTTTGGAGGTGATGTTTTAATAATTGATGACAGTGGTTAATTAATTTACCTCATCAGATTTTTTGCTGTGAAGAGTAAAGCAGTTGATGGTGGTGTGGTCCCTGGAGGCAGAATCTCTCGTTGGACCCTCAAGACGGAGTCGGACTGAGGGTGGAAGCTCCGTGTACAGCTGGTAGGACAGATTCCTCATCACACACAGTGAGTTCTCCAAACCCTGGAGGTTTGGAAAGACACAGAGGAGGTGGATTGATTAACTATCAATGTGTAAACTGCACAGCTGAGTAGAAGCTGATTGTATGAAACCTGATTTGAATTCTTGACGTCCTTGTTCAACAGATTATTGACCAATAGAAACATCCATGAATGGTTTGTCAAACTCAACCCACAAAACACCATTAGAACATTTTGATGTTGACTAAATCAAACGTGACACACTGTGACACTGGGATCTTTATTTTCCTTGTATCAGTCATTGCAAGGGAACACCCCATTAAATATTCATTTCAAGAAATGTTCACACATCGATGTCTAATCTTGTTTTTATTTATCTCTGGAAAAGTAAGTGATTTAAATGCAGGTAAACAACAAAAATTAACCACATATTTGTTGATAGTAAATATCAACAAATATGTGTATTCTAACTGAGGAAAAAGTTAGGACACCCTACCCCCTAATAGCTAGTGTTACCCCTGCTGTGTTTTGGCTGAAATAACTTGAGTGAGACGCTTCCTGTAGCCATCTACCAGTCTCCGACATCGGTCTGAGGCGAGTTTGCCCCAATCCTCAATGCAGAATTCTTCAGCTGTGAGATGTTTGAGGGGTTTACTGCACGTACAGCCCGTCTCAAGTCACCCCACAGCATTTCCATGGGTTAAGATCTGGGCTTTGACTCGACCATTCCAGGACCCTCTCCATTTCTTAGTTTTCAGCCAGTCCTTGGTGGATTTACTGGTGTGTTTTGGGTCATTGTCATGTTGCAGGGTCCAGTTCTGCTTCAGCTTTTTTTTTTTTTTTTTACAGATTGTCTCACATGTTCCTCAAGCACCCTCTGATACATGGTAGAATTCATGGTGGACTCTCTGATGGTGAGCTGGTCAGGTCCTGCTGCAGCCAAGCATCCCCAAACCATGACACTTCCACATCCATGCGTCACAGACAGTTGGTATGAGGTTCTTTTCCTGGAATACTGTATCTGTTTTTTTTGTTCTGGTGTCCAAACAATTTAATTTTAGACTCATCTGTCCAAAGAACATTATACCAGAAGTCCTGGTCTTTGTCTACATTCTCTCTGGCAAACTTTTCAGTCTGGCCCTTATGTTTCTCCTACAGAGCAAAGGTTTCCTCCTGGCACACCTCCCATGTAAGTTAAACTTGTGCAGTCTCTTTCTGATTGTAGAGGCATGCACCTTCACATCAACAGTAGCAAGAACCTGCTGTAGGTCCCGTGATGACACTTGCTTGGACAGACAGACCTGGGCATGTTGGCAGTCGTTTTGAATGTCCTCCACTTGTAGACTATTTTCCGGACAGTGGAATGGCTGATTTCAAATTCTTTTGAGGTCTTTTTAAATCCCTTACCAGACTCATAAGCTGCTACAATCCTCTTTCTGAAGGCCTCAGACAGCTCTTTGGATCTCACCATGGTGTTCACTCTCACTTCAACAGTCAGGAGCACACCAAGCTAAATGTCTGAGATTTAGATAGGGCAGGCCTCAAAATGCTGAGTAACCATGTTCTAATCATGTGACCTGATGTGATACACCCGTGTGTGACTTTAGCCATTTTAAGTGGGAATAAATGTGGGGGTGTCCTAATTTATTCCTCACCAGAAATTGCATTTTTTAATGTAATTACATTTTACAAATAATATTAAATATTCATATGTCTAAATATGTTAAAAAAACACACGCAGGGTCATAGGGTGTCCTAATTTTTTAACATGACTGTAGCTCATGTAACACCTTGATGGAATAGCACCTGAATGCAACACCTACAGTCACCAGGTTACCTTGGTAAAGAAACAGCTTGATGATTCATGATGGTGATAGATGCACTGACTTCTAACCCAGTGCACAAAACTGATTTCCTTATAAACATAAATATACAAATACTATTTCAGCAACTGGAAATGTTGTTGTGCTCATTCAAAACCACCAATGTGAACTCAACCATAGAGCTAGAAAGGGAATTTTAGTCACCATAAACTTGAGAGACATGTTAAAATGGGGAGCTGTGTAAGAAGAGCTTGTCGGTGCGGGGTGCTGTGGAGTTACCTTGTCATCACCCCTCTCGTCCTGTTGAATGTAGGATACCAGAGAGTCCACCAGGCCTTGCATGTCTCTCATCTTCTGCCTCGTCCTCTCATTCACTGAGCTCAAGTTCCTGTCCACACATAGACACACAGATGGAGACATTTAAATCCAGCTGAGGCCATCAGTAAATGCAGTAAAGCTGTCTCACTAAACTGAATCTTTGACCTCTTGGCACAAACTTTATGAAGCTCTTTGAAGTCCCTTCAAAATAAAGGTATTTTAAGCTGTTATCCTCAGGGACTCGAGCCTACTTTAAAAACTGTAACCTGAATATAATTTCAGCTCAGTGTAAAGAGATGCATTTTTGAGGGGTGTGTTTCAATGGATAAAGAGCTGGTTCATGAAGTCAAAAAGTGGTGTTGGTGTTTTGTTCCCAAAAGAAACAAAGTTCTACCCCTGTTCGTCTGGTTCAGGCCTCTGACTGGACAAGAAAATACTCAAGGCTATTGTAGTTTTTGTACTACTAATATTGTACTACTATTTCATTTTTATTCACTCATTGGTTCAGCACGCTGCAGTTACAGATAAATGTCAGATTCCACAGAGACTTGAACTAACGTCTCTGAATTTTCATCAGGTAAAAATTCTGAATTTGTCCAGAACTGTGGTTCCTGTAAAAGTCCTCACTTGCAATAGCCTCAGTTCTAATTAAGGACTAAAATCCACACATTAACATGTGCTTCAAAACAAATGATATGCACAGGTTATGTGTTTCCATGTCACCTGAGGCAGCCGGTTGTGTTGAAGAGGATCTCTCGCTCAGATGGGTTCAGTGGGACGCTGCTGCACAGAGGAACCAGTATTTTTTCCGTCAGCTCTGGTAAAGCTTCTTTGGACAACTTCTCCTTCAGGTTGTCTCTGGATGACAAGTTCCACAGGACACCTGCAGCCACAGCAGCTTTTATTCCATTATCTGAATAACTTCAAACCAGTGTGACACCAGAAGACCATTAGTACCTGTGATGGTCTTCCGAAGCTCCTCGTCAGGTTCGCTCAGGATGCTGACGAGACGCGTCACTCCACCGGCATCGATGAGCGCCACTTTGTTGTCGCTGTTCTCGTAGATGAGGTTCCGCATGGCGCCGGTGGCGTAACGCTGCACCTCTTGGTTCTCACTGGTGAAAAGCTGAACTAGAGCGGGGATGCCATGAAGTGCATGGACCTGAAAGACAGAAGATCGGTATCAACGCAAACTTTATACACACGTGTGTGTGAAATTATTCCTCAATCCTCTTTACCCATTTTTCATCAACACACGAAGGCTCACATGCAGCACACACACCTTCAAACAAAACATATGTAACATGCATGTTAAACCTCATGAACATGTGCTTACGTGTCCATTAGATTTGTGGTCTGATAGTGCAAGAAATTCTCTGACCGCACTTGTATGTGATGTCAATGAAACGGTGAATGGACAGCAGCCCTTTTTCTCGTCATTTTGACCACACTGCAAGCCACATTCACACACATATAGCACTTTTCTATCATGCACAAGGACGATATCAGTGATATCAATACCAATCTGCAGTGGTATTGTGCAAAAGCTTGAGGCTCTTTGGATCTTTAGACTCACGCAGTACCATCAGGGAGATGTTTCATTTACTCTGCAGCAGGACAATGATCCACACATACAGACCAGAGAAGGTCTGACCCCCCCACAGAGCCATGAAACATATAATGGCTGAGGACAGGCTGTCAGAGCAGGTTAGTCAGACTGTTACACCTCCATTAGGTCCCCTCCGTCTGTCTGTGAAGACCCCGACTGTGTTTTAATGGAAACAGATTCATACCATTGACCTTATTTTCATCTTTTTCTGTCTTTGTTATTTGCCCAGTTGACTATCTCTTCAAAGGATTTGGTCAAATTTGTATGAGAATGCACACATATGGACACATGTGGACAATTAGATAAGTACATGCATTATATATAGATAAAATACAACAAATATCAGAACTATAACTAAGACCAACGTGCGTGTTACCTGGTTTTTGGCATCGTTGCTATGGTAACACTGGTGTTGGATGTATGCAGCTCCCAGAACTTGTAAGGCGGTGTCTGATTCAGACAGATACCTGACAGCTGTAACCATGTCCAGACTGGGTAACCTACACACACACACACACACACACACACAAACACACAGCTGTATATTAACGGTAGCTATAACCAGCAGTGTATGGTGACGCTGCATTCACATTGTGTCTGTAACTCATGAATGAATAACACGTCTCACTCTCCCAGTGGGTCATTGCTGTGTATGGACGCTCCATCCAAAATGTCCACTCCTTTCCCAACGCTCCTAAGGCTGCGGAGCGAGGCCGCCCGGTGGAGGGAGGATTGGTACTGCCCTGTCCCCATCACATGGTTGGCCCTGGACACATGCTGCTGCCACTGTGTTCCCCAGCCATCCCCTGCCATGGGGACCCCCCTGCCAGTCCCCAACCAGCCCTCCTTCTCAAAGGCAGAGCCCTGCTGCTGGTAGTGCTGCTGTCGGTTGGTGATGCGGCTGATGGTGCGGTGGGAGGGGCCTTTATATGTGTACTGAATAGGCAGCTCCTCCTGCCAGCAGCCTTTTTCCTGGGCTAGTATCCCACTGAGGCTGCGCCTAAGGGTGCCTGGGGGAGGCACAGGGGTTGGGTAGGGGGCATTCTCTGGGTGGTCCACTAAAATGAGTGGAAACGCCTCCTGGTCAGCCTGGCACAGTGACTTAGAGCGCTTGCTTCTGGTCTGTGACTGGTAGGTCTGGAAGTTGCTCTGTACCATGCTGGTTCCTTTGTGGTTCACCTTTGAACTTGTCTCCATAGCAGAGCGAGAGGAGAAACCAGAGGAGTGAAGGGGCACAGTGGGAACCTGCAGGGTGGGAGGTGAGGGGAGATAAAAGGGGTTAGAGGACACACTGAAAGATTCATAAAATTTACATTTTTTTCTGAATTACTTATATGACATAATATATAAGACAATTCTTCCTCAGTAGAGCAACATTTACAATCACACTTACAGTGCAGACAATCATCTCTACTGTCTCAACACTGTAAGAGATAGTGTAAGACTTTCCACACTCAGCAGCTCTTCCTCCTCTCCTTTATTAAAGTCTGGTTATTGTAGCCTGCAGGAAGCACACTGCAGCCTTTGCATTGTTAGTTAAAAGCAACAGGCAAATGTCCTGTTTATTTTTCTTGTGTCTTTACATTGTTCTGAATTTCGTCGGCAGCGTGGGGCTTCCATTTTCCCTCACATGACTCAGATACAGTTAGAGCAGAGAGGAAACTCTATTCATGCACAATACTGGCTTTAATGCTTTCAAGTCTGCGTGTATATGCGTGTGTGTGTGTGTGTGTGAGTGTGTATTTGAGTCTCCACTGAAGGAACGACTTCTTTACTCTTTTGTTGTCCTTCCTTTAAACACTGGGCTGCTTTTTCGCTGCTGTTGGTAAGAACTTAGTTGCTTGTTGGAGCGACTCCTCACCTCCGCCCTCAAAGCTCTGCTCATAGATGTAGCAATGAATCCCCTGTATCCGTGTTCTACGGGGAAAATCTCACTTCCTGTCGTTCGGTGCTGCTTCCTTCACCAGTTCTGAGAACTTTATCACCATAGATGGTGATAAAGTTCCACATCTTATCTTTTCTGACCATGTCTTGTCTGTGTTATAGTCACAAGTTTTTTTCCACATGTGAGTGAATAGCTTTCTTTGATGTTATATGGTGCTTTGGAGGTTGGTCTGCTGGTAAAAAAAAGTGTTATGGGTATTTCCTGCCCATGTTTTGAGATATTTGCAGTTGTTCACCTCTGTGAGAGGAAACCAGCTGTCTGTGAACTTTGTAATGTCGGCAAGTATAACACCCTTGTGGGAGACTCTTATTCCATTCTCTTAAAATGTGCCTTAGCAATGCAGCTTCTTCGCAAAGGGCGCAAGCAGGGTCTTCACCCAGTCACTGCTGCAAGTTCTGGGCCTTCGGTAGGAGGTCATGAGTGACATTTACCACACCAACTGGGTTTCATGACTTCCAGGCTCTCCTAGTTTGTCCATCGAACCTGCTTGGCCACTGAGGCACGTGGGCACGTTGCTCTGCCTCCTTCTGTCGTCACACCTCCTCCACTTCTGCACTGATGTTGAATTTGAACTTTGTCCTTTTTGAGCTGTTGAATCTGATCAGTGATGTTGACATTTACATCATTCCACCAGTTCTTCATTGGTATTTCAGAAACACTTGGGACAGGCGCTCCATCAATATGAAATCTTTCTCACTTTCTTACTGGCTGGACTTGATCCTCATCCACATCTATGTGTTACATCATCCATATAGTGCAAAAGTAAATGTGGTCAAAGTTGAAGGTCATTTTTCAGAGTTTTTTACTGCAAGAAGTGTTTTACCAGATTTGTTGCTGTTGTTTCCAGCACCTGCAATACAGTATTTTAAAAGCTGTTCATAGTTGAGGACAAGGAACTCATCCATTGGCATTCACCAAGTTGAACAGATCCTTGCTTTCCTAACTATTTACACATGATGCCATATGATGCTTGTAAGTTCAGGGTCTTTGACACATTGATAATTGGTTTCGTTTCAGATACTTTGTAAGTCTTTGCAACGACACACTGCAACATATCCTCTATGATCAGATCAGTTTACTTGGCAAAACTGTTTATTATTTAAATTAATTTCCTTTGGCCTCAGCAATCCCCCTGCTCCTCACCTGGCTTTGAGAAATAACCTGTTTTCTGAGGCATTCTTGTAGACATAATATATGAAATAGTCAGGATCTGGGGTCTGAGACCAGCTCTCCCATGTTGGACCATGATGGTGTCAGATGGGCCCCCAATTAAAATACATTTTAGATTAATCAAAGATCAAAGAAAAATCTAAGAAGCCTGACCTTGTCTTGTATTCTATTCAGATGTGGAGGCTCTAAAAGAAGTGTGTCAATCTTCAGAATTGGCGATAAATTTACCATAATTTAATCAGTTTACTGAATAAATGGAATATTTAAGATCCAAATAATTAAGCACTGGACATTGCTGGAACTTAAACTCAATCAACAATCAACTAAAATCTTGGGATAAGACCAGATCTCAGTACTGTAGTAATAGAAATGCTGGACAAACTACATCACTACTAGTGTTCGTCACAGCCAAACCCAAAGTTCAGGAAGTTACCGCCTCAAAACCAGCTTGTTTCTGTTTGGGCTGCGCAGAGCCATGCTGTAAACCTCGGTAGACATAATATATTATAATATACAACATACAACACAAACCACATATTTCTGTGGAGATATCAAAGAACTAATCACTCAGGAGACTGTTGTGTTTCCTGCTGCTTCCTGGTTTTGACTACCAGCTACAATAGACGTGTCCCAAACCTACAGTATTTTGCACTGATCTGTACCAGAGCATTATTTTCCTGCATGTCTCGTGTGTAATGCAGTTCTGGCAAGGCAGTACTCACGGCCATGATGCGGCTGGGTGTGTGTATCATGGATCTGGAACTGAAACCATGGGAGTAGGTCTTTCCTGCTGGAAAGCTGTAATCTAGACAAAAAAAGTAGAAAAACAAAATATTAGTGTTTTTGATTATTAGGTATGAAAAAATATTTAATCTTCATATTCAGAATGTCACTTCATTACCTTAACTGTCAAACTCTATCACTCATGAGAACAAAAATAATTCACCCTGTCTGGGTTAGTAAATCTCCAAATCCAAATTGTGTGGGTGTTTGGATTTCATTACACTACTTATTATCATTACTATTATTATTGTTATTATTATTGTTACTATTACACTTGTAAAAGTGTGAAAAAGTGGTGAAGCTTAAACAAAACAGGTGAATTAACATACAGCAACATCAGTGTTCAGAGAGATACCTGAAAAATATAATCACTTCAACTTTACGTATTACTCAGCAGTAAAAATGAATGCATTACATTCATTTATTTAGATTCTTCATTACACAACTCGGCCGTGACCAAGGTGCCTTTAAATCTTCCACACATGTCACATCACTTGTATCAACATGTGTAATGTCAGAAAAACAAGAATCTGACTTAGCAAAGGCGCAAGTGCGGACCAGCAGGTAGCTCTCCAGGTTGACCTCATGTAACCTAACCTGTTACTCCTCAGCTTATGCATATCGACTGCTAATGTCACGAAACCAGCATTTGCATTTCTTATCTTTAGGTTGACGCTAACCAGCACCCAAATTCACACTTAACCATGAAAATGGAATTACTGCTAAAGCGGCTTCTACAAGACACTAAATCCAGAGTCTGACACGCACCAATAAATCAGAGCACCTTAACATTTTTTGTGTTTTGCATTGAAAGTTTCACAACTTTCATTGTGCATTTATTGAGCTTTTTACTAATGTAAGGACATGGAATAATGATCCAAGTGTAATGAAGCACAAGTACAATTTACACATTGTTGTTGTTGTCTCTCTCAGTGGACCATGAGTTGTGTGGCTCCACAGATTTGCTGCTGTCTGTCGTTTGCAAAATCAGTAGATGCTCTGATGTCCTGACCTCTGTGAACCGGACCTCCCTGTGGTCTGTTAGCATGAGCTGCTATAGCTGTTCACAAATGATTGATTGATTTTTTTTTTTTCCTCCAAAATGCACTGGCGCACGAGCGAAGTGTGACACAAAGATCACAGTATTATCATATTGGTAATTTTGACTTTGAAACTAAGTTCTAAATATGTTTTGTATAAATTGAATAACAGCATTGACTATGTTGATATGACATTTGATGGTCCTGGTCTCAGACAAGATGCAAAGTAAAGGTGCTGCTGCAGAAAAAACAAAGTGTCTGTGGTTCAACCATAAATAACTACAGATAAAATAAATAACTACTGATTCTCCACCTGAAACCTTTATGAGTCGGCTCACTTTTTACATTGAATCTCACAAGTGTGAGAAAAGCTGTTGTTTTGAAGCATCCAGTTTGCAATTTGTCGGCCATCTTGTTTTTTTGAAACCAGAAGAAACCATATTTGGAGGCGAAGGTGGAGCTGAGGAGGAGTGAGGGGTGGATCTGACCTGCTCTGTACTCTATCCTGATTGTATGGTACAGTCTGTCAATCACACAGCAGCCACGCCCCATTGCATCCCCTGCTTTATGGTCTATAAAAATGGGACCATCATTTAAAAATTGAACATCACGTTGTATTGAAGACTTGAAACTAGAGACTGACCATAAACTCATTAGGAAAACGTTTACTGAGCTAATAAATCAAGTTAAAAGGAAGACAATTTTCCCATAGACTTCAATACAATCTGACTTCTTTTTACAACCAGTAGAGTCACCTCCTGATGGTCATTGGATAGAATGAAGATTATATTCAGCATTGGCTTCACTTTTCAGACCCAGAGTGTCCAGAGTCCACTTTATTATAGACAGTCTATGGATAAAAGGGAACATGGTTTCATCATCATTTTTATATTTGAAATGGAATTTCAGTTTGATGTACAGAGATGGAGCTGTGTGAATAGCAGCTAATAGCTTTAGATCAGGCTGTCAGTGTGCTGGTAGAAGGGTGAATAGACTGTGATGACAGCAGAGAGACAGTCTTGAGCTGAGATGTTCACTGGACAGGACAGAGCACCAGGGGAGTCACTGGATAAAGGTGGAGAGGTGGAGCCTGCGTGATGATGAGATAAGACTCACTCTCTCACTATTGTCCTCCTGCTCGAACTCCGGGTGAATGACTGAACAGTTTCAGCAACTGCTCTAAGTCTGGGAAACCGTGGCTGACACAATGAAACATGACTGTACAGAGTGTGAGTTTGTTTTTGTGAACAAAGCAGCATCAGCGGGTGACACCCTGCAGCGGGATGGGTCTATTCACTGTGGAATCCAAACACGCCTCATCAGGCTACTGGGCTTCGGCATCCTCAGCACAAGACTCAGCACTTCGGAGGAGAGCCAGGACTGTGTAACATCATGTGAAGAGTCAGAGGTCAGAACTGCTGTGGTGCAGATGGATTCACTTCACTGCACAGATGGAAATAATGCACACGGGCATGAAGAGAGGGCTGGAGGAACCTTACATCGATCACACGCTGAAACCCAAGAGCGCGTTATACTGTAAACATTGTATAAGTGAACAGCTATGAATTGAACAGAGAGAGGAAATTGGGTGGGGGTGGGTGGTGCCTTAGGAGTCCAGGCCAGCAGCACGGAAGGAAAGTGGGCAGAGATTGAGTCGGGAGGGGCTGCATGCCTGAGCATAAGAATCACCAGGTCAGAGGTCAGGGGAGGTATTCTCATACACCACAACCACCACAGTAAGATAAACACACTCACTATATAACTAACAATATGTTAAAGGCGGGACTGGATCGCTCATCACACAACAGAACAGAGGTCAGAGAAACCAGTACATGTGAGTCGTCTCACCACAGGTAATAATCCAGACTCCTCTCACACGTTTAAAGTCCAATATTTAAAGGATGCGCCGTCAAATTTGAACCCTCATCTTTATCTCATTCAGCAGAGGGGAGTTTTATCGATACGTGGTTTAAAGGCTATCAATGCTGCCTCTTGCATCTGAGCTTGTCCACACGGTCAACGTTGGAAAAGTACAATGGGTCTCTCAGCTGCCACTGAAGCCAAACCCAGGGCAGGTACAAGGACCCTAAGCTGCTTATCTAACCTCTCATTCAAGTCCAAGCAGGAAGAGCCGGGGGCAAGGTGGTCAAAGTCTGTGTATGTCACATTTCTTTGGCCCACTGTGACGACGAGACGTTTCAGTCAAACATATATTTAACGGTTGTAAGGACTAAGTGGACACTAAGATCTATTGTCCATTCATTTATAAAATAAATATGCATGTGCCTTCTGTGTAATTTTAGGCCTCTGATTGCTGCTAATTTTTCTGGGGACATGCTGTTTGTAAGGTCAAGTCTGAGTCTGCTGGTCTGGATGGACACGAAGCCTTTATTGCTCAATTTAAAAAAGACAAACTGTAAAAAAAAAAAAAAAAAAAGGTTAATTAGTAAAAACTCAGTGGTTTAACACTTGAGGAACAGCTGTTACAGAGAAGAAACACAGGGTTGAGAAATCAGTAAGTATAACATGATGATTCCTGAGCAGTGGACGGCTAAAGTTACTGATGTCCAACAATTTATCAGTTTTGTGTGGAGGTAAGTTAAGAGCCAGGGACTGAACCTCTCTCTCTCTCTCTCTCTCTCTCTCTCTCTCTCTCTCCATTTTCATTCTTGACACATTTATGTCACTTTTCACATGAACAACCAAACAAAGTGCAACATGATAAATGCCTTGAGGAGAGGCTGAGTGCCATATTTTAACAACACAGCAGCTCCTCCTATGGTCTTTTTTTTCTTTTTTTCACCCCGTCATTCAGTGTTATACTGTGTATACGAGATCAGACCAGCACCACCTCTACTGCACACGTTTATCAACTAAGTGTTGGTGGATCTGTTGGAAGTCTCTTCATCCTGTGGCCTAACAAATATCTAACCCTGTTTATGTGAACCACATGTCCACTGTGTGAGAGACACAACTAACAAACATAGATACAAACATAAAACCGATCAGTTTCCTGGTTGTATGGGTAAGAAACAGCTTATTGAGATAAGACAGTTTAGCCTAAACCTGGAGGGTTAAAACTCAACACGACAATACACACATTCATTCTGAATCTGAAGTTTAATATAGTTTATAAAGTTTACAAAGTGTATATAGTAATATAGTTTTATAAAGAGTTTTTCTCAAAGCTTTATGACTGAGACAGTTTTCTCTTTGGCTCCTGCACAAACAACACAAAGCCTTTCAGTGATTTATGCGAGCGGCTCCTCTCTTTCACCAAACGCTCCATTATCAGGCTGTGGTATGCAGCCAAGCCTTTCTCTACTCTGCTTTCCATCATTGTCATAAACCCATCTTCTTCTAAAGCGCCACACCCAACTTCGGCTTGGAGTCCAACCTCCAACCCTCTGAGCGTCAATTATACCCACAATGCAAAAGTTGTGAAGGATTAAAAAAAGTGGCCAAAAGATTTTCACAAAAACAAGTTCATATCAGGTCAATTTTATTTATGTAGAACCAAATCGTAGCCATTTTCACGTAGTGCAAGTCTAAGCTGTTCTCTTTATAATATCAAATGACATGAAAAATACACATTTATGCAGCAGGGAACAACAACATCCACCTACCAGCACCATGACATGTCAGTAATTATGTTTTGTTTGTCAAATCCATACAGAAAATGACAGGGCGTTATGAACTAGACTCCTGGAGTCCTGTTTTTGTTACCATGAGGACATCAGGAGACCAGTGGAGAGAACTGGGGCAGGGCCATACAGGCTTGTTTACCCCCCAGCTTCCTCTAAGTTAATCGGCGGCTGGCTGTGGCTTTATAATCAACACACAAACATGAACGCGTTAACAATTTTCCCACAATGTCAGTTGCTTTAATATCCTAACCCTAACCTGCGTTGCTAAACTCACACAGGCCTATGACAAAACAAAGGATTGTGCACTCAGCTGACTCCTGATGCTCTGTTGGACTGAAACTTTGCCATTGTCCTTGTTGATTTGATTGTGGTTGCATTCCTTGCTCGTGCCCTTGTGCCCTCTGCCTCTTGTCTCAGCTGCAAACTGATCTGTTTTATCAAACTTTTCAAAGTGAACGTTTAAAAAACTCCTCTGAGATGTTTTTTCCATAGTAAATATATCTAGCATGCTTTGTTTTAGGTCTCGGGAGAATCAAATCTCAGAGGCCAGAAGTGCTGAACAAACAAAAAAATATTATTTTCTAAATGGTCAAATATATTCAAGATCTAGTCAGTCTGATGTTTAACCAAAACTAAATGCGAAGGCCTAATGGGACATAAGGGACACAGCAGGCCTTACTCTGGCTGAAGTACAGTCTGGTCGAAAATAGCCTCTGATAACATGTTGTGAAGAGGAGATTGCGAAGGAATGTTCCCCACACAAGGTGGTCAGTCAGCCCAGGGGCCCAGTGAACCAGACTTCAACCTGCATTGTTTTTCACCCTCTTCATCAGCTTCCTTTGCTTCTAGTTTAATTGTGGCTGGACTGAATCCAGATTTCACTGACAACAGGAAACACAGGTAACACACTGACTTTGAGGTCAATACAAAATCTTCTTCTAATTTAGACAGAATGAAAATAAAAGTTGTTCTTATGAAGAAGATAAATTAGATGAAAGATCGTGTGACTGACATGACACGTTAAAACTGACAGCAACATGCCCTTCTGTCAACGGCAGAGCATTTAATAAAAAAAATGGGTTTCTAAAAAACTTCATCAAAATAAACACATACTTGCATACAGTATGTTGCTTTCTGAGCAAAAACAATTTGAATTTCACAATATTTATTTTTCTACCTTTCTATCAGTTCTCTTTCACTTTATGTAAATGTATTGGCCGACTGTGAAACCTAAACTGTGTCAACTGTCACAGTGTATCAGATGTGCCTCTGTCAACACCACCCCACTATTGTGAGATAACACTGTGCAGCCTTTGAATGAATTTGACGTATTAACAGAAACAACTGGAGGAAAAAATACAACTAGAAATCTAAACTGAAAACTGCATCAAAAATGGTCAGATATGTAAGTTGCACTTTGTTGTGGTAGACTTCTCAATCAAAACAGTAACAAAAGACAGTGTTGGGTGATATGAGGTAGTATGGAGTTATGGGAGTTGTGGCCATCAGCTTTTTCCAGGTCTGTTCGAGACGTCTCAGAGCGGCTGGAACCGAACTGACATTTGTTTGGCTTTTTTCTCTGATAACTTTAGATCCAGACCGTCTGTCAGACAGCCACCACACTGCCAAGGGGACATGACGCCATTGACCAGTGACTGTGATTTAAATCCCAGATTTCTCTGGGATGCAGCTTTCATGCAACATCCTGACTCACTCATAGGTCAAAGTGAGGCACTGTTGTCTTATCAGGCAGAGACAGGGGCAGCTGTAGTAAGGGGGAATGCCTGCTCCTTCCTCCCTGCACCTTCCTCTTGAACAGCCTGTTTCTGGTCTGCGGCAAGACGGATGTGCATCATCTGAACTCTGCAGATGAGCCCGTTTAAATCAGCATTTATGTGATTGGCCCCCGGAACATCCTTTTATCTGTGTCCTTTAGGGTCACATTTATTCATTAATAAAGAAGCAGTTCTTGTGAACATGTATGAAACAAACTCATCCCGACTGGAACACATGCTGCTGTGACTTATATTTTCCATAGCGGGTGGGGTGGGGTGGGGTGGGGGTGG
>CM076648.1:27011841-27031565 GCA_038496675.1 Rachycentron canadum | reverse complement strand
GGGGGGGGGGGGGGGGGGGGGTTGTTTAAGGGCCCAGGGATGTGGAAATAAACTCATCACCCAAAGCTAACATGCGAAATTCTTTGGGGAGGTGTGGGAGACTAACTCTGAATCCGATGAGTAGTAATATGTCAGGAGCAGAGAGCCTCAGGGAAGGGATCACCGCAGCCTGTCTCACAAACAACCCAACCAGTGCTGAGACCACGAGGCCTGCACACAAACCTACGCAGAAACCTCTGCCGGTCAGATTGGGTGTGGATGCGATGAGGACTGCATCTGGCAGTTTTAGCAACCACACATACACATTCGCTCATTTTACTTTTACAAACCACCCAGGAATGTGACAAGATCTGTGGAGGAAAACTGACATTATTTCCTTTTAGTTGACACTAAGCTACACAAACGTGCACACGTAAGGAGACTTAGTCCAGATTCATTTTCACTCATTGGGTTAATTCATTTAATTACAAGCTATTCAAAAAAAAAAAAAAAAACTGTAGCCCACAATACATATTTTTGTGCCCAAGAATATTTAAAGTATTGAAATAAACAGCTTTGACACATTATCTTCTATGTCCCTGTATAGAAGTCTATGGCTGCCAATATGCAAATGAAACATTTTATTCAAAGAAATAAAAAAAAATTTAAAAAAAAGAAAAAGAAAAGTCATTAGTGGCACAGTTAACTTTTGCTCTTCAATTTGAATTGTGAAAAGTTTTTCATGGTAATTTTCATAATTGTTTCATAATTTCCTGTCTTTGTTATTGAATTTTTTCATTTTATTTAATCTAAACATTACACTTATGATGGCCAAAGTTAGCAGTTATATTATTGAAAATATAATGTTTAGTATGATTAATAGCCATTTTAGCAGCTAAGGCTACTTTTAGCTTTGTTATATATTATTTTTATTATAATTAATGCAAAACCTAAGTTTGCAATTACTTTTTTTTGTTTAGGTCGCATATTTTCTGACCTGTTGAAAATGAAAATAAGTCAAATTTGCATTTAGTTTCATTATCAGTATGACAGTGTTAAGTTTAGTGGCACTGAAAATGATTTATTAGATGAGCTTTTATTCAAATTGGCAGTTTTTAACATGAAAATGAAAACAAAATGTCAAACTAATTGTCAGTTTCAGTCTTCCATACAATTTTATTCAATACCAAACAACACCCAAGTCCAACAAATTAAAGGGATAGTTTAGATTTTTTTTTTTGTGCAGAGAGGCAGAGTATGTGTTTGTTGTGTCATTGATACATGTGTTAAATTATTCATAGGTGAAAATGTCACTGATTAAGTGTGTTACTATGTGCTGTGTTGCTCAGGGGGTGTAACTACTCAATGGTTTTCAACAATCATCAATTAAATATTTGAAGGTATTGTGTCACATTTTTGTATCTTTGCCCTTTTTATTCTTTAATGGGTTATTTACAATTGTCATTATATTTATACAAAGACCTTTCTCCCTGATGTTACATTGTCTATATCTGACAATAAGAGACTGAAATGCTGAGTCGACTCCTTGTTCATCATCTATATTTATGTTACCATTCTCTCCACTAGACCAACCAGATCTCCATGTCATGCTGAAATGAGTGCCAATAACTAATGTTACTTGGGTTAGCCTAGTTAATACACATGATTACATGAAGGCATTTTACATGACGTCATTGAAGAATTTTGTAATTTTTAAAACCATATTCTATTCTAAGATAGTTTTCTTGCTTGCTGATGAAGAGAGATGGTTTTCATCAGGGCAGAGAGTGCGTATTAGAATTCAGAGCATCCAGGACGAAGACTGTCAGCTATTATTCACACAAACTGGCCCTGACAAACAAAGTGCGGCGATAAAGTGGCAGTACATGGAGAAACTTGGCTTACACGGGCCTATTGAAAGACAACCAACACAAACCAAAAGAGTGGTAAGAGTGAAGAAAAGCAGTAAAGCTGGGAGCTGTAAAACAACGAGCTGAAAGACATTAAAACTCTTCACGGAGCTCAGGGAAACTGCTGACTCAGGTGGTCATTCTTTGTGGATTTGTAGTGTTTCCCCTAGCACTGCCTTGAGGGGGCAGGGGCCTGTTAGGGGGGTGGGCTGCCGAGAGAGAGAGAAAAAAAACAACACTTCATCTGTGTTGTTTATCTAATTTATGCACTTGTATTTATTGCAGCTCAGTCTCTGCCGCACTCTGAAGTCATATGGTCGGATTCTCTCAGCGGAGCAGAGACTGGTTGACAACTCCTTAGCTACAAGAGCAGTAAAACACTTTACACCAAGTCTTAGGAACCAAAGACGGACAGATGCAGACCACAAACACCCGAAAGTCAGGCCAAAATATCTGCACTACTGAGTCCTGAGCCCATTGCAGCAGAGCTCCTGAGAAAAGTGGACACCGCCAACCCCCAGCATTTCCTTCTGCTGTGAAATACTAATTTGACTGCTGCAGCCTGAATGTAGCACAGCTGCCAAACAAAACTACATTGTGCTCTCTCGTGCCCTGATGGGTTGCCAGGCGATATTAGCTAACCCGCGTGTAATGTCTTTCTAGAGTCTTCCCACCTGAGAGTGCTGTCAGTCTCACACTTGGCAAGAACAGGAATGATATGATCAAGGCTATTAATGTAATTCATCCGAGAGGATCCTGCACCGCTCATTCAAGTCTACACAACTTATCGACGGGGTTTCTGTGGCGTTTCCTTCATATGATTTTCCCTCAAGTAAAATGTGTGATTTAAAACAGTGTCATTTAGGCTCATCATTCACTGCACAGGGCACCGTGACGTGCACACTCAGCCTTTCCAGAGCAGCGGAAAAAGGCAGCGGATTCAAAACCTTGGACTTTAAAAGACTGAAACTCTGGGTGGAAAAGTCAGAAATTGTTTGAAATCCTCCAACATGTTAGCAACAAGGGAGGGAAAAGTCACAGGAATTTGGAATCCGAGGTGATATATCATTTTAATTTTTCCTAGTAAAAGAGTGGGAGTCCTCCCTGTCTGCTGCTGTTTGGCTGAATTTTCATCATGTCTGCAGAGACCAAATGAAAAACTGGACACATTCATTCCTCATAGTTCCTCATTTTTATTCACAGATTTCTGAAAAAGAAATTAAACGTAAGCTAAATCTGTGCAACTATTATTCACACATACAGTAAAAAAAAAAGTACAATTGTATGTCCTCCTCAAATTAACATGACAGCAGTACAGCTCCTTCAGACCCACGGTGAGAGCACTGAACTATGTCTTTCTACATATTAAAGGGAGAATCAGCATAAATGACGGGAGGGTAACACTCGCTCAGCGGTTTGATGAAAATAATATGAATCATGTGCTTTTCACAGTCAACTGAGCTTTAGATTTAGAAGCCAGATGTTAAATGGGACACGAAGGAATCTTTTACAACAGCAATGACTGAAGTTGTTCTGAGGGCTGATGGTGGAACAACATCCCACCCAGGCTGTGGTTGTTTAGGTCATTTCAGTCTTGCACCCCCTGGTGGCAGAGCTGAGAATCGCTTGTGCAGCCGCTTGTTGGAGACTCGAACCTGTTCAGTTTGTCTCGGTCTCTGTGTTTCTCAGCTGATGGTGAAACAGGATGAATGAACAGCACCTTCCTGTGCAGACTGTTGAGTCAAGCACTCCTTTATATATATATATATAGATCAGCCAAAACAGGTGAAGGGAATAATATTATGTCCTGGTTACCATGGTTACCTGTCAGTAGTGCATATATCAGGCAGCAGCTGAACATTTAGTCCTGAAGTTGATGTGTTGAAGCAGGAAAAATGGCCAAGAGTGAGGATGTGAGGGACTTTGACAAGGACCAAACTGTGATGTGACGACCGGGTCAGAGCGTCTCCAACACTGCAGCTCTGTGGGATGTTCCTGGGCCACAGACAGGGTCAGAGGTCAAGGCTCAGCGATGGTGGTGGGGAGCGAAGGCTGGAACGTGTGGTCTGATCCAACAGAAGAGCTACTGGAGCTCAAACTGCTGAAGAAGTTCATGCTGGTTCTGATAGAAAGGTGTCAGAACACAGAGCATCAGTTTGTTGTGTATGGGGCTGTGTAGCTGCAGACCATTCAGGGTGTCCATGCTGACCCCTGTCCACTAGTGTGGGTGTCTCTTACCCGAGGAAGACATGGCACCAGGATGCATTATGGGAAGAAGAGCAGGTGGTGGAGGCTTTGTTCAGTGTTCTGCTGGGAAACCTTGGGTCCATTCATTGCTCTCATTTTGGATCATTTACCTGGTGGTAAATGATTAGGACCTATTGATGTGGTTTAATTCATGGATGACTGAAGCAACGTTTTGCCTCCACTATAAAGCCCCTTTATAAACCAGAAGCAGTTACCATTAGTTAAGTGTTGTCAGTTTTAGTTTCCTCATGGTTGTTGCACAGCCAAGCTGTAATATCTCAGTTAGAGTCACGAATCTTCCACTTCATCACTGCTGGTGTATTTGTTTAGTCTGTTTGTGGGTGTGATGGGATCAAGGTCCTGGATAGTAACCTGACAAGCTCAACCTTTGATTAATGTACATCATTAATAATAATAAAAAAAAAAAAAACATGAAGAATTATCTCCTGTTGTCACCTTAAGATAAGGATAAATTAAAGTTCTAATCATTCAGAGGACTGAATATAGTGAATGTAAGTTGATACCTGTCCCCTTAGTCTCCATTTCCTTGTCCCACCTCGCACGACCAAAAAAAAAAGACATGACCAGCTGTTTATTTGTAAAATACATTTAATCCCTTTATATTTGGGCAAACCGAAGTCTACGAGAGTACAGATGGGGTGAGATTCCAGTGGCAGTGGCTCCTGAAAGTCAGTTACCAAATTCAAAAGGCAGCAACATAGACAGAAACACAGCCATTGCCCTCAACACTGGGGGATACTAGACCGATGGGTGGTTTATTTTTGTATCATTTCTGGGGAGAAACCAGCTGATGTTTTGATAAATGCTGATAGTTTGACTTCCCCTCAGTTGCCACTGCCACTAAACCTTCCAGCCTTCCTCTCCAGACTCGCGTGATGACATACCGGACAAAGATATCACAATACAAAGAGAAAAAAAGGCATTACATTGTCTTTTTACAGCCTTCATCATTTTCTTTAGTACAATACGTCAGAGCTGTAACTATTACAAGACACTTTAACGGCTTCTCAGTTTAAGTATGAGTAGTATGAGACTATTACACAGTAAACTTGAAGGGAGCAGATACAAAAGCATTAACACTTGCAATATCTAATCTAATACAACAGCCCTGAAAAACACTATTAGTTATTAAATCTGACAAAAGTGATAATGTGGGGAGTTGAATATGGCTTTGTTTGGCATCAATTATGAGTGACACTTATGGGGAAAGACGTGTTGGAACCATTTCTCTGCCAGTTGTTAGTTTCCACCGACTCCATAGCCATTGCCCCGGAGAAAAACACCTCCAGCGCACATTTCCCCGTCCTTCCAGTCTTTCTGCTAAAATAAGATGCTAAAGTGAGCTAAGCTAAGCTACATTCACCTGAGGCTCTAGCTTCATACTTAGCCTAAAGACACGAGAGTGGTATCGATCCTCTCATCTTGCTTTTGACGTGGATGTGGACTGAGACAATGATCTGTAGGACGGGGGAGGCGTGTGCATGTTCACCTCTATGCATGGTGAGACCAACAGCAGTGCTGGCCTTGTACACCATCATCTGGTTCAGTCTAGGGCAAGACATATAAGCATAGTGCAGGAAGAATACAGGAGAATTTACTGTAATATCCATGCTCATGCAGTCATAAAGCACTGTTAATATATATATTTATATACAGTTTATACATAAAACAGTGGGGAAAAAACATCCTTAAAACCAAGAATATAAGAGCATGTTCATAGGCAAGGAGGCAGTAAACAACTAATGAATCCCTAAAGGATTAGAGCACCAGGATTGGTGGAAATTCATGTGTGACAGTGTGATATTATATCTACATATCAGGTTAGGATAGTACTGGTCAAATATGCATAACAGCATCCGTGACTAACAAAAATATATTGACAGTGTAATCAAAACGCTCAGTGGAGGATGGTTTACGTTGTCATCTCAACGAGCCGACTAAATCCAGCAAGCAATAATATGTGACAGTTCCTGCTTATAAAAGAAAAGAAAAGTGAATGAGATGGAGGCCGTGAAGTCATCCTTCCTTCATTGGCAAGTACGCCGGCAAGCCCGGTGCTTCAGTACACGGGGCTGTTGCGGATCCCGCAGCACAACACCATGCTGAAGATCATCTCAAAGATCTGCGAAAGGACACAAAGACGACCGACGGTTAGAAATTCTTATCTGCGAGAAGAGCATCTGCAACTGCCACCGTCCAAAGACATTGATAGTTGCAGAAACATGTTGATTAGCACAAAGGCTGAAAGTCACATTAAGGCTTTTCTGTTTTTTCATGCCTATGTGTTTTATACATCACTCAGTAAAGACTGTAACAGGGGATAGTAGCTCATAACAAAAGTGTCTGATAGAGAGAGACAATGATGGTGGATGAGAATCAATAGATAATAGATCAATAGACACAGAAGTAAAGCAGCAACGCTACAAAGGGTCAAACTAACATACAGCTCTGGAAAAAATGGAGAGACCGCTCTCTACATGTGCGTCAGCCGTTCCATCCCAGTGTCTGTTGAATACTAACACAGGCACAGGCACTGATCAGGTGATCACCTGAACCAAATCTGACTTAATGAGGAAAAGTCTAAAAAGCACTGCTATGGTCGTCACTGTCCTCCTGCAGTAGGACCAGCTGGGCGGCAAAAACAGGGCTAGTAGAACCTCAAAAGTAATTGGAATCAAAAAATAACTGTTGACGATGCCAAAAGAGCTGATTCTCCAGTTTAAAGAGATAAAAAACAGCATGTCTCTAGTTCCAACCATCATGGAGCAGTGACACTCAAGACAACGTGACTTTTGGAGGCGTGTGCACTTCTGCACTTCTGTGTTAAACAGTTAAACCACATAATTCTCTTGTTAAAGTTTATTTTGATTCAGTGCAACACACACACACTGCAACCAGAAGATGTATATTACTCTGCTGCTGAAATTAGTCCTTCCAAGTGCACCGTTTACTGTAAACTCAAACACAGCTGCAGCTGCAGCCCAGCTGTCTGAGACAAAAATGCACATTTTAAAAATATCAAACAGTGGTACTATGAGAACCACTGACTGGGTGGGGAAGTCAGACGGTACTGATAGATGGAGTAGCACTTGGGCTTATATCTCTTCTGTTGGCCACTAAAGATTAAGAAAAGTCTTATCTCTTCCAGACACACAAACAGTATCAACACCAACTTCATCTTGTTTGGTAATTGAAGTCAAAAGGTTCTGAGCAGAGGAGCAGGTCAAGATGATACAGATGTGAGCAGGATTTTGATACTTGGTGCTTTGAAGACATTTCAGAGGTGATGGCTGCAGCTCACAGACTAAATGATTCAAAAAGTAAAGTTACATCAACATGTCTGTTCCTGGTTGAGATAAACTCCAGTCCAGCGGCTCTGAACTGTCTGTTCTCTTTTACGTCAACCAATAATCATTGTGCCCAGTGTTGTGGTCTGCACCTTCCGTTTGCCCTTGGATAAATTCAAGGGAGATGTAACTGAGACGTTTGATGTGCTGTTTCAGGTTCTCACCATAATAACTGCTACCACCAGGGCGGCGATACCAATCAGATAAATCTTATCAGAGAACAACTCATGGATCCTGTCGTGGCAATTCTGCAAAGAAAAACATCACAACATGAATTTATATCAGCAGTAATATGTTGATTGTACTGATGTTCCACATCTGGCTTTGGCTAATTAGTATCTAAGCTCGACTGCAGTTATTCCAGCACGCAGTTCTCACTCAGGGCTGTAATCAGAGTTCAGAGCTGGCACAGTCAGGAGGAGTTAATGCCATAATTGTTAACATCTGCCATCGGCCGTTCGCAATGCCCTGCCCCCCTAGTTACTGTTGCTATGTTCTCACATGGGGCATGTGCAGTTTACAATGACCATGGAGGCGGCTTTTCCACCTGAAATTGGTAATTTTCTGAAGCAAAGGGCTATTATAGGTATAGAATAAGATAAATTACTGTGATCATTATCATATATTTTTATTATTATAAATCTGTGGATAATTTGCATATTGTTCTAAACCTCTGATCACATGATTTTCTGCAACTGTTAATAATACAGGAGGTGATGATAAGCCCACGGTTGCCCCAGGGCTAGCTAGTTAGCATGCTAACTTCAGTTGAAGAAAAGTGAAAAATTAAGGTTTACTTTGATGCTGAACGCACAATGTTTCTTCCAGACTGGTAAGTAAACAGCTGTTAATGCTAACATTAGCCGTGTAGCAATAGCCAAACTTCCAAACGGCTCCTTTAAACGTCACAAAAGTTCACACAGAGGTGTTTATCTTTGTGTGGCTCAGTCCAGACTTTTCATCTTTTGATGTTATTCCATTTTGCAGTGATACATTTTGAAAGTTGTGTTGTTCAGGTCAATTTAACATAAATGTGAATGAAATTCAAATTCAGTTCCTTTAACCAAATTTGGTTAACCTGTCTGGCTGCTAGCTCCGAGCTTCTAAAAGTTTATATCTCACTATTGACTGTTTTTTCCTCTGAAACTACGACGCCATTGTCTTTGGCCAGGTCTCAGCCTGCGAAATTGTGGATCAGCGGATCAGAGGGTTTATCTGAGATTCATCACAGTTCAGGGGATATGGGTGAATCTTTGAATCTCTGCTTTGCTGCAAACAATGATCAATTATCAGTCAATTCACTCTTAAAAACTAAAAACTAAACCAGTTCTTCAAATGCTGCTAAAACAGATTGTTAGGTCTGGAGAGGACATGATGTTAACAGTTTTGAAATTTGAAGTCTGATCACACCCACATGAAAAAGTGCTGGCTGCTCTTGTATTTGAATTCCAGGTGGTGAAAAAAAAAACACAAGCAGCAGATGTTTGTTACCAAACAGTAAAAACTGATTTCATGTTGAATTACATGTATCTCAACAGATCTCTGCTTTACATCACTGGCTCTCCTTTTCAGGCCCCTGACTTAGTCCAACCACTAACAGCTTGACGTTATGTTCTTTCGCTTTCTTTCTGAGACTCAGATGAGAAGATCAAAAACACTCTTTATTATGGAGCTGGAGCCAGATCTTATCTGAGCATAAAGAGAAGCAGCTTGGCTCTAACCAAAGGTCAAAACAGCATCAGTGGCTCCTCAGCAGCGTCGTACACACCGATTAACATGTTTTATTTTGTCTGTTTAATACACAGAAAATCAGCGGAGATTCGCCCCATGGCTCCAGCTCTGTACTTGTGAGAGCGGGATCAGTTTTCTCATCTGGCTCAGCAGGAATGTGAAATTCCCCGTTGGACTATTCTTTCTGACTTAACTTACGGGTACATCTAAGTGAAACAGAGCAGTCATTACTGTTACTGGTTCCAGCTGTGCTTTGACCAGACAAGATGGCCACCTTGTGGAAGGATGAAAATTTTAGAGTGGGCAAGGTGTCGCATGTTTGTGACAGATGGACATTTGTAATATTTTTAAGAGCATTGTGTTGGTTCCAAAAATTATACAATTTATCTGCATATCAAATAACAACCTGATAGCTGATTGGTTGGGGTGTACACGACACAGGCTCAAATACCCTGAGCAGCCAGCCTTTCGACTCCTGACTATTTCTTGTGTCATCCCCCATTTCTCTCCCCTTGTGTGCTGTCTGTCTCGGGTACAATATCCAATAAAGGCACAGTAAAGGCCAAATATAGGGTCCATGAGAAACTAACAAAACAAACAGCTTTCACCTCCCCAGATGACTAACAATAAGCTGTGAGTTCTTCTGTCCCTCTGTATGTCTTACTTTTGTTACCTGGCTCCTTTCCTTCTGTATTTTGCTCAATAAAATTAAAAAGGAAATTGTGATGATGGTTTTCAACAACCTTCTGAATACTGGTTTGGTTTCACCTTTAATATTTAATCTATAATATGTCCCAGTTGCTTTCTGGCCAAGCTGATGCTGCATGTCAGAGGTGACATGTGGAGATGGACCATCATACTTACAACTCTTTGTCCGCTGCTGGGGCAGAGGTCAGTTATGCCGAGCGTGTCTGTGATTTGTGTCAATAAACTGGTCTCCAAGCCTTTACCACAGCAGCTCAGCTGAAACACAAAAACAACACAGTGAACATCCTGTGCGTGTCCCTTCATTAGAAAAACACTTTACAACCTTGTCTTGATCATGCAGGCAGCAGGTCTGTCATTGATGGAAGCTGGTGTGTGTTGGTGTTCTGTGTATGATGAGGAGACATTTCAAATGTTGGCTCAAATGACTACATTACCCATGTACCTCTGCTCCACCTATTAGTCACCTGACATCTATGGATGAACCACAGACGTATAGAAAAGTGGACATTGACTCTGGGTCTGAAGAGTGAACCTTAAACCTGCATTTTATCTAAAGACCATCAGGGCGCTCCACAACAGCTGTTCATTAAGGCTGATGAGAAATCTTTATTCTGTTGCATTCATTCCTAACCAGTGAAAACCGTGAACCAAGGTACACCAGGGTCAGGATGATGCCCTTCTCCACATCATCCATCCTTCAGTTCCTCATTCCCTCAGTGTTTTACTGACTCCGCTGATGTTATTCTACAGCCTTTTTTCCTTACTCTAAACTGGTACTAGGTTTCATCCCTTCATTTTTACTCATCAGGTGGTTGTGTACCTTTGTGACCCTGGTTTGATCCTGAAATCAGTTTCAATCAGCCAAACTGTTCACACACTAAAGGATTCTTTATATATTTTACATTTTTGTCAATTTTAGTAAAGTCAAAAAGCAGCCAGTCTATACATTATTTCACCAGGAGGTTTGAAAGGATTCAGATCAGATGCTGGATTTATCTTGGATAAAATGCTAATTACAGTTATTACAGTGCCCCTGAAAATAAATGGAGCTGTAGAGCCCTGAGCTACTAGCTTCAACACCTGTGTTAAATATATCAAAAACTCCACTTAACATGTTTAGTGAGTCTGTCCATGAGGGAAAAGACAAACTCCTGAAGTGTGTCTGTGTTCGGCACAGCGCCACCTGGTGGTGAGGTACATGTCTTACATCGGATATGTGTCTGGGTCTGTTGCACACCTGCTGCTCTGCTGAAGGGTCCCGGTCTTCTTTCCTATTTATTTTTAAACATTTCTTATAAATGATTATATTCCTACCGTCTCATGGAAGACCTTGAGCACAGTGGCAGCAGCCTTCTTTTTGCTCTGGTCACTGAGGCTCTGTGCCATGGCCTTGTCGTATGCAGAGTCATAGAAGTTGGTCATCTCCCTCGCAATCTGGAACAGGAACAAGGAGGTTCAGCCTCCAACTTCAAACTTGAAGCTCAAAACAGTACAAGCCGGTTTTAAGTGTTGGCAGGAAAAAGGACAGCGAAATCCTAAAGTGGCTTTGAAGAAAAGGGACGTTCGGACAATGTCATTTCAGTGATGAGCTGAAAAAAGAACATTGCCTCAGCGATTGACGCATCGATGATTATGTGCAGTGCCACTATTGATGCCACCCTACATGGACCTCCATGATAAATCTGCATCAAGGCATAGATCAAGCCAAGGATATAAAACCTGCAGCAATGACTGGGAGATGGAGGAGTAGGGAGGATGAATACAGCAAAAAACAAAGAGGTCTCTACAAAGTAGTGAATTAAGAGTGTGGGTCAATGAGTCAGTTTTATTATAAGAAAAACTCCAGTTTACTACATCTATTTTTTCTAATAATGATAATAAGACTATTTGTAGATCACTTTCAACTACAAGTAACTGTTTCACAAGTCAAATATAAAACTTCAACACAAAGTAAGAAGTTAAATTAAAACGGCATCAGCCAATAAACGCTTTTAATGAATAAAACTGCCTCTTAAGCTTAGACATGTACATAAGAACGGATGTAGACTCAGTCTGTAAAGTGAAGCCAATGCTCTAGTTTCTTCAATACAACATGTTCATTTTTTTTAAATGATGGTCCCATTTAGAGGAAAACAGACGTAAAGCAAGGTATGAATTAGGATGTTGCTACCGTGTGATTGACAGACTGAACCACACATTGGGAGAGAGTACAGAGCAGGTCAGAGCCTCCACACACGGTTTCTTCTGGTTTCAAAAAACCAACAAGGCCAATGGACAAATTACAAACTGGAGGCCTCAAAGCAGCAGCTCACAAACCAATGGGTGGCATAAAGGTGGGTTCACACTTGGGTTTGAATGCTTTTGTAAATGAAAGAGCTCAGTTGAAATAAAATAATTTGTTGAAATTATGAACTGAGTGTGGATTGATGGGTTCATCTTATCCATTTAAATTTAGATCGAGGACAAACACAAGTGTTCAAAGGGTCTGAACTGTTGGCCTCAATGTAACATGTCTAATTCCTCTGGTGAATGTTTGCAGTTTTACCGTCTCTCTGTGCATGAAGCCCCAGATTCCAGCTGCAACTTCACAGGCAAACAGGATGACCAGGCAGACGAAGAACTGCAGGAGACAGAAACGTGGTCAAAACTAGTCCATTTAAGGATGAAGCTAACTGAGGTTTTGATTACACGGTGAGATAAAATAAGGCTTTCAAGTTAAAGGAGCCGTGTGGAGCTTTATTGTCAACAAACAAAATGTTTGTGTTGTGTGTTAATCACCAAAACGCACTGTGCGCATCTCTGAGGTCTAACAAATGTGTCAAGTGAAATCGATTCCTCGTAAAACAAGCGCAAAGTAATTCAAACCAGCTTTGTTTACATTAGCACTCACTGACTCCTTATCCCTCTCTGTCTTTGCTGGTGCACTGAAGCAGGTCTCAGACTGTTCCAGTCACATGTCGCCCCTCGTGTGCACGCATGGAATAAACAAACGCTGGTCCCACTCATGGATGTACACACCACCATAGAGGTCTAAAACTCCACAGGGACCTTTAAATGTTACCGTGACTCACAGTTCCCAATAGGCACTGAGACTCCTGGATGGCACCATAGCAACCAAGGAACCCAACCACCATCATCACAGCACCGACAGCGATCAGGATGTGGACACCTGGACAAACACACAAACACACGGTGGAGATCGACTGATTAGTATCCATGGCAACACAGATAGAGCAGCAGGTAGAAATATGAGCTGCAGCACAAAACTCTGCTTCTAGAGAAGCAAGTCAATATAAACAGTGCTAACAAACCACTGTTTTTACGGCATCCTCCACCCTTTTAATAACTGGGTGGGGTCAGGGACGCATTAACATCTGATGGACAACAGGGGGAGCAGTTTCATTTGTTTAGGCCGGTAGGAAAATGTCAAAGTGAGTCATTTTCACAAGTTGTTTTTTTTCTTACACAAAGCTCCTGCTCCATGACTCAACTATTTTTTTTTCATCCAGGACATGCATCACATCCTGCACTTGTTTCTTTCTCTCCTCCATATGTTTTCTGCATTAAACTTACAGATGCTTGCAGACTAATATTTGAGTTTACGGAGGAAGGAGGAGGTGCAGCGAGGACAGAAAGAGGCATGTTTATGTGCTCAAGTGTCTCTTCGGGGGCAGTCAATCCCCCGTTTTCTGTTAACCTCAGGAGGAGAGTGGTGCTGAAACCCCAAGCTGTGCTTTCTGCAGCTGGTTGAAAAGGACTGGACAGAAGAAACATGACTCTACTTTAACACAAATAAAGAATTCCATCCAAATATTTACTCTCTGATTTGTTCACTAGTAACTGGATCAAGAAAAATATGACTCATTCTTTCATTTACAAAAAAAAAAGAGAAAAAAATTCACTTCTTTTTGTTCATATCTGCTGTTTTTACTCCTATTACTATAAATGACTGTGTTCCAAATGGGTTTAGTTTCCATTCACTGCAGTAAACAAGGGGAAAAAAAAAAAAAAAAAAAAAAAAATCTACCAGCAGAGTGCTGAGATCATTTATTACACAATTACACTTGGTTTTAGCTCTGCTGTTACAAGTAAGGACTCATTTGAGAAGGCAACTGCTAATTGGCGGTGCATTCATGTGCCGATCAAAGGCTCAGAAATGTGAGATATTAGCTTTAGCTGATGATTAGTGTTGCTTCCACAGACAAAATAAGCAAACAAGCCCATGATGACAGCAGAAGTGTGAATTTAAGAGCTCCTTGAATTAAAATATTGCTATTCCGCAGCTGATTTTCATTCTGGACCAAATATGGTCAATGTTAGAGGACAGACAGAGCACAGCCTCCGTCTGCCCCTGAACACAGCACACACAGACACGTGTGACTCCTCTATGGAAAGGTGCCAGATTTGCCATTAGATTCTTTTTCTAAGAAGCCTGTAAATCAAACAAACAAAAAAAAAAAAAAAAAATCAAACAAAATTGCTAAATTCGAAACACTTATTCTCCTAATTGATTTTGAAGGAGCAGCAACCAACATTCATCCAACCAAGCAATAGTGTTACTAACACACTCACTCAGTAATACAAGGTGTGTAAAATGATCTGTGTGTTAATGAAATCCTGTTCTGTTCATGTTCATTTTTATGGCCTTCCTCAAAACTGTCTTCAGTAAGTGCATTTTTCCTGACAGTGGTGGGAGCGGTCACTGAGAAGTTATTTTTTTGTTTTCCATCAAATGTTTTGATTGTCCAACTTCAACAAAGAAAATAATGGTGTACAGTCAGTGAACACCGTACATTGTAACATCACAAAACTTAACTGATGGATAAGATATTTTAAAAAAATACTGCAAAAAAAGGGCAGGAGCAGCTTCACCAGACCGATTAGATGAGCAAGGATGGGGGTCAAACCACAACAATAGAAATCCCACCTTCACGTTCACCTCAGAAAACTAAACCAAACTAAAAGAAAAGTCCAACCATCAGACAATGGGTTCTGGGGGTTCTAAGTGGGTTTCCCAGAATTTTCTCAGCAGTTGTTGAACCTGAAAGCACAAGGTGACACTGTTAGGGACTTAACGTGATGAAATGTCATCCAACAACAACAACAACAACAAAGCTGGTGAGGTCGCAGGTACTGATCTGAGTCATTCTGAATCCAGCAGCTAGAGGCTGCTGCTGCTGCGATCAAAGTCCACGGGTATGATAACAAGCCTTATCTTTTGTTTAGTGAAACACATGCTTTGGCTGCACATGCTACCCACTGAGCCAGCTGACTGTCGGAGCTTTGAGCTTGGATGATTGCTCCATTGGTTAATTCTGAGCTACATCTTCGCCATTTTGATTCTTAAGACGCTCAGAGACACATGGCTCTGTGGATATTATGAATGTTGTGACATTATGAAGAACAGTTGTCACTGAGCACTTTGGGGCTGCGTAACTAATACAACTCCCATGTCAATTTTCTCCAACTAAACACATGAATTGCCAGACAAATCCTGATGTTCGGGGGGGGACACTGAAAACCTGAAGCTGAAATATTGATGCCAGCGAGCACCTGGTCGTTCTCGCACAGTCTCTCTGCGTTTCATGGGTTTGAGAATGCAGCTCTCCATGTTCAGTCTCAGACATGATGTAGGTGCAGGCATAATTTGATTCTGCACCACTAACTGGTCATGTACCTCATATACCCCACCCCCCACTTCTCTCCTACCACACACACACACACACAGACAGACAGACAGACAGACACACACTCTCAGACAGACACACACACAGGGGCTAATTTCTAAATTGATATCTTGGCGACTGACCAAGTGCTCCCTCAATCTCTTGTATTGTGGCTCTCCAGGTCTGACACAGTCCTCCTGTGATGCTGTTTGGCAACCTCCTTCCCTGCCACACCACCACCCATCTGTCTCTCTGTATAATACATTTGCTCGTTCCAAATTATGCTCTCAATAATTTCATTTACTTAAATTTCTCCTCCTGTCCGCCTTGATTTAATTTTCTGCTGGATCCATCCTGCCTCCATTCATCTGATGGATTAGAAGACTCTCAGTGTTACAGCTTTGCCATGGGACGTGTCCAAACCAGCTCAAATTTCAAGGCTACAAATACAAAGACCACATGATAGGTTATCGCATAGTAAAAGGTCGACTCCCAAACTACTTAGCTTTACATTGGTAATAGGATTAGCTTTAAAGCTGTGTTACTCCTAAAGGTGTCAGTGTGGGATGGTGCAAACCCACTTCAACCCATCAATGCCTCCTTACGTTGGGCCTGCACAGGAGGTTTAGCGGAGGCAGCATATTAGCACAGCAGGAGCTTCAGTGCGACATCTGTGTGTTCGGGCACTGGATTGATTATAGGTCACCCTATATGTAATTTTGTATAATAATAATAATATGTTGACATTTATGGTGAAAGTAAAATAAACACTAATTGACCTATTTAAAACTAGAAAGCTCTCAAAAAAGCAACTGCAGCTGTACAAACCTCAGCAAGTTGTTTTATGAGGGAAATTTTTTAATTAGCATCTATCAAAATATACACAATCAGAAGATATGGCAGGTGTTTCTTCAACTGAGAAACTAAACAAAACAGCTATCCTGCAACGTTGAGGGGGGGGAAAAAAAAAAAAAAAAACAGCTCTCTTCAATCTTGGGTTTGTTTATTCAAGACAAACAAGTTTCAAGTGGAAGATGCAGGAGATGGATCCTTCAGACTTAAATAAAGGGTTTGTGGGATGTGAGTGAATGCGCCTGACTCACTTTGGTTCCAATGAACATTAACCCGACTTTGTGTCGACCTATAACGTCTTCTGGTTTCACGCTAATGTCCTGTGCTGGGCCGTGAATGCTGCACAGCACTGCTCCCTCAGAGCCTCCAGCCACCTGGAGGAGCCTCTGTCTGACACACATGCTGTTGGAAAGAAGAAAGGTTCAAAGTAAATCCAGTCATAATACAGTCGATTCCTGTAATATATACTACACAGGGACCGACAGACTGAGCTGTCTATAGGGATTTACTCTGTGCACCGAGGTATAATTACTGTCCAACACCCAGACCGATTTCAGACAGTTGTATCGCATCTTTAACATAACAACAGAGGCAGTTTTTAGCCCAGTCTGGGTTATGTTTACCCCCCTGAGGATTTATGGCCGTGGTGCAGAGGAACCAAAATAAACCGAGCGCCAACCAGCACCTGGAAAACTGGATGACTGACATTTCCAGCCTCGTACGCGGCGCTTTTACCACCCACCTCATTATTAATGCTGGATGTAAGTGGAAAGTTACATTACCCACGCTAATGCTAAGCTAACATTAGCCATCGTGCCTTATGAGCATGGGGTTTGACAGTGAGTTTGAGTGAGTTTCACTTAGTTTCACTGCATTACAACAAGAAATCCTTAAATGTTGCCTCTCTTTACTTACGTGACACAGTTGACCTCTACCTTTGTAGCTGGATCTCTCACCGGCGACGGCACCAGAGACCGATGCTGACGGCGGACCAAGCGCAGCCGAAGGAACCGCGCTACGCGATACTCGTGTGCAAAATGAAAGCCATACATGGCCGCGCTTTTTTGTCAGAGGGAAGCCCTGGACTCTTGGCCTGCACTAAACGCACCCGCAGAGGAAGCAAACAGCCAGCTTGGCTTCGTATCAGGAAGAATATGCACTGACTCAACGTCCTCACAGGCTGGAGTTTGTGTAACCGGCACAAACGCAATAATTCACCACGACCAGAAATGACTGCACTGTGTGCAGTGCGACTCCCTTATGTGAAGTCGTCTGATGCATTGTTTGTTTGTCTGTTTCGCTACAAACTCACAAACCTGGAGTGAACACACACAAACTGAGGGAAACATTTAAATGTAACTTTTAAAGGTGTTGAATCACATCATGTTACTTTTAAAGCCATATTTAAGGAGGACAAGTGTCAAGGAGACTAATCAAGCATTTACTTTATTAATAACAGAAATCTACAATAAAATTAAAAAAAGGCATGAACACATTTGTGTCCAGTTTACTTTAATATAAACATACATACACTAAATTAATTAGTTATCTGATAATAGAAAGAGGAATTTACAAATAAATAAAAAGAACGGTTAGGTTTATTAGGAATAAAATGAGTAATTACTGTTTCGTGGCACTTGTGGTCCTCCATACATATCAACTGACTAAAGACACACACCTTTTACTTCACCGGGATGTTGCTACATTGCTTGAACAGGACTGAGCCTCACTGAAAGTTGCCCTTCAGTTGCACTGATCATTTTTCTGGTTAGTTATGTCTTGAATGGCTCCATCTAAGCTCAGTGCATTCTGACTACTGGTTATTGAACCGGACATTACGTCGAAGATTCAAAGGCTGGTTTTGGGATTGAACAAAGTAAATTGCTCTTGTGTTAGAACAAATGTACAAATATTTTCTTTGCAACATTAAAACACTAACTATGAGTGTGGCACAGTAACAAAACGCCAGTGTTGTTGCACAGTCCTGACAAAGCTGATCTTTCTAAGAGTCTTTGTTGGGCTGTTGTGAAAGGTGTTCCGTTTTTTTTCCTCAATACTCAGGTTTGTGTTATTAAACTGGAAAGTTAAACCCATGACACCCAGCAATGATTAACTCATTTTGCAAGAGTTGGACTGAAATGGATTTGCTCACATTGCTGCATCTTTCCAGACTTAACCGTTTAGCACCTGTCATGTCTGTATGTGTTGCTTAAACATCGGACCAGACGCCTTAGTTTGGATAAATGATTACATGATAAATGCTTTGAACAAACAACGGCCTAAACAAAGTGGCGTCGATGGCAAACTGTTTTACCTTCGTCTTTCTTTTCGTTCCCAAATGAATGTGTAAAAACTTGGGTTGGGTTAAATTCTTATTGGTTAAATTTTTGAAGTATGTTGTATTATACAAATCAGTGTAAAGTCTGGATGTGAGAATGTGATTTTATTATATTGATATGTTATTGGCTGGAGCAGCTTATATCGCATTGGTATTAACTCCCCAAAATCTTTCATTAAAGTCTGAAAAAAAATTACGATTGAGGCTAGATATGTTTTCAGACACACGACAGTATTTGACCTTTTCTGAGACCAAACTGAAACATTTCTGACTAGTCCTCATGACTGTTGCTAATTCTGCCACAAATGCTGTAATCATTATGTAACCTTAAAAGGAAATGAGCCTTCAGCTCCTGTACTAATGTGCAAACTGATATAAATGGAACGCAATATGGCTTAAATGGAACTGAGACATTAAGTGTTGACATTTCATAGAGTTTTACAGAAGAAAAAGGAACATTGGTTCACTTTCAAGTGATTATTCCGCTGAAGTTCCGTTAGCTCCTGGTGTTTTTGAGTTGGGGCAGAACAGACCTGAGTCTCGGAGTGTGTTTCAAAGTGTTTAAAGAGTTTAAATATGTAGAGTCTGGACACCTCTGTGTGATCGTGTGTGAGCGGCTTGGGTGAGAGAAAGGAGAGCAGCAGATGTAGGACCTCATATTGAAAAGTTCCTGGCAGCAGGAGATAAAAACAGGGGGGTGGAGGAAAAAACAGGGCAGACAGAGATAGAGGAAAGGCGGGGGAGAGGGAGGGAGGGAGGGAGAGAGAGAGAGAGGGAGAGAGAGTGAGACAGTGTGACTCAAACACTAACCACAACCAGATGGGGAAGTAATGGGGAGCTACAGTGGAAAGAAACCGAGTGAGTGAAGGAGAGGAAAAGTTTCAATGTGGAGGGGGGAAGAGGGGTGGGGCTGAGGAAGAGGAGG
>CM076648.1:26926490-27011489 GCA_038496675.1 Rachycentron canadum | reverse complement strand
GGGGGCTGGTGAGGAATTTTTTCCTGAACCAACTTTTTCTCCCCCCTTTGGAATGACAGGGAGGCTTTATGTAATGGGCGGGATGCAATCACTGAGGCTGTTTGAGAGAAAGTCCCACCGAACACAACTCTGCTGCCTCAGAGGACGACAACAACAACAACAATCAGCCAAACGCACTCACTTTTTACATAACAGACTCTTTCTTTCTCTTTCTGTCGTTTCTGTTGGTTCATCTCTCCTCTGGGCTCGGCCTGTTCTGACTGGACTCATGTGGATGTAGATGCTGGCTTCCAGAGCTGGAGACATGACAGCAACCAGCTTCGTGTGGGAGTGCCAGCTTTTTATAGAGTCATATGATGAGCTGTGTGTCCTCCGTTGGACCTGGTCACAAGTCGACAGTGGTCTGGGAAGGGCGGGGCAGCACCCTTGATCGTAATGCATTTCACACCAATCTAATATTCTCATATCCAGGCTACTGAGGGTCAGCTCTGCGAGTCGTGTACTGGCGTGTGACGAGAGCTGAGGCAGGTCGATAACTCAACATTAAATACTGATTAATCACTGAAGCGATTATGAGACACCATATGTTAAATGTTCAAACTTCTCAAATGTGAGGATTTGTGGCTTTTCTCCATTTTATGTGAGAGAAACTATAAAAAGCAACAGCCACGGGGGGGGCGGGGCTCCAACACTTGACCAGCCGACCAACGCAACTTGATCACTCAACGCTCGGCGTCAGACAGCCGGGCCCTTTGCTGACGTCCAGCCTAGGTTAAGGCCAGATTTCCAGTTTAAGAATCACCTTTGGCTGGATGGAGCAGAAACATCCGCCTGCTCCCTGAAAACCGGACGGCAACTCGCCAACACGCTCACATAACTGTGAAAAGTCGCCTTTGGCTGCGTCTTTCACATTGATGCGACTGCTCATTACGGGTCATCTGAAGTCACGGCAGTCCCATCGACGGCGGCATGTACACACACAGTACAGTGCTAACTACTTTCATCACCGTTTACTGCTCCGGCACTTTTTAGTAGACCCTGTGATAACCCGATTTTTACCATTTAAATATATTTGCATCGATTCAACGCCATTGGTGACAACAGTACGTGCTTTATGGCTGTTATCAGTCTCGAGAGTCTCGTTCTCAACACCGTCCTCTTTCAAAGTCTGCCAGAGTTTGGAAATTAGCAGAACCACATTGTTCACAGCTCTTTCCATCACATAGCCCATTTAATGCCTAAATGACTGACTCACTGTGTACTAAGACTGTAACTATTTGTTGGGTCCCATTAAAGAAACCTTTTATCTATAATTTATTTGAGAGTATCATCTTCAACTTAATCAAAGAGGTGCATTTATTCTGGTCATAAATCCCTTCACTGTGTACAGTGAAGAACTGACAGTGATAGCATTAATGGAAATTATGTGCAAACTGGTTTCAATATTGCCCTTCCTTCTGATGCATTTCTTTAAAGTAGCTTTATCCATGAGATGACATAAAAGCACCTTGTTTGTATCAAATGTTGACTTGTATTTTGAAATTCAGGCACATCATATCTCGTGGTCTGGCCCACCCAGTATGAAAATGTGGTGTATTTTGTGCTACACGGCGTAGCCCCATATGACCAGATGGTTTCCTGTTTCCATACAGTTTTATACGCGATAAGATCATTTAAGTGTTTGAGTCTGTAAAGTGTAATGGAGAGGATTATTTATCTGAATAAATCCACTGAACGACAGTTCTGTGTGTTGTGGTTAGTGGACAAAGAGCAGTGTCTTCATGTGGAAGTAACGAACACACAACACCGACAATTTCCAATTCTAATGAACTGTGTCCACGTGGTTTGGCAGGATATTTGTCCATAACACAAAGACAGAAGATAACAAAGACAGCGCGAGAACAGACATAGAGGCATAGAGTTGGTGCAGATGAGATACATACTTATGTAGAAGGTGTTGGGGGCCTGGGCTCCATCGAGTTCCAGCTCCAGCAGGTTGCTTGTCTTGGGATCATGTCTCAACCACAGGGCCACGCCCAGGATCACCCCTCCGGCAAGCTGCAACATACAACACGGCACATTTCATTTTATTCAGCACGTCACACTACAGTGTGCTTGTCGGGATTTACAAGCATCCGTTTTAATGCACTTGTCATATTCATATGTGCTGAGCACTGAAATGAGGTCCACCCCCCTGATGCCGGTGCTGTATAACACCATCAACACCATCACTTGCCACTGATGAAACCTCCACTATCAACATCCAGTGATGTACAGCATTTTGGGAAATGCACTCATTCGTTTTCGTGCTGAAAAATTAGATGAAGGGATTTGTGCCACTCTCGTGGGCGTTTGGTACCATCAGCAGCCTGGCTAACTTAGCTTAGCAAGGACGGTCACCGGGGGAACAACTATCCTGGCGCTGCCAAAAAGCGACCAAATCTGCCCATTAGCATTTTAAATCTCATCCGTTTGATCCGCACAGAAAGCTCTTTGTGCAGAGTTGAGTTAACTGGCTGCAGCTTAATATTTAATGAACAGACACTGGGGTGGTACCAGTCTTCTCATCTGACTCTCTGGAGAAAGTAATTAAGGGCTTTTCCCAAAATATCAAACTTGGGAGTTTAGCACATGAAAGGGGAAAAACAGCTGAAGTGGGAATTCACACTGCACATGTGACATGTAATGAGTCAGCTGATCATTCGAGATCAGGATCTGTCAGACCCCGCTCTGCACATGACAATAACATGTCACATGGTATATAAATCATATTGAGATTATTTTAGCAGATATTGCGACTATGATATGAGTAATTATTTCCTGTGGAAAAGGTCATTTTTGAATTATATTTCCATGGGGAAAAATAAATATGATAATGTGATTTGTCTTGGGTTTTGTATGGATGTGTGTTGTTCTGTTTTGGAAATAAACTTTCATCTGGGTGTGAGTACAAAAAGGTTGAATTAATTTTGTGTCAGAACAAGATAATCTGGTCTTTTAGATTATGGCAAGTGGCCACAATGACTAAAGTGTTTGTGTCATTTCTGTCTGTGTACAGGTCTTATTTTTAAACTTTGACCAGTCTTTATGCTAATCTGTGCCAACAGTAACATAACATTAAAGTGGCACTGATCTTGTCTGTCCAACTATTAGAGGAAGGCAAACAAGTATATTTCCCCAAAATGCAAAACTTTTATTTTAACTATCTCAAGACCAATTTCAGTAAACAGTAAACCTTTGTTTCCTGTAACTCGGCAAAGCAACTAAGGGCATTTCCCAAACTTCCCAAAACTCGTTGTTTAAGGTTCATTCCAAGTACACAGGGTCTCTCACATGTTGACTCACTTTACTCCACTTACTCACCAGTTTCCACAGGGAAACCCAGAGCAAAATAAACCACCGGCAGACACAATAGATGACCTTCTACTCCACATAGGTTTGGATTTTTAGGAGTCTCATGCTTCACTACTTTCAAAAATAGACATTGTGGCCAAGGAGAACATCTAAACGAAACTGGCCAACACTCGTTTCTGTGAGAAGATCTGAACCCAAAGCAGGCTGGGCCGCCCCACTCCTTCCTCATCCCTCGCCTCTGTTTCTCTCTGAGTGAGGTCCATTCCTCAGCTCAGGCTGGCCGCTTCCTAGCAACCAGATAAACAGCACAACTGAGTGCAGAAATTCAACACACACACACACTACAGAGTGACTTACTGACTCCTGAGAACTCCCCACGTACCACGTGGTTTACCACCAAGATGAGTCACTTGAATTCTTAGAGGAGGTTAAATCTGACTGAAACATTTCTGAGAGGCCTCAATTTACAGCATCTGCACAGATGATGAATCTAACCCTGAACCTATAACTGGTCTCAAAAGAGTCCCGGTTCAAAGTTAGCTACAGCTGCAAGGTCACTCACTAGGGTGTGACTGACAAACACATCCAAGAGCCACTGGTTTCTATGACAAAGTAATAAACTAGTTAATCACAAATCCATAAGATGTCCTTTGAGACATGATCAAGGTCTGGGTTGTTTGTGTCAGAGGCTCTCTTCAGTATTATTACCTGCAGTGAATTGGCATCAGCAGTTTAGACAAGCAACTGGCACCAAAGCTGATATGCACATTCATTTATTTATGGCAGCCATCCATTGGTAAACATTCACCATTTTTTTTAACCATTTTAAAAAGGATAAAATCATATTTCATTGCAGATCCGTGTGCAGAGCATTGATTCACTCAGCCTCTCCTCGCTCTCATGCGCCAGCACAGACAGGCGCCAAAAACAGCGTACGAAGAACTGAGTGTGGCACCCGAGGTTCTGTGGCCCTCGGGATCCGGGCTGAAACCGCAGCACATCACTCAGCGAGCGACTGTAACGAACGCAGGGGTGGAGCCCGCACCAGCCTTAACCATCCACTTAATGCTTTTGAACTGCTGCGTGATCTGGCTCATGCAGGCCAAATAGAAGTTTATCTGTTCATTTTATGCATGATAAAAAAAAAAAAAAATGGTAGAGGTTTCAGAGTAGTTGCGGCAGGGCAAGGGCTCTTCTATTGACGAACAAACGCCTAGAACAGGTAAAAAAATAAATAATAAATAACATAAGCAATGACCAAGAGTTCATTTTTGGGACTTGAAACTTATTGTGAATTGTTTTTTAATTGGCATTTTAAAATGAAAATCTCCACCCAAACGACCATTATGGTCCCCGTCAGAAAATGACCAGTATATTAAACCGCTGCTGCTACAAAGACAACAAGGTCGGTAACACTTGTCATTATTCATGTTGCTTTCACCACCGGATGTGGAGGCTGATAAGACCCAATCTGGGAGGACCGGATGTGACTATCATCATTTTCAAGAAAAGATTTTGCCCACCCACACTCTGATGCAACCCCAATGTGTCATTTTCACATTAAAACAGTTACCAAATTTTCCCTGGAGATTAATAAGTATTGATTCTGCAAACAGCCAGCCTTCAGGCCTGGGAGGAGTAATGTGGATGGTAGACGGAAACATTACAAAGGAAATGCGTAATAGTCTGGACGTAGCCTGAACTCTGAGCTAGCTCTCGTGGAGTGTGAACAGCTCTGTCTTGTACACGGACGCTGGTCTGGCTCTGTCTCCCCCTCCACTGCCGCCTCGTTGGTGCTTGAGTTAATTCATTACCAGTGCTGCTGCAACACAGTTTGTTGCCAACACACAAATGTCTGAGGACATCACAGGTCTGGTGGCTTTTTTCAGAATTAATGCTAACCACTGATATCTGATCATCGCAAAGACATTTGAAATAAAAGCATACACACTGAGAAACGAGTGAAAAAGTAAGAGACAAAAGGGCGTGATATACTTTCAAAATACACTAAACATCTGTAGTAATAAATGTGAAATAAATATTTCACAAACTTTTACATTTCTTGAGTTTAGTTTTTTTTTATCAATTTTGAGACATTTGTCATCATGTGTTGCTTGTTTTTGTTATTTTATCTTTATGAATCTATGTGTTATCTTTGGCAGGTGATTGACTGCTTTGCCTAAGCTTAACATCCAGTAACAGCACTACCTTAATAATGTTGGGCCTCAGATGTCATTGTCTGACCATCTGTTGTTCATTCACCGAGTGCATTTGTTGTGACAAGATCCACACCAAGGAAACTGAACACACGGGCCGTTGCCGTCATGTTCACCATCGCCTGCCGTCACGGAGCGCATCTTCCTGCTTCCAACTTACAATGACATGAAGCAACTTTGAAATTGTTGCAAGGCAGGAAACCAGTTTTAACAGTCCTCACAGTCCCTAACAGTCACGCTTCAAGCAGAAATGCAACATACAAATGAGTGAAACCCTAGCAGTTGCTTCACATATTGACTACGTGTGAAAACCAGCACGGCCCAAGTTTCCAGCTCTTCCTCCAGAGTCTATTTCTGCATACAGCCCAGATACAGGGGGTTGTAGAATGCCGGGCATGCTGAAGAAGAGGGAGTGGGGGGTGAATGTTCCCATAAAACTCCTCTACCACCACACAGAGGACCCCCTCCCCCCGGCCCATCTAGTCACTTAACCCTCTCAGTGTCCAGCGTGATTTATAGAAACAGGAGGTCTCCCTTTTAAAGAGACAGCCGCGGCGGCTAGCTGCTCAGGGAGCGTACATCTCCGTCAAAGTCCCTGTACAGATGGACTGGATTCATCTGTTCTGACAGATACTTTCAAAAAGCTCTTAGAGCAGCCAATAAAACTAAAAGGGTAATGTGTTAGAAGGAGACAGAGCCAGAGGGATGCTGAAATACAAACTCATTAAAGACACTTTTTACCAACACCTGTTATCAGTTTCTAGTTTGTGAGTCACATGCCCCACTACACATTATCTCTCAAAATAGAAGTGAAAAGTGATGCAAACCAATGAAATCTAAATGAACACGTCTTTCCAAACAAAAGCTGGTTTCCTAGGGATGTCCGGACCAGGTTTTCATTGGCCCTGGTCCCAGTCCAAGTCATTCAGTATTGGGCATCTGCTGGTACAGAGTTCAATCCAATATTTATACAGCTAAAGAATTAAGCAGAGGTGAAAACTAATACTGAAGAAAAATAGTATTCGTCATTCAATAACTAAAAGGTTAACGGATCATTACTGTGTTGTTAGAGCTACTGAAACACTCCACCTTCAACAAGCGGCCTGACAAGAACATGGGAGACACATACCAACAATTAAAGAACTTTTAAATATCACTGATTTATATGATTTATATTGATCAAATTCATGTTGCAATAATTTTTCATAATATTTGTGGTAATGAGAGTTTCCCCAAATTTCAATTGCCTTTCTTGGGTTGTTCAAGTATCTTGTAAAGACCAAAGTAGAAAAGCTGCAGGCTGTTCAAGAAGGATGACCTGTGACCAGATTCGTTCCTAGGAGCTGTAATGAGACACTGGGTCAGTGGTGTCCGACCCACGTGAAACTATAGACCAAGACGAGCTTCCTGCGGCCGGCACAATCACAGGAGATGAGGGTGGAACTGGGAAGAATCATCCAATCGTCCCCAAGGCTTGGCATTGTCATTCAGTATAAGAAGGCCACGAGGATCAACCTGATTGAACTAACAGCCACATGGGAATACAAATCTGAGGAGGCCCCTGAGAGGAGGGCCACCAAGGACCAGGACCTGGTCCAACAATGTAGAGAGTGGCAGGCCTGGCTATTTCCAGCAAAGCAGAATTTCTTTTTAGGGGTGTGATCACAGCTGCTATGCAAATGTGGATGAAGAAGAGAAGAGTTAAAATCAAATGTGCAACATGAGGATGACAGAGCCATTCAGAATGCATATCAGACAGTAGCTCTGTAGGACACAATGGTAAGACATGTCCAGGAAACAGTCCCCAGAGAAGTTGGGACTAATGAGAATGGGAATTTCATATAATCAACCTTCCTCCACTCCCATGCTGTGAACGCACCAGCAGTTTTCCGAGCCAAATTTCCAAATTGCGGCGCCAGAGGATCACACAAACACACTCTCCTGGAAAATCTTGGCCTTTAGCTGTTATTACCCTAACTAGAGAAAAGGAAAGAGGCGCCAGAGCCTGATGGATGCTCTAAATGTCTTCAGTCTGACTGTCCATCTGTCCAGAAACTACCTCAGCTGAAAAACAATGCGAACAGTACGCGACCACACTGCAAAACCCATCAGCATATGACTGTGGTCAGTCACAGTCATTGACTACTGCACAGATGTCAGTCTACGAGCAGTTACAGTGGACCATGTGTAGTCTACACTGAAAAATATTAATAAACAAAGAAAAGAAAAGAAAGATTTTTATTACTTATGCATTATGATTGTAAAAATACATGCTTGTTATTGTCTATATGTTCTGGAAAGCTTATGACAAATTTTTATACATTTGTTATGCTGCTTTAATTATCACTAACAATATGAGGTATGTGTTTCAGACAAACACCCATGAATTAAAGGGTGCAACTACTTTAGGTTATATACTGTTGGGTGGCTTAAATTATCATAGTCTATGAGAATCATATTTTATTGTTGCTCTGTTGTCAACTAATCACCAGCAAAGGAAAACAACTGTTTTCAGTTTTTGTGTCATTGCATTTTTCAGCCAATCCAAGCAGTTTAACTCAAATATGTGATTTCATAAATAGGAGAATTTTCCTTGAGGAGTGCTATTGCAGATAAGCGCCGATGATGATGGGCGAGTTATTCTGCACCACTGGCCAATCAGTGACAGGCTGAGCTGTGTGCTTAGATCCCGCCCTCTCAAGGGGCCGAAGGTGTGAACACAAATTCAATTACTCAGATTTTCTAATTTTCTTTTCTTTAGTCAACATTTAGTTGAAAAAAAAAAAATTCAACTGTTGTGTCTGTAACACATTAGAAAAACAATCATATTTATCCCCATTAACAAAAAGCATAACTAATAAAGGCTTAAAATTATTAAAGTACAGTAAAAGAACAGTGGGCCTGAAACACTGCCCTGTGGAACACCACATTCATTTAGTTCTAAAACCAATGTCCCATTAACATCCTAAACACATATCCAGAAATCAAACCACATTACCTTTGTCCAACTACTTGTTGAAAGTGATTTCTTGAACTAATTTTGAAGTTCATACAGACTCCAGCTGAAGAAGAGGCCAGCACATAGAGGTTAGAGGACCAGTGAAGGACCGTGGTCTGTAAAGATTTGGACAGATTGTGACCTTGACTTAGTTTACATAGCAGGGTGAGAGCCTCCTTTTGAATGGTGTGTTAGTTTAGCGGACAACCCAAACAGCATGGAGGAAATGATCGGGCGTGATCAACGTAGATGTTTCTGAAGCCTGCGGTATTCAGAGGATTTGCCAGTCCTCTCTTAACACGTCCGGCTTCGTTACAAATTTAGACACTGTCTAGTTGTTTGGTCTGTGTAGTCCTCCCTCCTAGGGAGCAGAAACAAATCAGCTATGTAAAATGTGTGTTGGAGTGTTGGTGGATTTTGGAGCTAACACACTGGAGAGCTGAGACAGACAGAGCTGACAAGGAGGATGACAACACCACACATGAATATCACCAGCACAACAGGAGCCGGCAGAGAGACATTACTCTCTTTATAAAGTAGCAGTGCAGCATGACGACACGACACTGTGGATTTTGTCTTTCTGTCAGGAGTGCGAACCACATAGCCTGTGCCTCTGCTTCTTCTTTCAGTCACAGATGGATCAGGACACTGGCCTTATGGGCCGGATCCAGGTAATCCAGAAGTAGCACCAAAACTTTTCATCCCGTTAAAAAGCTCCAAGCACAGACCTTTGGTCATAATGGTGCTGTTTTTCAGCCAAATGTCAAGCACTGAGAACACTCTCAGAAAGTGCTGACATAATCGAGCACATTATGCACCAGGCAACCCTGACAGACTGGGTGGACTAAGTCTAAGATTCCTGAGTGGTTTCGCTTTTACTATCTAGGCTAGATAGTGTTTCTGCTATAGTTTTATTATTAACTCTCTGGTCCCTGAACAGTTAGAGCAAAGAAAAGTGCAGTGATGAGGAATAAAGAGCCTCACTTTTCCACACCAGCACTTTAGCTGCCATTCATCACTGATAATGGCTATTAGGGCTCAATGGTCATCAGGAATAACAGCGTTTCCTGTTGGGCTCTGGGGCTTAGACCTGTGGCTAACCCATTTTCCTTTCGCATGTCTGTTGGAAACACTGGAATTTAAGCCTAGAATAGGCAATGTAACAATGCTGTGTGTTGTTTCTCAATACAATGTAAAACCATATTTAGAATTTGTTCATATCTTTATACATTTTTATAGAATTTTAAGATTAAAAATGTCTCTTAACCTGAGAATCCATGCAAAAGTGCAGATACTAAAAAAAAAAAAAAAAAAAAAAAAAAAAAAAAAAAAAAAAAAGGACATTTAACAAACAAATGCAAACAATGATGTAACCCAATATTTCTGGGTTTTGTGCAAGTAACTCATTTGAGATTTCACCAGTTTCTTTTGAGAATTTCCTAACTGACCGTTTATCAAAAAAGGTCAATCAATACTGTAAGTAATCATTTTTGTAGCCTTTAGACAAACAAATACTTTATCTCACAGTATCCACCGTGCTCCGACAGTGACACAAGCAAATGTAATTCATGTATAAAATAAAGACAAAGCAACACAAATTTCCCATGAACACAAAAGAGTACAGGGTGATGAAATTGCGCTTTTACATGAAGCAGCATGACTGTGAAACTCTCACCACTGGCTTTCCTTATTTGTTTGCTTTTGTGAAGCTTTTTATAATCTGAGGGGCCTGTCTCCAGCCTGTGGATTTTACAGAACTGTAACACCGAGGTGTTGTGAAATGAATTCGGGTTAATTTAATCCACGTAATTTCATCTGTTTTGACTGGGTGGGGAGGGTAACAATGAGCTGCCCTAAAATGACGTCAAAATGAGAGGTAAAAGAGTCACTCTCTTACAATTGCATGTTGTATAACATACAACATTTATGAAATTTAGCCATGCTAGTGGCCTGGGTCTATGTGTGTTGTGAGTGACCGTCTTCACCACTTTGGTGCAGACTTAAACAACAGTTTCATAAATAATTATTGCAAGGATTACTTTGAAATGTGGTTTCCGAGAGTAATGGTACCCAGAATCCCTTGGCTTTTGTTGATCCAAAGCATTGGCTTTTAGTCAAGTATAAATTGTCACATATCTGTTGAAGCTTTCATCTACAGTCATCAATTGGTTGAAGTTTATATTTGTCCAGTACTTTGGTTTATGACCAGACACCTGCCATACTAATGACATTCCCATCAGCCTCAGCTGAACGTTGTTCTTAAGAGGCTCAGAGTCTCTGTAACTCACCACAGCTGGCCATTGGCCTCACTGGGACAAATACTGAAGGGGTCAAAAAATAATTTTTTTTTTTTTTTTTTTTACTGTTCCTCTTGTCTGCAAGCATGTTCTGGGACGGGACTCACTTCATCAACCTGTGCATCCGAGAGGGCAGAAAGGTTGTATTTCCTAAAAAGGCCCGGCCACCACGCCTAGCAACTTTTCTGATGTAATGCTCACTTTGTGGTTTAACCCATTTCCTTTATTTCAATGGAGCCGGTCAGGTGAGATAAACTCAAAACAATCTGGCAAAAAAAAAAAAAAAAGTTAAGCTCCTTTTTTTTTGCTGCAGGAAGGCGTGATATCATATGGCCTGGTGCTGCAATGGCCAATCATCAATGAATGCAAGCACATGCCTCTGGCGTATTCATTTATAACTTCAACGCCATACTCCTGACGACTGGGCCGACCTGTAGGTCGCTGCAAGGAATGAAAGTTGTCTCTGTGAGTTGGACAACCGTGGGTCAGACCATTATCTAAGCCGCTGCGTAATGCTTTGACTTCTGGGAGTCCTTAAATGTATTGATCTGCGCCTGCAGCGTCTGGTTCATATTTTATTGTCTCCAGAACAGCAGCACATGGTCTGAATCCCCAATTAGGTCGATTTTCTCCCCCATTTTGAACCAGTCACCGTTAACTCCACCATTAGAAAAAAAAAAAAAAAAAATAGGCAGTCTGGTTTTTCTACTCAGGGGTAGGACTGCTTCACTTTAAGCAGCCACGAGGAAGAAAGGAGAGAGGCACCAGAGTCGATGGAGATCAGCGAAGGAGTTGTTTGAGACTAATCTAAACAGCAGCTCTTACATAAGAGGAGTAAAAACTAAACACCCCCAAATGTTTCCATGAGCCATCAGTCAACACCGAGCCCTGACTCACCAAATGAAAAACCCCTCTCACACACACACACACACACACACACACACACACACACACACACTCAATCCAAACAAAGACATCTTCCAAACCTTCAAACAGCAGCCTAACTAACTAACTAACTAACATTAGTCTGCTTCACAGCCCATTTCTTCTCTGGGCTCCTGTCCGGGGCCTAAAACCTGACACAGAAGCTGTCGAACTGCGTGTTTGTGTCACAACAAACCGGGACTAGTCGGACTCATCTTTTTTTTTTTGGGGGGGGGGGTAAAGATGATATTTACTTGCACTTCCTGCTGTATGAAGCCCTCATGTGCCACCCCACCACCACCACCACCACCCCCACCACTTCGACACGCTGTGTTTTTAAACTACACCACTCGCTCCTGCGCCCAGCACATGCCTTTGTGGGACTTGGTCCGGTTTCGCCATAGTCTCCCCTAGCGGCGAAGAGGCTGTGCCGCGGTCAAACCGCGGATAATAACGGTAACGGCACCAAATATGCGAGGTGCGTCGTTCATTCATCAAATGGGCTCGAGACGAGCCTGACCCGCTCCCGGCAGAGTGGAGGCGGCGCTGCGCAGCGGCGGGAACAAACACGGTGTGGAAGAACAACATCACGGAGGAAAAAAAAAAAAAGAAAAAAGAAAAAAAAAACCACACACAACAAAACGAGGCTGCTTACCCAGAAGATGAAGTTGAAGAAGAAAAGCATGTATTTGATGCATTTGGTGCAGCCTTCGACTCCCATGGTCCTTCCGAGTTCACGAGGCGGTGGTTGACGACAAGTCCGGGCTCCTCGACGTGCGGCGGGGATGAATCTCGACCAGTTGTCGTGACTTCAGCTCGAAGACCGAGGCAACACCCAACTCCTCCCTCCCTCGCGGTCTCAGAAAACCCACGATTGTCCACTCAGCGTGGCCGGATTTGATTGACAGGCCAGTCAGAGCCCAGGACCCGCCCCCAGAAAAATGCGTCTTGAAATACTGGAAAATATTGTTGTCATTTCCCGTTGGGCGAGATGCTGTGATGATACGAGAAAGTTAAGCACCGCGTTCGTGTAACACAGGCCCTGTGTCATGTACCAAATATACAAATATATTCCGAATCAACCATGATGCACCATATGCTGCGAAGATGAAGTCATGAGCCACAGTAACAGACCACAGATGGACCACACGCTGCCGTTCTAATATACAAACCATAGAGTAACTAAAATGAATGATCAGCCATTTACACGTAAAACTTTCTATTTTTAATACTACAATTGTAATTAATGTATTTTTTTATTATTATTTTTTTTTTAATAAAGGTTGATGGTCTGCAGTGCTGCTTGAAAGACCGTGAACCCCTTGAGCAGTTTAAATGTTTCTCTTGTTTTACCATGATTTTCTTATTTTGTCTTTTTTTTTACCAGTTTTAGCGTATGAAATGTCAGATATATGTTTATCAGGTGCATGTACTTGTTTAACTTGTTTGACGTGTTTAAGTCGCCCAAAAAGCTACATGAAACATGGAATTAGTGTATGTGCAAAAGAAAGTGAACCCCCAGCTGCATTGGTTCAGTCAAGCAGGTAAGAGACTCATGTGAAACATATTTTGGTGCTGAATTAATCATTTAAACAGACCAATGAAATGAGACGTCCTCGGGAAAGGGTTTGGCCTGAACTAATTAAAAGAGAGAGGAAACCAACCAAACCACTGTGGTCCCATACGAATCAACAATGCCCAGAGCAAAGGAGATATCTGAGGACGTGAAGAAGAGGGTAGTGACAGCCCCTCAGTCTGGGGAGGGCTATAAGACCATCTCCAAAAGAGTCCAGCTCCATCCATCCACTGTAAGACAAATCATTTACAAAGGGAGGGCCTTCAACAGGACAGCAACTCTGCCTAGAAGTGGACGCACATCAAAACTATCACCCAGAAGCACCAGAAAAATAATAAATCAGGTAAAGGCCAACCCACACATCGCCTCCAGAGAGTTGCAGACCTCTCTGGTAGCATCTGGGACAAATGTCCCAGTCTACATGTCTACAATCAGACGAAAACGGAATAGCCATGACATTCATGGGAGGGTTGCTAGAAGGAAGCCTCTGCTCTCAAAAAAGAACAAAACTGCCTGTTTCAACTTTGCCAGAGAGCACTTGGACAAACCAGAGGCCTTCTGGACGTCCATTCTCCGGACAGACGAGTCCAAAATAGAATTATTTGGTCACAATCTAAACCAACATGTTTGGAGAAAAGCCAACACTGCATATGAAGAAAAGAAGCTCCTCCCAACAGTGAAGCATGGTGGTGGAAATGTGAAGGTCTGGGGCTGCTTTTCTGCTTCTGGACCTGGACGACTCCATATTATCCAAGGAACCATGAATCCTCCGGCATATCAACAAACTCTTGACCAGAATCTCCTGCCATCAGTCAGGGAGTTGAAGCTGGGACGAAAATGGATTATGCAACAAGACAATGACCCAAAGCATTTTAGCAAAACTACAGAGGAATGGCTTCAGAGGAGGAGTCGCACTCTGGATTGGCCCAGTCAAAGTCCGGGCCTTAATCCGACTGAAATGTTGTAGCGAGACCTAAAGAAGTTGTTACATACCTGATGTCCCTCCAACCTCTCTCAACTGGCTGAGTTCTCCGAGGAGGAGTGGTTTGGTTGAAGTAATGGCTGCAAAAGGCCAAAAACTTTTGCAAATGTTAAACTTTCAGTTTTTGTAAAAATAAACCACATTTGTTGAATTAAATAATACAAATATATCTCTTTTTGTGTCTGTCCATTATTTGGAAGGTGTGCTTTGCAAATTGGGATTTGGATGTACGTGTAATAAGGTTATTTTAATGTTTTTTTTTTACAAAAACAGTGACCATGTCTGGAGGGTTCACAAGCTTTCAAGCAGCACTGTATATTTTGATGAATTATGACTAACTTTCACTCCAGTAATTCACATAATGTCTGTTATAAATTCATATTGCTTCTACATTACACATACTAATCTGCACTCAGTCATATCACAGGGATTAATAGTTAATTAAAAATGAATATACAAATGCGCAGTTGACCGCACATAATTATTTTCTCCAGCCCTTTAACTGTGTTCAGGGACTTCTTCTTTATTCTGTCTAATAGCAAGTAAATTTGCTTCCAACCAAGAAGAATAACAGTGATTTTACTTTAATAAGGAGGTGAATAATCATCAATCTCAGGCATTGTACTTGTTTGAAGTGAAGACTTGTTGAGTCACCGTCCATGTTGTTAGTGTCTGAGTCCAGCTCCCATTCATCCACCAACCACACCCCACACCATCACCACACACAAAGAAGACCTTATTGGCAAACAAACATCCTGTTCAAGGTGGTAACATTGCACTCCCAACCTGTATAAACAGAACAAACACAGAATGGAAGGGGGGGGCGTTGTTGTTCCACCTTTAAGTCGGCAGTGTTGTGTAAAAGAAGGAGGAAAGATGCTGATGCTGGTGAGTTGCACATCACACCTCTTATTGCAGAACGCTGGCATGACTACCTAGTCACACATAGGGGCGACATTATCCCAGCTTTGTTTGGTTCGGCGTGAACAAGCAACGGCTGCTTAATGAGCGGGTCTTCTTCACAGCTACATCTCTGTTTGAAAGGAGCTCATGACAAGGAGGCTCAGTCCTGTCACCATTACTCATCATCATGTAGATGGTTTACATAACCTGAACGCGTGAGCAGCAACACGAAAACCTGGAAAAAACATATTTGGACAATGAATACACATGTCAACATTGGCTGAACTGTATGTAAGTATTTGAACATTTCTTGATATAAATAAATGAGAATTTATTAATTTTAATTTAAGTCCTGTCCATTGTAGGGGCTTTGACAAAGCCCCTACAATGGACTTAATATGAGAAAAAAATCATATTGCAATTATTTTGCCAAATATTGTGATTGTAATGAGTCATGATCCAAGTTGGAATGGTCATTTTTGTATTTCGTTTTCAATGTAAAAAGTATAAAAATGTGACTTTTGCAGGGACTTTACCTTTATCAAAAACATAGGAAAAATAAAAAGAAATGCAACTTCTGCAATTTGGATACTGTTCTTGCTCATACTGCAATTTCAAAATTTCAGTTATTGTTTGTATAATCTGTGTGCGTGTGTGTGTGTGTGTGTGTGTGTGTGTGTGTGTGTTTGAAGTACAGATATGGCACAGAGAGGTTGGGATTCAGTTCAGTTTGTCCAGACACGATCAATCCTTACCTGTGCAATTTGTCTTCGTGCTGCGTAAGATAACTTTCTCTTAAACCCCATGAGCCAATGGGAGATGCATTGACTGTATTGAAGTTGGAGATCAGTTCTGTGACAGGTAGAGGAGGTTTATCCTTGTCTGGCAACAACATAATATAAGACCTGATTCTTCTGGGGCCAAACCACCTGCAGCATCAAGTTAGTGGGATGGGTTATGATTTTCTCAAGGGCTCAGCTAAAAACTTTATTGAAGTGTCTGTGAACAAGAGGATCTATTTGTAGGTGAAGATTGTCTTTTGATGATGCAAGACTGTTCTCCTTGACTCAACATATTTTTTTATTCCTTTCCTTTTTTTTTTTTTTTTTTTACCTATGACTGTCTAGTCCCTTGTACCTTACTTAATAATTTTGCCCTGCTTTTGTACTTTTGCACTGTTTTTTGTAGCCTCTGCTGCTGCAACACCGCAATTTCCCCACTGTGGGACAAATAAAGCAAATTAAATTGAATAGAATTGACCTGAACATGAGTTCAAATATTATGTCAGTATAGAGACTCGCCCTCCTCTTCACCTCGGAGAACATTTTTCTCAAATTTTCTTGGGGGTGGGGCTTCCAATTATGTTTTCAGCCACCATCTCTTCAGCAGGTGTCTTTTTCTATTCAGTAATAATAACTGCGGACACTGTTGTTGAGAACTAAGGCTATTATTCCTCTTTCCAGGTATGTTGCTGGTCTTTTAACAGAGTGAATCATCCTGTACCATCCCTGCCTTTGCCTGTTCTCTGCACAGTATTTCACATTGTCTGCCTTCTGTTTATCTTGACATCGTCCTCACGGCCTCGTCAAACTCTAAACCAAGCTCTGCTCCCGGACTCAGTAATGTACAACTCCAAGCGGCGAGTAGACTCACTACTGAGTCTCGCCAGCTGTCTGTTCATAACAGCCCTCAGCCTCCTCAGCCCACCTCTGCTGTGAAATCTCACTTTGCTGGTCAAATTAAAATTGAAAAGTTTGGAGGCGGGGACGGGGACATGTATCGGCTCCTCCGGTTGGTCATGTTGAATACTGACCACGGCCTCTGATTGGCTCCACTCACTCAGCTTGTGTGGAGGGTCGTCTCCTGAGGGGCTGCTCGCCAGCCAGTCCAGCTGGTGACAGCCATGGCAGCTAAAGGGGAAGAAGAAGAAGAAGACTGACCAGCTGCAGTTGACAAATTAGACGATATCTCCTCCTAACTACTTTACCTTGAACTGAATGGAAAACATCATGAGCTTGAGGAAGGAAGAAGAAGAAGAAGAAGAAGAAGAAGAAGAGGGCAAGGAAAGATAAAGGACACCTGCTGTGCCAAGGGGGTCCAGCTGCACTTTTATTGTAAAAAAACAGACAAAACAAAAGGCAATGATAAAGTTTTGTTTCAAACAAAACTATATGGAAGAGACAGGTGACAAATAAAAGGTAAAAAACAACTGATAAATTAGTGGAGAAACAGGAAAATGACTCCATCTACAGGGCACAAGGGCTCACTAAATGGTTTGATGGATATGTAAATAATGTGAATCATACACAATCAGCCATAACATTATGACCACTGACAGGTGAAGTGGATAATATTATCACCTAGTTACTATGGTTACCTGTCAGTAGTGGATATATGAGGCAAGGCGAGGCAATTTTATTTGTATAGCCCATTTTTACAAACAGTTTGTCTCAAAGGGCTTTACATAGCATCATAACAACATCTGCCCTTAGACCCTCACATCGACTGAGGAAAAACTCAAAACAAAAAACCCTTTTAACGGGAAAAAAAAGAGAAACCTCATGGTGAGCAACAGAGGAGGGATCCCTCACCCAGGACGGGCAGACGTGCAAAAGATGTTGTACAAGGACAAGAAAACAGGTTACAATGAGGCAGCAGCTGAATATCTAATCCTGAAGTCGATGTGTTGGAGCAGGACAAATGTTGCGTGAGGATGTGAACAACTTTGACAAGGACCAAACTGTGATGTGACGACTGGGTCAGAGCGTCTCCAACACTGCAGCTCTGTGGGATGTTCCCGGGCTGCAGTGGTCGGGCCCTACCAGAACCTGGCCCAAGGAAGGAAAACCACTGGACCACAGACAGGGTGAGGGGTCAAGGCTCATTGATGGTGGGCTACAGTAGCTACTGATGCTCATGATGTTAAGGCTGATCGTTGTATGCTGTCAGCAGTGAAGCTGTCCTGGCCCAACATGTTGTTAATATCATGTTTGTCACCCATCTGTAAGCACAGTGGCAAACTTAGTGAAGTAAATAAATAAATAATAAATAAATAATAACAAGGAAGAAGAATAACTGATGGATGTGCACATCTGTGAACAGTGCATGATTGAGATGACTTGAGGAGTGTGCATCCTCAGGATACTAGGACTCATCTGTCCCAGGCTAGCTAGCTATATATATATATATGTATATATACTATATATATATAAAGAGATAAAATTGAACTAAAGAAGAGAAATTACTCTTTTTGCACCAACTACTGCAAAAGGCTGAAGCAGTCACAGGGTGGCTGCTTTGCTCTAGCAGGTGGGGGGTTTTGGATAAAGAGGAGGTTTTGAGAGCCTGCTGCAAATTCAGGACAAAGTAGACAGGCTCGAACAAGGTCAGACTTACATCACCCATTTGGGCATGGAAAGTATTCAGATTAGAAAATTGACCAATGGATTTGGTCACAGAGGAGAGCTCATAAAGCTGCAGAAGTAAATTAATAAAAGAGACTATTCTTGACCTCCAAGCGCGCAGTTTGAGACACAATCTCGTCTTTTCTGGCATCCTTGAAAGAAAACTCCAGATGATCCAGGAAACACAATAATGGAATTCATGCTCGACCAGCTCAAAATGCCATTTGACACAGTCACCATCAGAAAAACAGACAACAACATCTACAGCTCATCGTCTGATGTGAGCACAAATCATAACTACATTATAACACTTCGAAAAAGGGAGAATCCACATTCTTGACACAGACATGAACCGAGAAACATTTTTGTGACGGACACTTCATTGACATAAAGCCACCAATATACCGGCCAGGTAAAGCCAACAATGTCAGATGTTCCATGCTGGACAAGGGCTTAAGTTTCCAAAGATAAACTTAATGGATTGTTAAATGAATCCCCAACACAAAAACTGAATCAAATATACTAAAGGAAGTTTTAGTTAGTTTGTTAAAGATGTAAATAATCACAAAATGAGGGATCATTATCAATTATCAATTCCATTTTAATAATAATACAGTCATTTTTTGTTATTAGTTATTAGTTAGTTAATTTAACTAATCGTCACAGTTCATCTTTGATGCACTGAGCATTAAAAGCGTGGCTGCTGAGCTTGTGGCCGCCACACAGCTCCATCTCTGAGCACACTGATCCATCCGGAGGACACGCCGCCTCGGTGCAGTTGGTGACGCCACATGTATGGAACGCGGCCGCCGCGAGGTCGAAGGTGTAACTCGGCACTCGGCGAACGCGGCCGCAGCCTGCCTCGTTCCTGTCTTCGTCACGTATCGGGGACCCCTGTGCTAGACGGCGCTTCCTAGCCGCTCGGCAAAACAACTCGAAACAAAGTTAGACTGTCTAGTTCGACTGTTTTTTTTTTGTTTTTTTTTTTAACCCACAACAAACGTCAACAGGGAGTGAACAAAATGCCGGCAGTGTCTAAAGGGGATGGGATGCGTGGCCTGGCCGTGTTCATCTCTGACATCAGGAACTGTAAGTTTGTTTATCGCATTCATACACAGTTTGGGCTCGTCGTTATAAGTTAGTTTTTGTAACGTTTGGTCAGCATCGGAGAACCGGCGGGTGGTTTCGAGGACACGTTCGAGGGACGTGTCCGCTTCCTTTCCCAACGCCGCCTACACGTCTAGGTAACTTTAACGCGTCAAAGTGGACCGAGTCAACGGCTCAGCTGGCTAGCATCTACTAGCGTCAGTTAGCTGTTAGCTTCCAGTTGCTAACGTCACGTCGAAGGGCGTGGACGGCGCCGCGCCGCACCGCGCCGCTCCGCACCGCACCGCGCCGCTCCGCTAACTGGAGATAACGCCTAACTGGTATTTTTTTTTTTTTTTTGTGAGTCCGTAGCATTTGTGTAGCTACTTTCCAGCTGTGACAGAAGTGCGGCGTGTTTTCCCAGACACCGCTGACACGTTCCTGCAACACGTTTTAACTGACGGTGGCACCAGACTCAGGTAACATACAGGACCTCAGCTGTGGAGCCTTTTACCGATTGACGCCCCCCCGGTTTTGGTCTTAAAACCGCCCAACTGGAGCTTTTATCCTCCCCCCCATGATTCCCAGGGCCAGACGGAGACCTTCACAAAGGCTGGCTGTCTGACTGAGAAGAAATATACATAATTAAAGACTCCATTATGGCCTCACACTTATATATCCCGTATTCATTGCGCGTTCAAGTGTGTTTTTGTGGGGCGGTTACAAAACAAGTTGTCATTATAGTGTTGACATGTAAATATGAGCTGATGGACGTTGAGTCGCTCACAGAACTGTCCTGAGAATTCAACATTACACTAATAAAATGAAAAAAAAAGCTGATTTTCACGTGAACTGTAGTTATATGATCTGTATTTGACAATTCTGTGACTTTTTGTGAATATGATGTATTTACATGAGAACTGTGACAGAAACAATATGAACAGCACTTGAGAACTAAGATAGTTGATGGAGGTCAATCTTTTGGTTTATTAACAATCCAATTAATGCTGCTTTTATTTCTTTGCCTTTAAAGTTTTGGAAGATATTGATGGAGATAATAAATGTGAATGTCATGTCTATGTCAACGTTGTTAGCAGGTACAACTGTTTCCTTACTATCCTCCTTGATGCTCTCATAGCGTTTGGGCTGAAGAGGGCTTGATCTGGGAATAGACAGAAACTGGAAGACAGAACTTTGGGTCTGTTCCTTCAAGACCAAAATATAGTGGTTAGCGTTTATGTAATAATGAGATGATCTTCTCATACAGAGCTTGTAGTTTTTTAGTTTTTTTTTCTCTTTTATTTGTGAGATAAAGATTTCCGAAATAACGAGATGCCGATCTCATGGTAACAAAGTGCAAAGTGTCATAATCTCGGGAAAAAGTCTCCACTTTTTACTCTTTGGTGAATGTAATGTGCCACACATCTGATACACACTCAGTGGCCGCTTTATTAGGTACAGCCGTATGCCTTTTTGTGAATGCAAATGTACATTCAGCCAATCACATGGCTGCAGCTCTGTGGACGCTGGCATGCAGACACTGTCGAGATGTCCAGTTGTTGTTGCTGAATCTTGTCACATTTTGACGCACAGCAGTCTCTTCTGATTACATAGTGGGGAAAAAAAAAAAGAACCAGCACATGTTGGGCTGCAGTGGCCACAAGTTCACCAACACTGGAAAGTCTAGCCTGGTCTGATGTATGTAGGTTTCTGCTGGAACATACACATGGTATAAACAGCATTGACTCGTGGACAGATCAGGTATCGCCAATGTTTGTTCCTCTTAGAAAGGAGCAAAGCCGCGCAAAGAAGGACAAAGAAGGATGGTTTACGGATCACAGCACCATGTAAAATACAAAATATCTTTATCTATTTACAGGTAAAAGTAAAGAAGCAGAGATTAAGAGGATAAACAAAGAGCTGGCCAACATCCGGTCCAAATTTAAAGGTATGTGAACAATTCTGACATATGAGGTTAAACTTCAGGGAAGTTTAGGAACATTTGGCATAAAGGGCCACAAGTCCATTCAAAGACACATCACACGTGGTGTATAATTTTGTGATTAGAATAGAAACCTTTGTGTTCTATTGCTTTAGTTTCCAGTTGCTGTTTGCGAACTGTTGAGACTGTCTTTACTTAGCCCCGTTTCAGTTTGATTTTTTTTTTTTTTTTTTTTAAATGTCTCTTTCTACGTCTGCACTGTTGAAGGTTCACACCCCTCACAGTGAATGTGTCTGTTTAAATCTCCTATTGGTGTTGTTTCTCCTGCCACCTGTTCCATGCTGCCTATAATTAGTTCGCCTCAGAATGAAGCTATCGCCTCTACCCACAGTGCCGAGCGTTCTGCCCTGTGTTCTGTTTAGCATATTCCCTATATGCTCGCCTGACCCTAATGCCCACCAGGTTTTTCTCATGTGCTCGACTTTACTTGTACACAAATTATTAAAATTTCCAGCCCCAGTCGGATCAAAATCCAACACTGGAGAGGTATGGAGGGAGGAGGATGCAGATGCTTTTTGATAATTCAAGAAGTACTTAGTTTCAAACATAAACTTTGCTCTTGTGTTTTGCCTTGTGGGCAGGCCTACATAAAACATATTCAAAATAATCCAAGTCAGACTTCTGTTAATTCGTGTGCTGAACATAGTCTGTAAATAAAGATAGATGTAGCCTCTGTGATGTCACCCACAGGTTACTGAGGAGTGGTTTTGAAGCTCAGAGTGGGCTGCTTCACTGTTGCCATCTTGTCAGCAATGCTTAACTCCCAACTGATATGATATGCATCATTTTCCACATTTTCGATGCGATTCATGAACGATACAATTCAATGACTTAAAATCCATACAGTAACTTTTTAAAAAAATTTTTTTATATATATCAGGGATAAATTAATCATTAACCAATTTATCCCTGATTCTCTCATATCTCTTTTTTTGTAAAAGCAAAACTGTTCTCACACGCTGGACCTCGTCTTCCTTCCTTCTTCGGTGCTTCTGGTACATGCTGATGATGTCACGCGCAGGCAGAGTAAATTGGAGGAACGTTTCCTTAATATTAAAAGTGTTACAAAATACAGTCAATTATTTACCTTCAAAATCGATTTTATAACGACATATGTCCCCCGTGAAGGACAACGTGCAGAGCCAATGTAGCGTTACACCCCTAATAAAAATTCACCCCTGTACAGTTGTCACGGAGAAGGAAATTAGCAGGCTTGATTTTGAAATTGAACAGTTACTGCAATATCTGTCTAAAAAATCAGATTGAGAGAATGTTTGCCAATGTTACCAGTCACTCCTGTTTTCCTTAATAATCCAAGTAAGACTTGCTTTATTAGCCAAAGTCTAAATGGGAGGAATCTAAATCTGTATAAAGAAACACCCCTATGACTGCAGTGGGAATTTGTTTCCTCTGTGTGTAGTTTCTGTGTTACTCTACAACTTGACCTCCTTCCCTGCATTCAGCTTCCGAGTCGCTCTGACCAAGTGTCTTCAAGTTGCCATCTTTAAAGCAGTGACTAATAAATTTCTAATTTGTTTTACCTTGTGGAGCCTCTCAAGATGTACTTCAGAGGGATGTATTGAAGGAAAACATGAATATTTATCTATATTTATCTTGTATTTATAAAAAACTATATATATATCTTTGGATAAGTCAAAGCATGAATCACAAGCGCATGAGAAATTAAAAAAAACTTGGGATCAGCAGAGCTCCCTGCCTTTTTTAGTCCCCGCTGTACTAATAGGGACATGACAGACCACTGAAATCCCTGCATTTATAAGTTCATGTCGACATTCAAATCCATCTTTGTGTGTGTGGGTGTGGATGTGTATATTTGCACATGTGTGGACAGGAGACAAAGCTCTAGATGGCTACAGTAAAAAGAAGTATGTCTGCAAACTGCTCTTCATCTTTCTACTGGGCCATGACATCGACTTTGGACACATGGAGGCCGTCAACCTCCTCAGCTCCAACAAGTACACAGAGAAACAAATTGTAAGTTTACCCTCATGTTCATCCTTCAATGTCTGAAGCTGAGAGCAGTTATCATTACAGTATCCCAATCAGAGTGGTGCGGTGTGTAAATAACTACTTCTGTTCTATCTCTCCCCTCAGGGTTACCTGTTCATCTCTGTACTGGTGAACTCTAACAGTGACCTGATCCGTCTCATCAACAACGCCATTAAGAATGACCTGGCCAGCCGCAATCCAACCTTCATGAACCTGGCTCTGCACTGCATCGCTAATGTGGGCAGCAGAGAAATGGCCGAGGCCTTTGCTTCTGAAATTCCCAGCATCTTGGTGGCTGGGTCAGTACATGAACCTTAATGCATAGAGATTTTAGCTGACTGAGTCTCAAACAGAAGACAGTGGAAACTGCTCATAGTGATCACATCTGTCTGGGTCAGGTCACACACATAAATGGATTTTTTGTTGCAAGATTTTCTCCTTTTCTTTATTTCCCATACATCTAATTGACATTTGTATATTAATTACATGAATTAAAGGAATGAAAGAGACGGCTTTGCTATTTAGTTGTTTAAAGATAAAATAACATAAACTGTGCCATGGCCTTCTCCTGCTCAAAGGCTGAAAAAAAACATCACACTCCTCTCAGGTAACGCACCTGCTGCTGTGAGCAAGCGAGGGCCATGGTCACACACTGAAAACTTAAGCAGAGCAGTTAGAGCTAAGCCTGTGCACATGATAGCTTCCAGTACAGGGCTGCAACGGTTTTAAATTCTCTTTTCAAGTATTGTCACATGCGAAAAGACTGATTCTGTCCCCAGTGGTGCAGTGGTTAGCCTCCCAGTGAGGAGGTACTGAGGGTGATTTGGCCATAGAGTGAATGGTTGTTTGTCTCTATGTCAGTCCTGTGATAGACTGGCCACCTGTCCGGGGTGTCCTAGGATTGGCTGCAGCTCCCCGTGACCGTGTAAGGATGACGATATAGATAATGGATGGAGGATGATAAGCAGTTAATTACTGTGACTGATCACTAGAAGCAGTTTCCACTGTAGCTATTTCTGTGAGTCATTAAAACTGATGGAAAATGATAAATATTGGTCAGTGGTTTAGTATCAGTCTTAGCTCTGAGTTGTATTTGCTTATAATGCCACATAATGCCGTTCTTGTGTTATGTAGCAGACAGTTTCATATGCTGATATTCAAATCACTTCTTGACTCGAAGGTGTAATCCTCAAGATTATTCACTTAATTTTGCCACTAGCAACCGCAAATCAACCAGGCCTGAAATCTTTCTAACTGCAACTGAACTTGAATTTTACCTTATGTATGTGTTGAGTCCTGAAGAGTGAAGTTGTGCTGTGCTTCCTTCTGTCAGGGACACCATGGACAGCGTGAAGCAGAGTGCAGCATTATGTCTGCTACGGCTCAACAGGACATCACCTGACCTGGTGCCCATGGGTGAATGGACAGCTCGGGTGGTTCATCTGCTTAACGACCAGCATCTGGTAAGACCCAGCGCCGCGTCACGTGCTGAGTCTGAGCAGAGTGAGGAATACATGAAGAAGAAAGTACGCACACTAAACACGGTCAACTTTTGAGTGTGCTGTCAAGATACGCTATTCTCCCATAATGCAGTGCTCACGGGAGTTGTTATTACTGCTTTTGTCTTAAAAGTCTTCTACAAGGGGTCCCTCATTCAAAACAAAAACAAAACACAACGCTGCCTTTTGTGACTTTGGTGACTTTATGAACTAGTGTGGGGTCATGGAAGTTTTCTTCAACATCACTGTCGCCAGCTTCTCCTGGTTTGAGTTCCTTTGGTGTCAGTGATTCAGAAAGGTTTTTACCGGCAGCTGAATCAACCGCAGAGGTTCCTCCTCTACACAACAAACAGACCAAGGGATTAAAACCAGTGGAAACGCTAGAAACTATAAAAGATTTTCACATTTTGAAATCACAAATTCATCAACGCTCTTCGGTGGATGCAGGATGTCTCCCAAGTGCCTTTGTATAAAGGTGTGTGCATCTGTTTTCAGGGAGTTGTAACAGCAGCCACCAGCCTCATTACCACTCTGGCCCAGAAGAGTCCCGATGACTTCAAAACCTCCATCTCACTGGCTGTAGCCCGGCTCAGTAGGGTGTGCATCTTCCTCTCACACGATCATCTGTCTTCATCTCACTGAGGTCAAAGATGAAATCCAACCTGCACATCTATTAATGTCATGTCTTGTTCCCTCTCGTCCAGATCGTGACTTCTGCATCCATCGACCTACAGGACTACACATACTACTTTGTTGCTGCACCGTGGTTGTCTGTCAAACTGCTGCGTCTCCTTCAGTGCTACCCTCCACCCGGTATGGTACAGTACAGTTATGATCCAGTGTAAAAACAGACATAAAAACTTCCATCACCTTACAAGTGAAAAGTGAAATGTCATCTTTTGTTAAAAGAGAAAACTGCTGTTACTGAAAATCTTTGTTCAGTGGCCAATGTCCACATCATTTTGCAGGCAAAAGTTTTGGTCCACAGCAAAATATTTCAACAACTACCAGCCAGATTTAAAAATAAGAATAATAATTTCTGTTATTCTATTATTCGACTTTGTGTCCTTCCTGTTTTTGCCTTTTCTTCTACTGCCAGGTCGAATTTTCAGCTTTCTCCACAAGGTAACTAATGACCACATTTTCATCAGATTTGCTGTGGGTACAGGATACAGCTGTTGATGTGGGTAATTCCTTTAGTACCCATTTTCTAGCCAATGATTCCCAACCTTTTCTAACTCAGGTCCCACATGAAAATATCAGCTGTTGGTGGCCCACATCCGACTCCATAACGATACGTTCTCAGAGCACTTTTTAATTTATTGATAATAATGAAACAGTCAGGACTGAACTTAAAGCAGGGAGAGATGGAGGAAATTAAATGTTTCTTTTTTGATTGATGGTGGGTCTGTTGTTCATTCATCAACTGCATGAATGTATGTGCATATATACAAGTGGCATCACCCATTGGTTTGCTTGTAATCTGTCCTTCGGCCATCTTGGTTTTTTTTTAAACCAAAAGAAAACATATTTAGAGGAGAAGGAGGATATGACCTGCTCTGCAATCTGTCAATCACAGTGTAGCCACACCCCTTAATTCATACCCTGCCTTATGGTCTATTTTCCTCTAAATGGGACCAGCATTTACAAAATGAACATCATGTTCATCACGAACTTCTTTTTACAACCCTCATGGTCAGATAGAATGCAGGCTCAAGACATTTGAGCATTGGCTTCACTTTACAGACCCAAAGTCCACATCCACTTTTATAGATAGTCAATGGTTGGGAACCACTGCTCTAGTGTCATCCTTATCCTTTGTGACACCACAGCTTGCCAGCTCCGGCGCAGTAGTCAGCTGCATAGAGGCAGCTGTTGTGCTCCATAGATTGACAGTTAAATCAGAATAATGCCTTTTCAGGTTGCACATATCCAGGCGACTCCCTGTGCATGTTTCTTTTGTTAACGTTGTTCGTACCTGCCTCCTGACAGGAGTTCAATCCACCGACTGGCACACACACACACACACACACACACACATAACACATAACACATAGTTGGGATTTGGAAGGTGTGTGTTGGCTCCCCAGTGAGCCACTGACTCTAACCTCCCATTACCCACAACACCCTTCTCTTCGTAGGTTTGCAGAGATGTTTATTTGTATGTTTATTGAATAATATCCTCTCCAAAAAATCCTCCAATACAGAGATATAACAACTCATCTTTCATCACACTTCTTTGTGGATCTGCATATTCAGGCTACAGTCTACTACTCTACCTGAATTTATCTCTCTACCGTTTGTCACATCATTCTTAATCCAGTCTGGACAGAAGCACTGTGTGACGTATAAGATGATTCCACTCAAAACTAAATATAGTCCCTTTAGCATTTCTGGTAATGCACAGATTGAATAAAAAAGCTACATCATGTCAGTTAGACAGGTGTAGGTGAAGGTAGGCAAAGACTGTGTTTCCATTACACAGACTGATCTCATTCATCGTTAGTGTAAAAAAATGTGTAATGAAGCTTTTACATTGAGAGTTTGTTGACAGGCAGTAAAGTGAAGCAGCAGGGTTTTAAGAACAGAGCCTGTGTTGTTGCAGAGGACGCGGCGCTACGAAGTCGTCTCACCGAGTGTCTGGAGACCATCCTCAACAAAGCCCAGGAGCCGCCCAAGTCCAAGAAGGTCCAGCACTCCAACGCCAAGAATGCAGTTCTGTTCGAAGCCATCTCCCTCATCATACACCACGACAGGTTGTTCTTATCTATGGTGCCAGTCACTGAATATCAGGGTTTTACAGAGGACTGTTCTGCAGAAGTAAATTCTGTTGTGTGACACTTTGTGGATGTTACAGTTAGATTTTGTTCCGATTCTCAGTGAACCCACACTGTTGGTGCGAGCCTGCAACCAGCTGGGCCAGTTTCTGCAGCACAGGGAAACAAACCTCCGATATTTAGCCTTGGAGAGCATGTGCACACTGGCCAGCTCCGAGTTCTCTCACGAGGCAGTGAAGACGCACATAGAAACTGTGATCAATGCCCTTAAGGTGAGTTCTTCATCAATTGTGTGTATTTGATAACCTTTTGCAGGTTAACGTGAAAATGATGGTTTTCCTTGAATGTTTTTGAACCTTATCTGATCAATGATCTGGAACTGTGTTTAGTCAGGCCAGAGATGATCTCCATAACTTGGACACATGGGACCCCACAGTCATTTGTCAGATTCCCACATCATTTCAGATCTCATTGTTCAACAGCCAACATTAGATGCACAGTCGGCTCCAGATTATTTGGACAGTGATGTAACATTCAGAATTCTACTTTAAAATGTCTCATTAGCTGCCATTTTGATGCTTGAACATGTATCTGACATTCCTGAATAGTTAGTTGAATATTTTTGTTAAACCCTTGAATTAAAGCTGAAAGGCTTCATTTCAATCACACCTTAATAGCTTTTATTCAGTTCCCTGTGATGGTGTAGACAGATTGAATTATGAAAATTGTGTCACTGTCCAAACACCTGGACCCAGCTGTACACCATTTCTACAAATAGAGACTGTTCAGCTGTCAGCCTGTCACTAAAGATATTGTTCTCAGATCTTCTCTCGGTTCCTTAGTGAAAGTTGCTCTTAGCAGCTTTGTGAACAAGAGGAAGCTCATTTAAAATGAAGTCCTTGTCAAGCGACCAGCGCCACCTGCTCCCTGAAAGAAACATTCAGTGCAGAAAAAAAACTGACATCAGTGTTTTTATTGATATTAAAGAAACTGTTTAGAAATTGCAGCAAGCTGTTGTTTTTAATCATCATTTCATGAGATTAAACATTATTAAAAGACATGGTGTAGGGAAAATAGATGAATGAAATGAATTTATAAATGGAAATATGAATACAGAGAGACGTGAAAAACAAAAATGGGCCCAAGTTCAAAAAGGTCTGATCTTTCAAACCACCTCTTATTTATCTGCTGTGTGTAGGCTCAGGCATCTTTCTTTCAAACCTGGAGGTTTAGCTGCTTTCCATTAACCCAGAGTAATTCTAGAGGCTGTTATCAGGCTTATATATAAATAACTTGAACTAAACCATCCACCCGGGGCCATAACTTTGACCTAAAAGGTCTTTATACAGTTATATTGCCGTTAACATAGATTTATTTCTCTCTGGTAATGTTTGACACCATCAACTCCCCCTAATGCCCTAAAAATACATTTCATAGTCAAAACATTCAGATCATTTGAGCGATATATATACCACGACTGGTGACATTCTGGTTTTCATTTTGTAGGTTGGTCATGCTAATCTGATTCTTCTGTGCATGTGTGTTTTCTCTACAGACAGAGCGAGATGTGAGTGTTCGTCAGCGGGCTGTGGATCTGCTCTACGCCATGTGTGACCGCAGCAATGCCAAGCAGATTGTGGCCGAGATGCTGAGCTACCTGGAGACCGCCGACTACTCCATCAGAGAGGAGATAGTAGGTCCTCAGTCCAGGCCTGTGCACCATGAATTTCCTCTGTCTGCTGCTCTCGGCCTCAGCCAGTTGCTTCTCCTCAGGTGCTCAAGGTGGCCATTCTGGCAGAAAAATATGCTGTGGACTACACCTGGTACGTGGACACCATCCTCAACCTCATCCGCATCGCTGGTGACTACGTCAGTGAGGAGGTGTGGTATCGTGTCATCCAGATCGTCATAAACCGAGATGATGTCCAAGGCTACGCTGCCAAGACGGTCTTTGAGGTGGGTGGATCATCAGAAATTAAAAATAATCAAAGAGTGAGGATTAAAATCAAATTTCGCATGTGGCCTTAATACACGTTATCACTGAGAAATCCTCAAGGAGCCTGCACAGTTAGAAGCCAGTGAGGGATTACAGTCTTGTAGTTGGACTAAGGCCCTGCTCAGACCTGGTATTATCACCTGTCTTTGGTGCTTTGATCACAGGTAGACAACTTGAAGTTCAGGCGTGAACGCACTAGAGACTGGGCCATGTGGTCTCAGCCACATGTGAGTGTGAATATGCCCTGGCCACATTGAAGGGCCGCCTCCTCCGCTGACGTTCTCTGTCTGATTAGTCCCAACACAGTTTCATAATGAACTGAAAATATTTAAATGCTTCAAATGGATAAAACCATGATATTTTTCTCTCTCTCTCTCTCTCTCTCTCTCTCTCTCTCGCTCTCTCTCGCTCTCTCTCTCTCTCCTGCCTCCACCCCCCTCGCACACACAAACACAGACCCATCTGTCTGACTGGCTAAAAACAGAAACGCATGAGACGCATGTTAAAGCGGGCCTGAACGGGGCCTATTTACGTGTTGGCTGAGTGGTTGCCACCTGTTCCACTTAAAATCAGTAGCAGCTTGTGATTTCTTCCGTGTCTTTGCTAAACTGATGCCGTCATGCTTTGTGATTACTTGTAGGCACTTCAGGCTCCAGCCTGCCATGAGAACCTTGTGAAGGTGGGGGGCTACATCCTGGGAGAGTTTGGTAACCTAATTGCCGGGGACTCACGCTCCAGGTAGAAACAGCATCCATGTAGTGAAATCTGCTGCTCTGAAAATCATATCATTTTTGCCTTAGTGCAGCTGTTGTTCCTGCTCAGGTCTTTCCTGTTTATTAAAACAAACCTGCCTCAAGTGGTATCTGTCCATGCAGATGGATTTTTTTAGGTTTTGTTGTACTCACTGCACTGAAGAATGACATTTGAGAATTTAACAGCAACTTCTCATCACAAAGGTCCTCAGTCTCAAAGTTTCATCAGGACTATCTCCTTCATACAAAGTAGTCAAAGGTCCATTCAGTCTAAAGGTAGACCGTCTCAGCCACGCCCCCCCAGATGGACTACCACCATGCAACCTTGCAGGATTTGGTTTCTCTGCCTGAAATTTGATATATTTTTAAAAACGCAAATACATCTTATGGATATCAACATTCAGCAGGAAACACAAAAACACTTTTAACTAAGTTATAATATGGAGCTTTATTGAAACCAACACAATCTGCATGGCTACATGTGACCAGGTTTAAGTGAGACAATAATACATCTTTGTGTCATCTTAAAACCTATTATAGTAAACGTGGCTTATTTTTGTGTTGTGAATTGGATTGAACTGATGTGATGTTAGGAGCTTTTACTGTTCCTGTTTCTTGTGTCTTCTCCTTCAGCCCTCTGGTCCAGTTCAACCTCCTCCACTCCAAGTTCCACCTCTGCTCTGTGCCGACCCGGGCCCTGCTGCTGTCGGCCTACATCAAGTTCATTAACTTATTTCCAGAAGTGAAGGCCACGATTCAGGACGTTCTGCGGTCGGACAGCCAGCTCCGCAATGCTGACGTAGAGCTTCAGCAGAGAGCCGTGGAGTACTTGAGGCTCAGCTGCATCGCCAGCACCGACATACTGGTTTGTGAATTATGCATGAAAAATCGACAGAATACTGATAACACCTAATAGTCTATCTGTCTCACTCACTCAGGATTTGAAAGCATTGCAGACAAAGATCGCAGTGGGAATTGTTATGTTACATACAAGATGGCAGAGCATTTAATTTGGTGAACTTTTACTTAGTAAATTATGATAAAACTAACCTTCAGGGAGAAACAGTGGATTTACTATATCACACAGCAAAGGTCACATATTCATTAAGTTATTTAGTCGTTGATGCTGTTACCAGGTGAATAAATCCATCACCAGAGAAGGCTCAACATGCTCTGCTCAAGGACACTTCTGACAAACTGGGGGGAAAAAAGGCAAATGGTTTGCAGGTCAGATATTTGACTGGAACAGGACACGTTAATCAGAGTCTGTGTCATGTCTTTGTTTTTGTACCTGAGCCTGGCTGCAGTGATTCATTGGTTGTTTCACATTTACTGGCCCGGACCTGGTCGGACAATAGACGCTGACAACCTTCTAGTTAGTAAGGATCAGTGTAGTACTGATCCTTACTACCCAGAACCCCCCTACTCTTTGCTAATTATACTGTGGTTCAGTAGCTGTCTGTGTTGCACAGGCCTATAGTTTGACTCATCTCACTCTCTCTGTCTCTTCACAGGCCACAGTCTTAGAAGAAATGCCTCCGTTCCCTGAGAGAGAGTCTTCAATCCTGGCCAAGCTGAAGAGGAAGAAGGGCCCGGGAAACCTGCCTGACATCAACGACGCCCGGAGGAATGTCAATGGCAACACTGAGCACAGTGAAAAGACTGAGCCTACAAACAAGGTACCTCCACAGGAGAGCTGCAGTAGGTGCCAGTCAAATCTGGTCAGGAGAAGCTGGACCTGGCTTTTAAAACCTTTATTCTTAACAAGTGAAGAAATGTCACCACAGAATTTATATATTTACGTCTATAAACTCATGACTCTCTGACTGGAGCACTGCTGCTTTACTTCTGTGCGTTTATCCATCAACTCTCATCCTCCATCTTTGATAGTGACTTCTAGAGTCACGTCTCTACATGGGACACTCCTATTGGCTCCAGTGGGTGATGTCACAGCCCATCAGTGTCTCCTTCAGAGGCCTAGCTGTCAGCTGCTTGTGTAGCCAAAGTCAGTGGGATAAATCCTGTATTTTTCTGATCTCAGAGTGAGGAGAAGTTGCTCTGAGTTTATTGCAGTGACAGAATAAAGACAGAGAGACATGGACAATAAGATATTTAGAGCATTAGAGGCTTTGGAGCTGATTTTTCATCATTACTGCTCCAAAGAATGAGCAGAACTCAGATCAGATAAAGAGAAACTTTCTGTGTTGAAGTTTTCTTTGGTTATTATGGTTTACAGTGATTTTCTCGATACATAAATAATATAAACAAGGATTTTCTTTTTTCCTGTTTTCTGAGCTACTATCCCCTATTACAGTGAACAGAGTCTTTATTGAGTGACATATATAATTAGCTGAGTTTGTGCTGATTCTGAATACGTAAACATTTTTAAAAATGTAGTAGGCATCAAAGGCATAAAAAAACAGTCTTAGTTAAGTCTTAATGTGGGTTCTTATGCTCCTTGCCTTTATTTTCTGTTATTCTTGGTATTTCCTTGATCTTCACCTTCACCTGTTCTTTCTCCTTCCTTCCCTGTCTCCACCCCTTGTTGTTCTTCTCCTCTCTCTGCTCCTTGTCTTTCTCCATCAGTCTTCTTTTGCACTGTTGGCAGACCTTCTCCCTACCAACAGACCTCGCCCTGCCTCTTCTAGCCCCATCATGCTCTCTGCTGGGACTGTGGTATATTGACAACTAGAAACAACACATAGTGAATTACATGAGTGTTTATTACCACTGGAGTTGCAGCTACTCTTGTGACATGCTGTCTATTATTTTGTGGTCTTTTAGAAATGTCTGTGTGTGACACACTGTTACCATCACTGCATGATCAGTCATCTTTCTGTTTGTATTGTCTGTCTACAAAATCCAGAACTAAAGAGGTTTGGGTTTTGAGGGCAGATATTCATTGCTCACATTATTCCACATATAACCATCAGCACACATTTTTGTATTTAAGTCAAACTGAAATTAAATTGCTTCAGAATCTGTGTGGGCGGGCACGTAAATCATTTGTTAAATCACCAACAGTGCTGTATAGGTTCACGTGTCATATCAACACTTCTGCAGACTTCTGCTCTGAGTTTTGACAGTCGGCATAGTTGACACCAGGAAGACGCCGTCGTCGACTGATGACCCAGCAGGTGTTGAAATAAAACAGAAAGCAGAAATCGCAGATGTTGAATGTTATAAAGAGGCGGTCGGCAGTGACAATCAGCCGACTCTCAGTTTACAACAACATGTGAATCGCTCAAACACACAATAGCATTGAAAAATTTCAGTTTGACTTTAATGTCTATGTTTTAGAAAACAGTGAAATAGACTGATCGGGATTTAGCTGAGTATTCATCCTGTCACTGTGGCCTAATTTGATTAGAAATATTCATATCAAGTCTTTATATATAAAAACAATACACAGTGCTGTTCAGATTGTGGTGCAAAGATGATGTTTACTGATGTTTCTGTCCCAGGGCGCCACTCCCCCCTTCACAGACCTGCTGAATCTAAACTCCACCCCCTCAACAGGAGCCAGTCTGCTGGTTGACGTCTTTTCCGACAGCTCTTCCTTCACGTCCACAGATGTGTCTGAGGAAAACTTTTCCAGGTGGGAACAAACTGTAAGCTTGAATGAAATCGGCAGCATCCGATCTTTATATCCCTGCTGAATGATTTTTATGTAAGAGCTACAGCACGAGAACCACCTATACTTATTTATATGTCACCAGCAGGTTGTACTGTTGAGATTAAGATTCTTTACTGTCATATTCTGAAGTTAATAAATAAAGTGTTTTGGCGAGTGCTGCTGTCAATGGTTCTGAAAGACGGAGGGGGTTAATTGTGGCCAAGTGTCGACCCACAGTGACTTTACCCATTGGTTTGTGAGCTGCTGTTTTAAAGCCTGCCTCCTCAATATCAGGAGATTATGGTCGATTTTCCTCTAAATGGACTGTCATTTAAAAAATGAACATCATGTTGTATTGGAGACTTGAAACTAGAGACTGAGACCACAAGCTCATTAGGAAAACGAATTAAGCTAATTTAGCTGTGAGAAGCAGGGTCGTTTTCACATAGACTTCAATACAGTCTGACTTCTTTTTACAAAAAGTGGAGTCGCTCCCTGATGGTCATTAGATAGAATGAAGGTTTAAGGCTCTGCAGCATTGGCTTCACTTTTATAGTCCACTTTTATAAACAGTCTCATTTGCTGAGCATTTAACCTTTTGCGCTGTAGTGTATGATCACATCACCCATCTACACAACGCAAGGATAAGTTATGGGAGTGAAAATATTATTATAGCTACTTGATTAATTACATTTTAATAAATTGATTAGAATATTGTGATGAAAGTAATTATTCTATAAATGAGAGTTTAACAGGCCTCGTGGTTTATAAAGAGCTGCTGTGGTTCATGATTTAGTTTCATGAATAAAAACATTTCAGAAACAACACCCCCCACCCCACCCCTCTCTGGTTTTTCCACTAATTGCACCCTGGATACTCATAATCCACATTCCACTAATATTAAAGGGGCACTCTGATGATTTAGTGTCATACTTTCATAAAGTTGGTTGCCACCAGAGACGGATCGTAAAACTAAAGGTCAGATCTGAGCTGCAGAGGCCGATGTCTCCTAACTGTCTTCTGTCAGTCACACTGGGTCCTATATTTCCCATAATGGACACGGATGGTATTTGTCTGAGTTGTATGAAGTCAGCCTTCTTTTTTCCTCCCGAAGTTCAGATAAAATCAAACATGTTTGTTATCATCATGGGGACAATGATGTTCAGTGATGCGACTGTCGACTCCCCCAGCACCAAAGAGGAGGCAGCAAATAGAGCTGATAGAGAGCCTGGACTTAGTAAATGGTTTGGTGTGAGGCTGGCATTAAACACAAAAGGCAGATAGGGGTGGCTGCACACAAGGAAAATTTCAAAATAAAAGAGGAAATTGTAAATCCAGTCCTAACAGTCAGATTAGATCAATTAGAGAGTGGAGTTTTAAACTTATGTAATGGTTAACATAACAACTCCATTGCAGTCTGTAACATAGGCTCAATATACAGCTCTGGAAAAAAATACAAGACCATTGCAAAATAATCAGTTTCTCTGGTTTTACTATTTATGTTTGAGTAAAATTAACATTTTTGTTTTATTCTATAAACTACTGCCAACATTTCTCCCAAATTCCAAATAAAAATATTGTCATTTAGGGCATTTATTTGCAGAAACTGGTCAAAATTACAAAAACACCTCGAATAATGCAAAGAAAACAAGTTCATTATCGTTTTAAAGCAACACAATAGTAATGTTTTAACTTAGGAAGAGTTCAGAAATCAATATTTGGTGGAATAACACTGATTTTCAATCACAGCTTTTATATGTCTTGGCATGCTCTCCAGTCGTTCACATTGCTGTTCAGTGACTTTATGCCACTCCTGGACCAAAAATTCAAGCAGCTCAGCTTTGTTTGATGGTTTGTGACCGTCCATCTTCCTCTTGATCACATTCCAGAGGTTTTCAGAGGTGGTCCTTCATCCACACCTTGGTTGACCTGGCTGTGTGGCATGGAGCATTGTCCTGCTGGAAAAACCAATCCTCAGAGTTGGGGATAACCTTGTAATTCCAGCCTTGCTGAAGCCCCAGATCATCACCGATCCTCCACCAAATTTCACAGTGGGTGTGAGACCCTGTGGCTTGTAGGCCTCTCCTGGTCTCTGTCTAACCATTAGACGACCAGGTGTTGGGCAAAGCTGAAAACTGGACTCATCAGAGAAGATGACCTTACTCCAGTCCTCTATGGTCCAATCCTCATGGTCTTATGGTCAAACCTCAGAGCCTGGCTCTTCTTTGCTTCTCATTGATGAAGGACTTTTTTCTAGCTGTGGACGACTTCAGCCCTGCCATTAAGAGCCTGTTTCGAACTTTTCTCGCCGTGCACTTCACCCCAGCTGCCATTGTTTTTGTAGGTCACTTGATGCCATCCTGCAGTTGTTGAGTGACATTCGAATGAGTTGTGGTCATCCCGGTCAGTGGAGTCGTTTTCTCCCTCTGCGAGTCTGTAGCTTTGTTGTCCCCAGTGTCTGCTGCTTGGCCTTGTCCTTATGAACCGCCGTCTTTGAAATTTTAAGGATGGAGGCAGCCTGACGCTCAGTGTATCCCTCTGCCAGTAAAGCCAGAAGTGAACCCTTCTTTTCCTCACTCAGAACTTTTGTTTTCAGCTCTTTTGGCATCGTCAACAGTTATTTTTTGATTCCAATTACTTTTGAGGTTCTACTAGCCCTGTTTTTGCCGCCCAGCTGGTCCTACTGCAGGAGGACAGTGACGACCACAGCAGTGGTTTTTAGACTTTTCCTTGTTAAGTCAGATTTGGTTCAGGTGATCACCTGATCAGTGCCTCATTAAGTAGAATGAGTTGTGCTTGTGTTGGTATTCAACAGACACTGGGATGGAACGGCTGTATATGTACTGTATATGTGGTCTGAACAGCCTTGGGCCTTGTACCATGTCTTTGGTTGTCAGCTGAAATGTTAGATAAACAGTTACAAAATTGAAAACTTTAGAAAAATACTTTGGATGAAATGGAATTTAATAAAATAAAATTACTAATAACTGTTAGTTGTACAGTTGTAATTGTGTGCTTGTAAATTCCAGGTTTGTTTGTAAGAACAATGGTGTCATCTATGAGAACCAGCTGCTGCAGATTGGACTGAAGTCCGAGTACAGACAGAACCTGGGTGAGCAGCTTTATGCTTCTGTTTCATCCGTTTTCAGGACATTTTGACAGGACACCTCTGACTAGCTGCCGTCAGACACCAATGAGGATAAGAGAATCAGATGTGAAATGGGACCGGTGATAATATATGATTTTAAATGTAGTTGACACTGATCAGATGTGATTAGTTGAACAGGATGAACTCAAAGACCCTCTGTCTGCCATTGTCCCCCAGGTCGCATTTATGTGTTCTATGGCAACAAGACCTCCACCCAGTTCCTCAGCTTCACCTCATCTGTGTCAAGTCCTGACTCACTCAAGACTCATATCCTTTCTACTGCTGTTCCAGACCACAGGAGGGTTAGAGTTCACCTAACACACCTAAATCAGCAAGTACTGCTACTTTTTCACTCCAGCTGTGCAGGACTGACGACTGCGTAGCACAAAGTCTTCAAGCACAGGCTGTTTTAAAGGGGATGAATACTTTTGACACCAATTTGACCCTTTTAATGTGTCAGGTTAGTGTCATTTAGTCATTTGTAGAATCCTTGACCATTGTCTCCACAGCTTAATGTCCATGCAAAGACAGTAGACCCCATTATAGAAGGCGGGGCTCAGGTCCAGCAGATCCTCAACATCGAGTGTGTGTCAGATTTCACAGATGCACCGGTACTCAACGTGCAGTTCAGGTTGGTGTCTGAATCCAGACAGTGTTTCGGGGTGTGTAGTTCAAAACTGGCTGACGTGTGACTGTGTGTGAACAGATACGGTGGAACTCTGCAGAACATTGCAGTGAAACTCCCTGTGATGCTGAACAAGTTCTTTCAGCCCACTGAGATGACGTCCCAAGACTTCTTCCAGCGCTGGAAACAACTTGGAGCGTAAGGCACTCTACATTATCAATATGTTATCAGCAGGAACTGATGAGCCTGAGGCTGAGTCCTTTAACTGTTTGATCAGCTTGAATGGATCAGTCTTCACCTGAATGTCACTATATATATATATGGGTCTGTTTTGTTCTACTGAAAATTCACTGATTGATGGAAAAAATAATCAACGGATAAATCTGCTAATCTAGGCTGGAGCCTCTCATCTGACCTTGGACAGGGTACAACCTGCACAGGTCGCCAGTCTATGACAGGGCCAACATATAAGCTGTGTCCCAGTTCAGTGGCCGCAGCATTTAAAAAAGTTGGCTTCACCCTCACCAACAAATGAGTCCTCCTATCTGGGAAAGGCTCCAATGGGTGCATCCTTCGTGGCCCAACATATCCCAAGATTCAATGCGTGCCAATGATAAAATAATATGGCAGCAAAAAACACCAACAGAGAGCCAACATCATTACTTACACTTTTAAATGCAATGTAATATGTTTTGCTAATGGTACAACTGAAGGGAAAAAAATCCAAAACTTTAGTTCTCTCGTTGAAGCCGATTCTGTTTCGGATGTTGGTCCAAGTTGATCAGAAACCTGGATTCTCTGATTGAATCTTTAGTCCCTCTGGACTGAATTATTTATTTTCAGCTGCTGAGTGAAGCGTCATCTGGTTTCTTCTTTGGTAAAAGACTTAATGAAATCTGGTGTCTGTACTTGACCAAAGATCATTAGCAAGATAGAAGATGGTCCACTTGATAGCATCACACCTCATATGAGTGCATGTTGTGTTCGTTGTCCATGGTGTCTCAGGTCCTCACTGGTGGAATCTAAATAGAACAGAAAGCACATTGCATACAACATATCACACAGTTAAAAACACAAATAATTGTAAAGCACCAGTCTTTTTTGTTTTGTGTATTGATTGAGAAAGTGAATGTCCTTCGGAAAGAAGCATTTTGGCAGAAATATATATAACCTTAACAGAATTAGGTTCAAATGGATTCATGTACAGTACTGTGAGAGAAAACAGCTTCTATAGGCTAAAGTGTCAAGTATTCAGTGTGACTCTTACACTTGAGCAACAGCAGGAAACTGGCTCTTAAACCTAAATAGAATTGAACCCTAAATGATGCCATTGCTAACACCTGTATTTGTATTTGACTATTTCATGTCAACATGATGCCGTGAAAAAGGTCCATTCCACCAGGTTTGAGCAGGACATGCTTGAGCTTTACAGACACACGTTGTATGAGGTTAACTCATTGGAAGCTGCTAATATGTATAAGACCAACGTTCAATCACATCATTCCATTCAAAATGGACAAAGGTCACAGAGTTTGACAGAAACAAAATCATAATTTAGCATCAAGGCCACTGTCAAAGGGGAATCAGCAAACAAACTGGATACTCAAGATGTGTTCAAGCTGTTATAGAGAAATCTGAAGAATCAGGACAAAAAAAAAACTTGAAGGCCAAGAAAACTTGATGAGAAGTTTCTTAGAGTTTCTTCTTTGAGAGACCCGAAGAAGTCCAGAAAGGACCTGGCTCAGCATCTGGCAGCTTCATCAGGATGAAGCCAACTTGACTCTTCTACAGTCTTGATCAGGAATGAGCTTTGTGGAAGGGCAGCAGCCAAGAAACCAGAAACCCAGAAGGGGAACAGGGTGAAAAGGATGAGATATGCTAAAGCTCACAAAGATCGGAGTAATAAGTGAGAGTTCCCTTCCCCATCAAATATACATACACATACATCAATACAAATACATGAGTTAGCAATGGCATTAATTAGGGCTCCATTCCATTTAGGTTTAAGAGCCAGGTTCCTGCTATTGCCCAAGTTTAAGGGGAGGTCACACTGAATACTACACTTTAACCTATAGAAGCTGATTTTTTTTTTTCCCCTTTTACTTTTTTTTCTGTTTTTAATACTGCTACACATTTCCTGTATTTTCTGGTTGTATTCTAAAAAAAGTTATATATGATCATTATAACATCGATGACACAACAAATCTAAGGGTGACCCAAGACTTTTACACAGTGCTGTATAGTCAGGTTTTATGGTGGACGACTGTCTATAGTAACATGTCATTTCTGTCTTCCACCCTCCTGAAGATGTGTAATGACCTTCTCTCACTTCTGTGTCCTCAGTCCTCAGCAGGAGGTTCAGAAAATCTTCAAGGCCAAACACGCGATGGACATAGACGTTACCAAAGCCAAGGTAAAAGAGGAACCACTCACACCTGCATTTGTACGAGCTGGTTAACCTCAAATGTTTCACATCAGTTTGTTGCGTTGACTTTGGCTGTTACTGTTTTCCACTCATTGTATTAGTGACATATTTACAGCAGTGTTAATATTTTTATTTACAGATCATTCTCTTTGTAACTCTTTTGGTAGGAAAAATAGTATCATACGGCCAAATTTAGACATGTAGGTACATTTCAAGTATGGAAAGAAAAAATAATTATAATGAATTTTTTCCATTAAACGTTTTTGATTATCTGAGAACAACTCTTTGGATTCAACATTTCAAGTCTTTTCAAAGCTTAAACCTGCAAAGTTATTAATTTTTATCATTAATTAAAATGACAACAGTGGCTGTCGGAATTTAATGGACTTGAACCATGTAAGTTTTTGAAAATAAAAATGAGACATTTTTTATTTTATGAGACAATATCACAATAACAGATTTGACAAGTAATTAACTGGTGTATCTGCAGCATTTTGTACAAAATAATGAGGAAGTGACATCACTGGGTGTAGGTCACATGCTTATTATTACAATCCTTTGCATTTTATCCAGTGTTACAACAGAGGTAACACATACTGTGTTTATAAGAATAGACATAGACTCTGGATCTGGTCGATCTTCACTCCCATAACTCACATGCACGTGGGTGATGTGATCATACTCTACAGAGCAAATGAGCCACAATCAGAGACTGTTTATAAAAATGGACCTGGACTCTGGGTCTAAAAAATGAAGCCAATGCTGCAGAGCCTCAAACCTGCATTCTATCTAATGAACGGTGTGGTGGCTCCACTGGCTGTAAAAATAAGTCAGATTGTGTTGAAGTCTATGGGAAAATGGGCCTATTTCTGACTTGATTTACTAGCTCAGTAAATGTTTTACGAATGAGTTTATGGTCTCAGTCTCTAGTTTCAAGTCTTCAATATGACATATGTACAATACGAATGTGGTTTCTTCTGGTTTCAAAAGAAAACCAAGATGGCTGTCAGACAAATTACAAACCGAAAGCTTCAAAACAGCAGCTCACATACCAATGGGTGTCACGGTGGGTTGACACTTTGAAGACAGAGTTGACTGGAACATTGGAATTTTTTACATTACACAATAAACAGAAAATGGATGAAACATTCAAATGATCTTTGAACTGTTACTAGAGTGAGACACAAAAACTGTATTAATCTCCAGCCGGAGACAGACAATAATGTTGGGGGTTGGAAGTCATTTAGTTCATATTTCATGAATACATTTTGCCGAAACTATAAATCAAGCATTATTATTTGTGAAAAGTTATTGTAATTATCATTATAAATCAAAACTGATTCTATTAATGACAAAAGGTTTATCTAATGTATCCTGAATCATATCTAGGATGACCGTATTATAGAGACCACCTTGTGGTGGGATCACACCGACTGTGATGCCCGTCAACATGTTGAGTTGAATTCAAACCACTCGTCTTCACACTCAGCTTTCACCTCTGTCTTTATCTTCATCTTTTACTACACACCTGTAAAGTTTCTTTTTCTGCATCTGTACCCAATACTGCTTCTGCAGTAGTTCCCCAACAGCAGGTGTCTCCAGGACCATGTTTCGTCTTGATCTCACACACACACACACACACACACGGACTCACATAGTCTCACAAAATGAAAGTAATGCCAGTCACACGCTGTTGAAGAAGGTAAATAAATACACATCTGGATAAATAGAACATTCAAACACCAATTCTCAGAATCAAAGTTACAATAATCAGTGTATTTGCAAGATAGTAATCTTCTTTTTGTGTATGTGTATAATGTTTTTTTCCTTCTCCGTAAATCCTTAGATCTTAGGTTTTGGTGTCGCACTGCTGGATCGAGTGGATCCCAACCCTGAAAACTTTGTAGGAGCTGGAGTCATTCACAGTAAGAACTCTCAGGTGGGATGTCTCCTCAGACTGGAGCCCAACACACAGGCACAGGTAAGGACTCACACACACACACACTCACAGACTCTCATCATACAGGCTGTGTAACTGTGTGTGTTCCCTACGCAGATGTACCGTCTCACCCTCCGGACCAGCAGGGACTCTGTGTCTCAGAGACTGTGTGACCTCCTCTCTGAGCAGTTTTAGACTCAGCAGCAGTTTTTACACCTTCTCTCTGCTTAGGTTGGAACTGATGTATTGTACCGTGTACATACTTTTTTATTTGACTTACTCTACATGTAAACGAGGAGAAACCTATTTTTCACACATAGCTTTACTAATTTTACTGGTTTAAACCTGAATTGTGTGTTTGAACACTGACCTGTTGCGAACTGTTTTGTGTAGTTGTGTGTTTCTGCTGCTCGGGTACGGCCTTTCTCTACTCAGACGTTTTTGATGAGTTACGACTGAGACCAATTCAGTTGCCAATCTCTCAGTAGGATCGCGGGCTCACCGATGATCTCGGGTTGTTCTGATTGCGTTTCTATGAGACATTTATTCTTACAGCGTTTCAAATAGATGTTGCACAGGACTGTGAAGCTTTCCTCGAATTCTCACCCACTTGCACTTTTGTAAAAAAAAAAAAAAAAATTAGATTCACGTGAGATTTAGACCAGAGAGTTTTGACCTAATGTCAGTTCTTCTTCATTTCACTAATTATACACATTTGTCATCTTAAGAGTGAAATCACTCCTTTGCATTATGGTATTTTGTTTAGATGCTACAATTTTGTGTGTTGAGCTTAAATTTTACCCAGACACTTACATTAATGCCAGAAAGCCGTAGAACACTAGGTAGAAAATGGCCGTCATTTTCGGATGGCATCCGATTTCGTTTTTCAGAATTTCTGCTTCACATTTGTGCCTTTGAACTTTTGCTTCTCTGTCAAGAACAAAGAGCCTTCGAACAGACAACAGTAATAAAGCACTGACACTATTTTTGCCTGAATACACTTTTTCACAGAGGACTGGTAACGCGTTTATATTTCAATAGCATGTGGTGTATTTTCTCTTCTACAAAATGAACTTTAATCACAATAATCAAATTTTAGATTTGATAAAGACCAGCACCACCTGTGAAGCAGTCACAACCCCCCGTGAAATGACGGCGCATTATTTTTACACTCCTCTTTTTGTACATAATAAATAAGCATGTTGCTTATTAGCTGCAGAGGTGCAGGCAGGTGGGTGTGTTAGCATTGCACTGGGCTAGGCTAGCTGCTTCCCCTAAACTAAGCTAATCTAACATCCTCAGGCTAAAGCCTCATATTCAACAAACGGGAGTGACTTCGATCTTCTCTCTAAGAAAGTCAGTGAGGTTCGAACCAAAATTAAACTTAAAAAAAAAAATTAATTCATTAATCTGGACCTGAAAGCTTTACCGTGATGTCACCGTGATGTCACCAAACTGTCGCCATGTTTTAACACAGGCTGTGGGGCCATCAAGTGACACTTCTGTATTCTTAGATATAAGGTTACGAGAGAGATTTCAAACGGTGTATTTATATGTATTAACTGGGGAAATTTCATATTTGCAAATAATAGAAACGCATTAAAAGTGTATCCATAAATGACCACTTGACAAAAGCACTGATGTTCTTTCTGTGCTGTTGTGGATACAGTATCACGGAAACATGGACGATCTCTGTGTGAAAGATCTAAAACCTACAGAGAATTAGAATCGGATTCTGCACTTTGTCTTATGTCCCTGTGGTTGTGTTTTTATTTTAAAGCATCCTTCAGTTCTTTATTTTGGTTTTACACCTGCCACTAAACTTGGCTCAGGGGCAGAAGTTGTCAGCGAAGCCCCACGCTGCTCACGTGGCGGAAGCATTTCAGCCTCATTTCCCTTTGGAGGTGAACAGTGAGCACTTGATCCTGAGTATCGAGGTTGGTAGAAACACAACTCCAAATAAATGCAAATGAACATGTATTTAAGCTACTGTTTACTAAAAAAAAAAAAAAAAAAAAAAAAAGCTTTTATAGATTATTATTTTTTAGTTTTCTATTTAGAGCCTGAATGGGCTGCTTCCTTGTAGCCAAAGATCAGCTGATACATGTTTAATGCAGCTCTGTCGTCTCATAACCTGGCTCTTATTTCCATGTTTCTGTTGTGGTTCCGGTGCGTTGTCGACTAAAAGCACCTGATCCTCATCACTGTGGTCTCATTGGATTCTACTATAAAGCGACGTTTCAGTGCAGCACAAGCTAGAAGGTTAGATTCAGCTATACTGAAGCTGTTTGGGCCTAATCCGTTTCTTTCCTTGGTACTGTATCCATCACAGTCAGTGCTCACTTTAACCTTAGACCTCGTCACAGTGCTGTTATTTTCTGTGCCTTCTAACAAGTGTCAGAAGAAAAGGCTGGATCTGTTGTTGCTATTTAAATGTAATGTTTCAATATCCAAACATCCAAAAGTTGTTTTTACAAATAAAAACAAATTAAAACTGATGATCTGTCTTTATTGATTACACCATATGTTCAGTACAGTTCAACTTGAGACAGACTTCACTGCTCACTCAGTCCTGGGCTGAGTAATGTGCAAATAGTAAAGTCAGGATTCTTTTGAAAATAAGGCCACAAACAGTATTTTATTTTAATTTCACAGATAGAAATGAAATCAGTTTTTGCCAGCATCGGTGCTCCTCCGTGCACGTGTGAGCAGTTCAGGCGTCACAGTGCTGAGACAGGACTCTGGTCTTCGTGACTCTGGCTCGTTGTCCTTCGGCAGCACCCGATGGTGCTGTGTGATGGAGAAGAATCTGAACCCTGAAGAGTCTAAAACGTCAGCACAATTTAAAAACACCCTGATCCGGAGTGTGTGAGTGAGGACATTATGTTGTGATCTACAGTAAGGAGTAAGTTGTGTTAACATCGTTCTTCGTTGAGTTACACAGACGTGTCCATGATTACTGTGGTGGGGCAGTAGGCGCTGGGGTTTGAAACAAAAATGACAGATATGACACGCCCATGAAAGTGAACTAGCCAAGTACAGATGGTTTAGTGTCAGTTTGGCACATTTGAAATCCTGAAAAGTCCGTCTGCATCCAGAACTCAGTCCTGATACCGGACCTCCGCTCTGAGCTCCTTTGAGACGTAGTTCAGCAGCGCGGCTGTGACTTGCTGCTGGAGAGAGGTATTCCCCATCACGAGGGCAATGAGCTGGGCTGCGTCCGTCCAGTTCAGGTTCCCCAAGACCGCCATGATATCATCGTAGAGCTTCTTCTGCTGGTTTGGAGGCAGCTCCATCAGGATCTGAGGCAGAGGTATGAACTGACCGCTGGTCACCCAGCTGCCCAAGAGACCACCTACTGTTCCACCTGGTGCAGACACAGGGAGCGGGGTGGACCAGGTCAGTCACAGGTTTGATATAAATCAAAAGCATGTACGGATTAGTATGAAAACCTGGAACAAACACAACTGAATACTCAACTGATGAGAAACCATTAACTGACATTTGATTATTTGTTTTATTTTGAAATCCAATTCAGAGATATTAACCAACAAATGTATCAATCCAGCACTGAAAATATCCATCCCTCCATTATCTGTACTGCTTAGCCATCAGGGTTGCAGGGGCACAAGAGCCAATCCCAGCTGACCATGGGCGGCGACACAGAGACAACCATTCACACCTCCGGGAAATTTATGGCGGCCAATTAACCTGCATGTCTTTGTACTGTGGGGTGAAGCTGGAGAACCTGGAGGGAACCCACACAGCCACAGGGAGAAGATGCGAACTCAGAGTGAACATTTGTCAGGTGACTTCAGATAGATGCTATGGTTGCACTGTGTCAGTCCTGCCGACCAAACTAATAACTACCGATGCAGGTTTCAGTTAAGGTGTCCTGTCTTAAAAAAAGGTGATGGCTGGAGGTCATAGGTCACAGAGCCCACACTGATCAAGAATCAAAACCCCAAACTTTTGACTTTCCAATGATACACAACAAACGTCAACCCACCATGACGTCACCCATTGGTTTGTGAGCTGCAGTTTTGTAATTCGTCTGTCGGCCATCTTGTTTTTTTTAAAACCAGAATAAACGATATTTGGAGGTGGAGCTGACCTGCTCTGTGCTCTATCCTGATTGTGTGGTACAGTCTGTCAATCATACAGTAGCCACGCCCTAAAACATCCCCTGCTTTATGGTCTATTTTCCTCTAAATCTGACTATAATTTAAAAAATTAACATCGTGTTGTATTGAAGACTTGAAACTAGGGATTTCCCATCGACTTCAATACAATCTGACTTCTCTTTACAACCAGCGGAGTCACCCCCTGACGGTCATAGATAGAATGAAGGTTTACGGCTCTTCGGCATTGGTGCGAGCTACATCTGTGCCCGTTGGTAAGTCAGTGGTGAAGTCCACCTCACAAAAACACAAAGAGGACCGAGTCTTACCCACGGCGATCCCCAAAGGTCCACCCAGCAGCCCGCCGACAAAGGCCGTCCCTCCTGCCAACGCTGCTCCCATGGCGGAGTTTTTCACTGCGACCTTGATTTGATCGTGAGCTGATATTTCACAGCACAGACGCATCACGTCTCTCATCTGAGGAGCCATCCTGACAAGACGGAAGAGGGGACAGTCAGCGCAGCGCTCACGCAAACGAAAAACTAAAATCTGTTCAATTGTGTTCTGCAATAACAATAGTTTAAAGTGAATTTGGAGCTTCATAGAGACACTTCACTGCCTCGTAGCTTCTTTACAGTCTCCACAGTGACCGTGAGGGTTATGCTGATTTCCTCAGAACAAGGTGAAGAGTTGAAGTTGAAAACGAAACAGAATAACATGAGACTGACACCCCGTATATGCACACACACAACGTTTCACCTGCAGCACAACCTGCAGTTATTTTTTCAAGTGTCTGTACTTGAGTATTTTTTTAAACTCATGACTTTTACCCCACTACACCTAAAGGACAAATATTGTACTTTTCACTCTTCATTTCCACGAAGTGCTGGTTACTGAAGCCGAGCTGTTAGTCAGCAGAATTTATTTTTCTTTTATTTTGAAAATAATCGGCGAAGTCATCACTGCCTCAAAAAAAGAAATCTAAAAATGTCTGTCCAGTGGGTTTTTATGGTTCATTAGGCTTTGAAGCACAACCTGCAATCTGAAGTGGGGCATTTATCAGATAATACATTTCACATAATGAAAGAGAAAGTTAAAATCTCTTCACAAGAACAGATGCGCTCTCAGATAAATGCTTCTCAGTTGGACCTGACTACTCTTCACCTTTAGGTGGAGGTTTATTAGGCACAGCTGAGTAAAACTAATTCTAATACAACAGACCTACAATAACTCACCCTTCCTCCTCCACGAAGGTTGGTCCTAAGGTCCTAAGGGTGGTGCTGTCAAAAGTTGGTGCTGTCAAAAGACTGTTGTGTTATAAAGTGTTGGCTGTTGGCAGGTGAAACTGAGTGTTTTGAGCTCTTTGTTCTGCTCAGAGACACATCTCAAGACAGCGAGAACAGAAAGTGCATCTCAGAGTAGGTTAGTGTGGGAGGAAACTGCTTTCACTTTTACTCTGAGTTCAAAATAACTCAAAACATAACTCATAATTTTACCATTTCAAATCTACAGTATGTTGGCAGTTTTTTCTCTGTTTTTAATTTTTTAACAATTCTTAATTTAGATTTTTATTTGAATAAAATGATGTAATGTCTCCCCACTTTGTTTTCTCTGAATGTTCTACATCTACAGCAGAATTACATTTGTCACTGATACTTGACACTCACTGTTATTGTTATTTTACTTTAATGACCAAGTTTCTGAATGGAGTTTGGTGTGACGTGCGTGTCGGTCTGATCTAAACCACATCAGATTATATGAGTTTAAGGTCAATAAGTTAAGGTAAGATTAAAAAAAAAAAAGGTCAAACTGCAGTAAAGTGAATGACTTCATTAGAAGTTGCAGCAGAAACTTTACTTTGTTTCCAGATCAATAGATCAACGCAGGAGCAACTTTGTGTCGGTGCAGTTTGAGTAAAATTAAATAAAAGCCAAGTCGCCATAATAAATCTGTCGTCTGTTTTAGGACGAGATAACGTTAGGAGAGCAGAGTCGGTTTAAGTCAAAGTCAACACAGTTTGATATCTCAGACGTGAACTCAGCCCCTGGAGGAGTCCGGAGTCAGCCGACACCAGACTTCGCGCCATGATGATCTAAATATTACGACGTTGTCTTGACATACGTGTTTCTCACCTTTGGCTGAGTCCTGACTGAGCAGAGTAGCGGCTCTTGTTCTTCACATATACTCGGCTCTGCTACTTCCTGCTAAAACATATCAGAGTTTACAGCACGCGATCCAGGCCATAAGAAGAAGAAGAAGAAGAAGTCCATCAACAAAAATACACAGCCAGACACCGGTTTGCTAACTCCGCCATCTTGGATTGTGACAAAGCGTATCGGAAAGTGAGCGATCCAACCTGGGACCAGTGGACGTATGAAAAAACATACGAGGGCGGGCATCGAGCACCCGGAGGCCCCCGGAGAGACTCTTCGGCTTGATGCGTTCACGTCCGACAGCGACATCTGGTGGCCACGGTGACTGAGGCGGAGCCTGAAGGCATCATGGATTATTATTTCAGGACTCTTCTGTTAGCCAGTAGAGAACCAAATATCACTCCATTGTTTGTAATGTGAAATCTTTTTTTTTTTTTTTTTTTTTAGTGACATCAGAAAAGCTGATAAATGTATAAGATACATGTATCTGTTGTTTGATAATATTTACTCTGTGGTCTGTAACACACTCATTGACTGACTGTACAACCTGTGGAATAAGGAGATTGCAGGTTGTGCCGACAGAACCATAAAAACCTATATATATATATATATATATGTGTGTGTGTGTATATACGTAAAAATGTATATACATATATATGTATATACACACATATATATATGTATATTTATATATATGTATATATACACCCCATACATATACCATACACACACAGCGAGCTGCGTGCAGTGCGCATGTGCAAACTGAAGAAAATCCAGAAAAACATTCAAATTGTGGCTGTTTTCCTCACTGTACGTTACTGTCCGTTTTTGAAATGAACCAGCGGCTCACTCAGCGGATTAGACTTCTTGTTTTTAATCACACGAACTCAAACAATGTTCATATAAACATAATATTCCGCCCTCATTACTCTCCACATAGACTCGGGCCCGGTTGTTCGGTCGACAGTTGACGCAGAGTGACAGACGCACGCTGTGGGCGTGGTTTGGCGGTGACGTTTGAGGGCAGGGGGGGAGGAGCCTCGCAGACAAACAACTTTGGGATCAAAACAATCCGTGAAGAACCGCAGCAGACCCGCACCCTTTGTGTACAGCAGCCGCCCCCGAGGAAAAACACCTTCATTACGGCCGGTGAGTCACTAATTAAATATCGACTGATCGACAGCCCTGGCGTTTGATATTACTGCTGCCTTTTGTTCTCCAACTCCAACCATCCTGGCTGTGTACTGTCTCTGTGTTGCGTCTGTGCGGCCTTTGTTTGCTCGTTTTTCCAGACTGAATATCGACTGTATTGTCACGTCAGTTACAGCGGGTCGACACCCTGCAGTCGGATCGTTGTGTTTTCACTAAATGTCTCTGTGTGTTGCATTAATCCGGGTGAGGGGACGGTGTCTGGTCTATTAGAGTCCAGACAGACACCGATACGTAAACAGGAAGGCATTCAGACGCCGAGGGGAGAGAGCAGGAATGCACTGATCCACGATGGTGTGTTTTGCTCATCATATACTTTGAACTGCAGTCAAGGATACTTTAAAGACCCGACGGGGCTTTGAACTGTAAGTGTAAATCAGATGAGGCCAGCATTTTATGAACAGCTTTCACTTCTCGTCACAGGAGGATTTCTCGCTTTTTGTGTTGCAAAATGTTGCAGACAATAAGTTAAGGGAGCAAAATATCTTTGTCCAGTCATAGATGTGTCATTGGAAGCAAACACAGCACTGATAAACTATATTTTCCATAGTGCTTGAATAAAGGTTGCAGGGTATTTAGTTAGGGTCAAAAGATCAGGCACAAAATAAAATCACCTCTAGTTTCATGGAGCACAATCACAGATTATATAATATTGCTCCAATCAGTGTATTTTAAGCCTTTTAACCATCATGTTCTTTGACCCCTGACCCCACATTGCAGCTATGTAACAACTCAGGTGGCTCAGGTTTCAGAGTTGGCGTAATGGCAGCAGTTGTTGAGACAGAGCAGGCAGTAGGTGTTCACTGTGGATGGGTCTTCTGGGGGGCCGTCCTCAAGGGGGAGCCATTTGCACTGTTTTAATTTGCTGAAGACACAAGCAGAGGGGAGCTCGGCGTCATGTTGAGGTATGGATTCAGTGGACTAATGTACCTGCTTGTGGTTGTTAATTTACAGATTGAAACTGAGGCATAAAGATGATCGGAAAGATTCTGTCCCATCTGCTTGGGAATGCCGGCGAGGACTTTGAGGCAGCAGGCCACAGCTACGAGGAGCTAATGGAGTTTGAAGAGGGAGGATGGGTCATTGTCAACCTCCCAGGTGAGACTTGATTCATTCTGGCCTCAGTCAGGGCACAGCTCTTATTCAAATGACAACTAATCTGTTGGAATTGGGACCTTCCTCGTACAGACAATGGGCCACTATCAGCCCCTGAGGTGGATCCTCTGGAGAACCTGCTGATTGAGCACCCCAGCATGTCTGTCTACCAGATGAGATGCAGGATGAGTGGAGCGGAGGAGGAGGAGGAGGAGGAGGAGCTAAGCTTTGATGGAGATGAAGAGGACACTTCCAGGTAATTTAATTTAAATTTTCATTTAAACACTAAAGACACTAACACACACAGTAACACTATTCACAATTCACACTTCACACCTTGTGTGTCCCAAACCACAGTGACCACAAAGTCTTACAGAAATCCCAGTTCTTCAAATATGTATTTCATATTTACCCTTTGTTCCATTTTAAAATGGGGCCTGGAGCTATCACATCATATTATACAAGCTCAGAGCTACAGAGCCTCTTTGACCTGCAACAAATACTCAGGAGAACATTTGGAGCAGCTGATAAGGTTACTTTTGTAGATGTGCAGTGGAGGAAGAATCTTATCTCACTTTATGATGGTGGAGATTATTTTAACCACTAAGTGTCGGGGAGCTTCATCTGTAACAGTGTGTCATATTCAAATTCATCAACTGATTTCATTTTTTAAGAGTCAAATCAGAAAGAATCTTAAAGTGAGTAATAATTATGAAAAATGAAACAAAATGTTCAATTCCACCCACATTAAAGAGGAGGATATTCTGATTGGACTCAGGGTCGGGATGTCGGGTGATTATGGTTCATGCTTTTTCTTATCATATAAAACCAAAATATCCCCATAATGTGCCTGGACCTGTAATCTCGGGGTCCATCTTGATCCACTGAAACTGGACGAAATTCATTGCAGTCAGGTGACAATGACAACAACGTGTGTTATGTGTAATATTTACAAAATATACAGATTCCCTTCCCTTTAAATAGAATAATATTTGAGTGATTTACATCTGTTATACTGGTGTTTTTGCTACAGTTGCAGTGAGAGATCAACAGGCTTTACCTGCAGCACCGTGTTGCACTTCTATCTGTTGCAACACGAGTTCATGTTGATGTTTGTATCACGGTTTCAGTCTTGGTTTCACCTTTAGTCTCCACGTACCAAAAGGTCTGGGGTCAGCAGCCCATTCCATCAAAAACTAGTGTGAGGTTACTCTGCTGACAACTTATCAGGGTGAACTTTCTCAAGAGACAGGCCACCTTTTGGATCAAGCTTCTCCAGCTGTTTGGGAGGAAATCTGTGGAGCCACAGACCTAATTCTCCATGTGTACGCCTGTAGGAGGGGAGCGATCGCTCTGGATAAGTCAGTCATCGTCGCCTGTTTAAGAGGCCGTTGGCTCCGTGCAGCAGGCTGGTGACCTGAGGAAGAACCTGAGAGAGACAATCGACCTCTGCCTTACATACAAGCCTTGCCAGAACTCACTGTGTTAAAGCAGCGAGAGAGGACAGAGCAAAACAAGAGCTTCAAGGCCCCAAAGCAGCCTCCTTCTAACTCTAAAACAAATAAGCTAATAAGCAACTTAACCAAAATGTTGAATCATTCCTTTAAAGAACAACAACTCTCTAATGTTTGGCTTCCGAAAATGTTAGATTATAAGTAAAGTAGATGGGTGCTACAGGGACACACAAAGATCAGACTGTGTTAATCTTAATTTAATCCAAAACTAGAGAAAAATGAGAACTATCCAAGATCCTGCCAACATGGTTACAGAAGGAGTAACACTGCATTGTAACGCTGTAGAGTAATACTTTCATTTTCATGTTGTATTTCACTGAATATTCGATATTGCAACCACACTCGTGTCTATCCAGGCCGGTGGCAGTGAGGCAGCACATATCTTGGCGTCTGGCTGCCTGGGGAATCCCCCTGCCCTGCGACGTCCAGCTGTCGGCCGTCCAGAGGGCCAGGGCCCAGGCTGAGCGGAAGAGGCTGAGCCGCAGCTCCCTCCACAGGCAGAACCTGGCGAAGCTGCGCTTCTCCCCAGCAGAGAAGCGCTACGGCTACTTCAAGCAGCCCTGCCAGCGCCTCTACAACTACTGAGAAGGAGAAATGGAAGTTCCCCGTGAGGGAGGGTCGCGCCCTCAAGTTGCCTCCGCCACAGCCCAACATGATGCAGCACGGTGCCTTGACTCTGAAATGCTCTGATTTCACCGCAACACAAAGTTTTCCATTATGGTTTTAATGCAGGCGGCACAGCGGCACAGCGGCCCTCACATCTGGACAGAACGAAGACGCTGGATCTCCTGATATGACAAACGAGTTGGTCCCCGAGATTGAAAACGTTAGTGACTGATGCAGTCACTTCCAAACAAGAGTTTGTACAGTATCAATGAGTTGTGTGATTTGCTTAGACGGATTAGGTGCGTGAAGTGATGCTAACAGAGTTGTTACTGTCACGGTGCGTGACACTGTCGGAAACATGAGAAGTTCAAACCTTTGTTCTGAATCATGATGCAGTTGGCTTACGGCTCACTTTGATTGGTTGTTTTCTGTAGGAATTATATCATGTGCCTGAGCTTCAGGATGCTTGTGTTTTAAAAGCTAACGTTCACCTGTACAGTGTTCGGCCGCGTGGAAACTACTCTCTGTGAATTCTCTAAAATAAACGTTTCACGTTGATTCTACTTAAGGAATAATTGCAAAACCACTGTTCCTGTTTTGTATTGAGTGTAAGTATAAGTTTTGTATTTTTCTGCAGGTACTCACTTTTTTTTCATGTTACACAAATTGTTCATTTTAGACTCACAAGTGTAAATACAGTTGAATATGATGTTTTTCTATTTGTGTGTATTTATAAAATGTACAAAAAAAAACAACTTAAAATAAATCTTGTTTTCTTAAGATGGTGGCTGTGTGTGTTTAATGCGACAGTGCAAACACTGACAGTGTCATTTGTGTCAGTGATGTGGTTCATAGTGTAAAAGTCAAGACTAGAAAGTGTAATTGCACATTTAACATTTATTGACATTTATATCATTTTGTCAGCAAGTTCCAGTTGTATATAACGAATCAGTTAATGTGATCTTTATGCAGATAAGTGACAGAAACACTTCCTGTTGAGTGAGTGAACTTCATAACTAGTTACTGTGTCTACAGAAGGCAACAAAAAATATTCAAGACAATTGAAATTCTCTGACTCAAAGGTCACATATTTGACTCCTCTTCTGTGCTTTATTTTGAAGTGTTAATATCCATAAGAAGATATATTTCTAGTTTTGAGAACCAAAAACCATCTCATTAAAATTTTACATCTCCTCTCTCAGGCTTCTCTCTGGAGCTCTCGTAGCAACAGGTCAGTCAGCCAATCAGAGGAGAGTATCTTGGCGTCTCTTCTGATTGGCTCAGGTAAATACTCTAGAGAAATCAAGCTGTAGAAGGTTGGATGGTGGGTCCAGGTGGGCGGGTCTTGAGGTGTGGCTGAGGGCACGTGGGCCTGTGACATCACAAAGTTCCAGAAGTCCTGACGGCTGGTTTTAAGGCTGTTTCTGAAAACAGGCTGTGGACTGAGACCTTTGATACTTTCACTGCATCGATATAGAACCTGGACTTGAATTACAATCAAAGACCACGTGGAGGTCTACCTTAAACTATAAGGGAACATTAAGCTAAAACCTTCCCTTTCATTTTCGAAGGTCGTGCATCTTTCCCATGAACCTCTTCACTTGCTCTGGGTCAACGGCGTTGGCCCAGTGGCCACCGTCCTTGAAATGAGAACCGATGATCATTCCACTTGCACCAAGGTAGCGTTGTACGTTGTCGTAGGTCACACCAGAGCCTACGAGCACCGGGATTTTCACAGACTGGGAAACCGCTGCAAAAGCAAAGAGACAACACAACAGGTTTTAAAAACACACAATTAGTAGACGCATTTTTAAAAAGGACAACACGTGGATGCAGCTGTATCAATCAAATGCATCTGAGATGTGTGGTCAAATCTGGACTTGTTCATGAGTGTTACTGTAAATGTGTCCCACTGTGTCTGCTGTAATGGTGACTGTGATACACCCTGTGATCTTTGGACACAAACCTCCACACTGGCATGTGAGATATGACCAGTGGCCGCATGTTTGTGTTGACAAGAGACAAGCTGCACATGCGTGGGAAAGAGACAGAGATATGGGGAAAGTGTGTGTGTGTGCGTGCGTGCGTGTGTGTTTTCATGGGTGTCAGCACAGTTGTGGGCTGTTTGGAAACCGAGGCTGTGTTAGGCTCCAACTGTTTACAGTCTTGTATGTTGTGTTGGAAACTTCTTAAAATAACAGCCCTGGTGTTGCTATGCAAGGGAGCCGGTCCAGACCTCAGACCCACTGACCCTCGGCAGATTCAAACCCAGGTGCCTTTTGTCACGGCCAGTGATGGGAGAAGTATTCAAATTATGTTGGAACTCCACAACGTAAAAATACTTTATACAGAATGGTATGTAGGTTGTACCAGGTATTAAAAGTGAAGGTACAATTTGGTTTCTTTTGCATTGTTATATATTATTGGGTCATTATTACCAATACATATCACATACAAATATATTTTAATGTTGTAGCTGATTGAGTTGGAGCTACTTTTAATTCCTCATTATACTGCATATATATATATATATACATATACATACATATTTTTCAAACTTGCAATGATAATACACTTTGTATAGAATATATAATACTTTTTTCCAACTAAGTTACAAAGTGTTCACGGAAAACTGGTTGAGAGTTTAGCATAAAAAATTTGATTCTGCTAAGTATTTGTTTTTTTAGGTCAGCTGGATTTTTTTAGGCCAGCTGGATGCTGCAAACATGTTGCCATATTATTCATGATTAATTATGGTGAAACAATGGCGTATTTACACAGCCAGCAGATGTGAGCAACATTAGCAACACAATACAACACCCACCGTCTTCTTCAGAGGCTAAATGTTCACCAGCTACATGTGTGTGCTTGCTGTTTGGCTGTATGTGAGTTGTGTACTGCCACAGCTGAAAACAGCTGCCTGCTGTAGCTGATACAAATATAACCCCAGGTTTGACACGGGCCACACTCCAGGGCACATAAAAATATAAATAATCCTAAAAACATAGTCAGAGATTCTACATTTAAGGGGAATTTCCCATTAAGTTCTTCAGTAATTTTTGTTTTGTTAATGAAGCAGTTGAGCTAAACCTACTGTAAATACAACCGTGACACCTCATAATGATGATATGGTGAACTTATTATTAAACTGACATGGATCAACATTGGCACAGATTTGTGTGTCTGTGCACCAATATTCAAAAGTCCAATACGTCTCCTTCAACACCCGAGGGAAAGGTCTGGCTCCTCTGTGTCCACCAGCTGTCTTCTGTTCGAGACCGATGAACAGGAGGTTCGTTGGAGGCTGAGACTGAACCACAATAGTTAAGTTGTGATTTGTAAAACCAAAACAATGAGCTGGAAGAGGCTAAAACAGGGCCGACGTGGAACTAAATGCAGCACTAAGGACTTGGCTAAATGTACATGTAGTCCATCGCTGGAAATGTCATGGAGATACAGAGTGAAATGAAAGTGTTCAGCATGAGAAGAAACTTTACTTCACGAGAGTATTTGTGTACATGTATTTTGTTTCTTCCCACCATCATTAATGCTCCAACCACTGAGGCCTGATTCAGTGGCACCGAACACAACCTTTCCACCCAGTGGAGTCCACACTTTATATTAGTTTATGTTCTTTACTCTACATGGAGTGTGTGTCAGTGTGTGTGTGAGAGAGAGAGAGACAGAGTGAGAGAGCACATATCCAGCATTCCTGAGCCACAGTCCAGCCAAGCTTCAAATGGATGCCATATTGGGCGACTGCTTATCCCCGGTCTGAATGTTCACTGTCCCGACCGACAGAGGACACTGAACACTGCTGACAGGAGCCTCTCTCAGAGCGCCGGGCATCACTGCAGGTGAGGGGGCCCTCTGCTGGGCAGACGGGGCAGTGATGCAGCATAGAAGACAGCAGCGCTCCTCAAATCTGGGGAGCTACTTTTGTGTTTTGTTTTTTTTTTTTTTTTTTTTATAGACTAATGATGATTCATTTGGAAGATCGACCTCAAATCAATTGAATCAGCGTTTTGCTAAAGTGTCAAACAGTGCATTTCGACTGCTCAGAGCCAGGAGCCCTGACGGCAACCTAAGAGGCTCCAGGTTGTGCGAAAGCGTGGCGTGTACCTCTGAGCTCCCTCGTGTCGGCCTCCACGCCGGTGGCTGCTCCTGTGATGATGATTCCATCTGAGAGGAAGAACTCAGCAGCACGCGCTGTCTCTTCAATGCTCATGTCTGAGGTCAGGGCATGGGAGCTGAAAAAACACACACACACACACCCACCAAGTTAAACAGATTAGGGATAAAACAGAGTCTGTTTCTGGACAGTGGGTTGACCTGGGATAAACTAATTAAAATTAGAATAGAAGGTCCCATTTTTAACCTGGACCGGGACCTGGGAATAACTTTGCCAAGACTCGGCATCAGCATCAGAGAAAAATTAGTCTGGGCCTTTATTTTTTCCAAACTTAAAACAACTCTAAAAAGCCCATTCTTGTTGATTAAAACATTTCTGCATCTGTTTTACTTAAAGCAATGTTTAGAAGTGACCTGATGCGATCACATGGTCAATCACATGTAGAAAAAACTGTCCGAGACAAGGATTTAATCCACAGTACATTGTTCACGCTCACTTTCTAATGAATAACACATGATCACGCAAAGTTCAGACTTTGCATTAAATTTTAAAATGTTAAGTCATATATTTATAATACATAGATACAGTATATAAACAGAGAGAGAAGAATGGCTGGTTGAAGGGAAAAGAAACAAAGCAGAACAAGATTTAGCTGTACCTCAAGGAAAAAACATACTGTAAATAATATGGGAAATTCAATACCACACTGACAAGAGCAGACGGTTAGGATGCATGGAAACAGAGAAAAGAGTATATTCCGAAACATGTTTGGAGAATATTTTGTAAAAAAAAAAAAAAAGCAGCGGCAGCAGGTCAGAGGCTAAAACTACCCAACTCTTGTGATGATACATATAATGTAGATAACATTCACATTGTAGTTATTCCAGACACGTGGCAGGTGTGTCTTCATCGATACAGCAGCCATCCAACATGCTGGCTGGTTCCTCCTTTTTACCTTTGTTGATAAAGGTAAAGAAACAGACAGGAAGTGAGGGGTGAGGGACAGTGTGGCCCCCCCTCCCCCCCACACACTGAAATCAAACCTGGGACATTGTGGTTATAAATTAAGCTACTAAGTCAAATAAATTCATATTGAAGTTACTGACAAATACCACCATAAATCTCATAATTCTTTTTTTTTTTTCTTTTTTCTTGTCTCTATCTATTTGTAAAGATCATCACTGAGTAGCAGCAATGGACTGGATCAGCAGTCAGTCCTGCCACTGCACATCAGTGGCTCACCCGGATTCGGCTTTTTTTTTGGTCAAATTGCACGGAGGGGGATCTCACCTGTGCTTCTTTTTGATGTCAGTGAAGATCTGCACATGCTCAGCTCCAATCTGCCTGCGATATCTCAGTAAGTCTCCGGCACAGGCGTTCAGGAGGCCCTCGTCAGCCACGTGAGAGAAGACGAATCCCTCAGCCCGGATGAAGTCCAGACCTGTCGGCACGCAGTAACGTTACAATGCTGCGGTAAGCCACTGAGCTCAACGTGTGCACATTTTGCCCGGCGATCGCAGACGGTTACAGCCCCGTTCCCATCGCAGCAGTGCATGAATTGAACCTGAAGCCAGGGCCACAGCCAGTGCCTCCCGGTTAGCTGAAGACAGTATCTGCGCTCCGAGGGGCAGGGTCGGGCAGGTGCCTCTCACGGCGGCGCACACCGCGGCCATACAGGCGCACACCTCGGGCCCCGCGCAGAACGAGTAAGGGGTGTCGTGCATGTTCTCAACAATCACGCCATCCTAAGGAAAGGGGTGTGCAAGACAGGTTCACTGGCTTCGAACATGGAACGAGGATCCGCACGACGTGAGATCACTTACCACCCCTGCGTCACGGTAGACCGACGCCTCCCTGCACGCTTCTTCGATTATTTGGGGCATTTCCATGCGAGCCAGGGGGGTGCCTGGGACAGACGAGGAGCTTGGTCAGGGGACAGTGTGAGATATCACAAATTACAGCTCACAAGGTTGCAGCAGTGCTTGTGCAGCCAGGTGCAATTCAAACACTGAACTTGGATCGAGAGTTTGTCCAAACATAACCCGCTGCTGTAACAGTGGTATAATAAATAGCAACACAACAGCCACCATCTTTCTGCATTCACTGCTTTGGCTCCACATTGTGCGCTGTCTTCTCTGCGCGCAGGGGAATCTGTGTGGTTCATTTTGCAGAGGTGAGGCAGAGTTCACCGATTGCCCCGAACACAGCTACACACAAGGCTGCGGGAACGTATGGGGGGGGGGGGGTAAACTGCGGAAGATGTCAGTGTGCGGGGTGAAATGAAGGGCTGTTGTGTGTGATGGTGGAAAGCAGGGGACATGTGCAAAACATGGGGCGCGCGGAAGAGGCAGGGAGGCCCCTGTTTTATCCTAGAAAAGACTCAGGTTCGTGGCACCCTTGGAGCATTTGTGATCCGGGTACAGCGTCTGTGTCCATGAAGCGGCCTCGGATCGCTGTGTGATCCGTGCTTCGACAGGAAACCCACGTGACTGTCCCCGTGTCTTACTTTACTTAGGATTTGAGCTGTGAGCCTTTGGACCAAGTGTTTAGAGTGACGGCGAAAAGACGCCGTGTTTTCACTGGGCTTTCTGGGGAATCGCCTGCGACGATCTCCGAGTCTCGCTTTCGCCTCAGTGTGCCTTTCCATTGCGGTGGCGATGCGATTGTGTGTCTACAGCGCGTGGTGTGAGAGAGCAAACCGCGGAGGACACGGGTTAGTGTGATCTCGCGTTACCTGGCAGGGCATTCACGTGGACCATCCCAATAACCACGGGTTTTAAGCGGCCGAAAAGCTCCAAAAACTTCATCTTGCCGTTGTTGCGGACCGAGCACGAAACACGGAACAAACGTTGTTGTTGTTCAGGCGGGGGGTCACGTGACTGGCCAAGGCTCAATTGCTTTTTTTTTTTTTTTTTTTTTTTGAGGGGGGCGGGGGGAGTGACGCGCTGGAAATGGGGGCAAAGGCAGAAGCTTAGCATAGTTTATTATTATTATTATTTTTTTTGCTCAGTAATAACGAGTGACAGCGGCTGACGACCTTATGTGGACTTCACACAGCAAGAGGGCTGAATTACCCGCGAGCACGCGGGCGTTTTTTTTTTTGTGCCCTCCGCGGGCTGCACGCGAAGAAGAACGGTTTTGTTTACATCTGACGGACTAGCCACGCGGTGCCCGGGCACTTCCTCTTTGTAAGCTCCGCCCCCCCCCTCCCTCAGCTGTCACCGCACGCCTCCCGCCTGTCGGCGAAATTATAAACTTATTTTTCCGACTTTTCAGCACAAAGCGGGCGGAATATACACGACAAGGGCGCCATCGATCCGCGGCAGGTGTGAAACCGCGGTTAATGGGGGTGAAGTTGGACTATAAAGAGGCGGTGAGGTTGGAGATTTAGCGCCAAGTTAAATCTACTCCTCCCTGCAAGGCGCCAGCTCAGAGGAACTAGCCCGGCCTGGGTTCACAGAGACGGACACACAAAGAGCAGCTCCCAGTCTGAACGACAGGCGGTGAAGCCCAACAGTATCCATATTTATTGTTTTCAGACGTGGACAAGAGTGAACTTCAAGGACACAGTCTTGAGGTGAGTGGATGAGTCGATGAAATTGTATGAACGTTAGTAAGGCTCAGCTAGTTTCGGCTGCGGCTTGAGTAGCTACACGGGCTCCATGTGGGGTTAACTAAACCGGGCTTTGAATTAAAAGTCGGCACGGATGGTCACACTCTAACGTCGCCCGCGTTGCTGCTTTTACCGTTGAACGGTGGGCAGAGAAACAGGCGTCCCAGCTGTGCCGGGGTCGTTCGGCCATTATGTGGCAGAGCCAGCTGTTCAAAGTTGGCAGCGGGAAATTTACCCGGTTCCCCTTAAAAAAAAAAAAATAAATAAAATACAATTTAAAAAAAAATGCGCAAAAATAACAACGGCCAAAAGATAATACAGTGTCTGTTGTTAGTCATCGGCTAATTTCGTCGACGTGCTGACGGTGTGAGGTACTTTTCGGCGACTTGTAACACGGCGTTACCGTTTCCATTTCCCCGCGCCAGACTGACTTGGGCTTTGTCAACGGCAGGGAGTCTGGAGTGGGGGTTGGGAGTGAACCCTCTGTGCTTGTCTGTTTTTTAACCCCAAAGTAAAAGTTTTTAAGAAAAAGAAAACAAAAAAACAACCCATGTCTCGTTCACAGGTTTACTCGGGAAGCTGACGCCAACCCCTCAGACTATAATGAGAGGAAAACGGTGAGTTTCGTGTGTTTTTTTTTTTTTTTTTAATTTCACGGCCCCTGTCAAAGCGTGTCACTCAAAGTGTGCGACGGCAGAGGAGCAGGGTTTGATGGAGCTTTAGCCGTGTGGCTAGTTAGCTTGGTGCTGTGAGAGCTTCTCGTGAGCATGTTAGCATGTTTATCCAGGACAACCTGTTGTGTTGACTCTGCGGACTCACAGCTACCCGTTGCTGTTGTGTGTGTGTGTGTGTGTGTGTGTTTTTTTTTTTATGGTGTCACAGGGAAGACACAGAACCGAAGTCTGATGCTCCCGAGGCGCCCAAAGAAAACACAGCACGACCCAGAAAGAGGAAGGCAGATGTTGCCATTGTGAGTTGACTGAGAGGCTTGAAGACTGGCCTCTGACATAATGAACCCCGTTTTCAGCTGTAGCTTGTAGGCCTGGATGAACAACCCTGTGTTCATCACCAGCCAGTAACACAGTCCCCCGCCTCACAGATTACAGATTGAGGCAGATGGTATTGCCCTATGTCTAAACTACATATGAATCATTTTTATTGGTGCTTTTATTATTAAACAAAACAAAAAAACTCACCATACAGGATTCAGTTGCTGCCTTTCATAAGCTCTTGTGAGGACTATGTGACTAGCTCTGTAGTTTTAACTGAATCGCATGAAAAACCTTATATATTTTTCTTCCCCCCCCTCAGTACTTACAGGATCTGGACGAGGAGGTAGCAGAGATGACGAGGAAGAAGCAGCGCGACTCTGAGGTAGATTCAGTTTATGTCTGTGTGTGTATGTGACTGTCTGTCTGATTTTTAAAGTGGCGTGGTAACGTGTTCGTTTACTGTGATCTAACCCTCACATTTTCCCTGTCATCTCTTTTTGCTCTCTCCTGTGAAGCTGCTCTGGAGTCCTGGTACTGGTTACAAAAGTCCACACAGGTGGATTCCCACGCCCGATCAGGAAGAGGACCAACCTGTTGCCCTGATAAACGCAGGCTTCCCTCTCTACAACTTTAACAACATATTTGTAACCCCTGTGCATTGTGCCCCACTCCCTGCACTGTGGTGAGTACCATTGTTATGTGGTTAATTACAGTGACAATACGCGTGTGAAATATTTTTGAAATGGTTTTCTGTATTGATTGGTCAGAAAATGCAACTTGACTCTCATCTAAGTCACAAACCTAGACACGACGTTCCTAAGCTAATATCATTTAAACAGTTGTAATCCTTCGCGACTTGATTGAACTCAAACATTCAAAGTGCTAGCAATAACCTCAAGAGCTCTTCCAGTAGCTGCTGATCAGGTCTGCACAACATTCAGGAGCAAGTTTAGACCAGTCTTCCTGCGGAACTGCTTCAGCTCAGACATACTCTGGGTCTGGGCTCAGACTGGGCCCCTCCAGAAGATGGATATTCTTACTTTCCAATCCTTTTGTAGTAGATTTACTTCTGCTGTTTCAGGTTGTGTGGCTGTATCATCAAACCTCTACTGGGCTTCAGCAGGTGGAGACACCCTGACATTGTCCTGGAAGAGACCTTGATAACTTCGACAATGATTTTTCCCTTGAGGTTGAGCTGTATAGACCCAGTAGCAGCCAGATCCCAAATCATGATGCTCCATCAATGCTATGAATGTTTAGGATGATGTTTTCATGTTGGTATGCAGTGAACTTACTGAACACCATACATAGTGCTGCATGTGCTTCCCCAACACTCTCACCTTGGTTTCATCAGTCCACAAAACATCTTACCAGTAGCGTTCCTGAGAGTCGATCAGCAATGGCTTTGTTACATTGCTGATCAATCTCTGTTGTGCACAGAGACAGTTTGTCAGTTTGTTTATAAACCAAAGGGTTTCTAGTCCACACATCCAAACTTGACTGGACCTCAGGTTTATAGTTTTCCAACCTATACTGTGAATATTTCCCTTCAATATGGACAAGAAAAATATAACCATTTGTTATTAGTTAAAATAGTTTGCTCATCAATAAAACCTTGATCTGACCATATTTTAGGACAGATCATACATGTTTCACTGTATCTCTGGATCCCGGTGTGCTCTTTTGTATCAAAGTTTATAGATGTAACAAATTAAAAGCAAAACCTGAGTAAACAAGTTCAGTAATGGATTTTGGGGAAGTTTGTTAGACAACACTCTCCTCATCAAAACTTAAATGAGGGAATATTTTTGAGAAATCTGAAAAGGACTGAAGATGTTGCCACTGCTTGTATTGGGAAGCCACTTAAATGAGATCCTTCATTTTGGTTTTCTTATTTATCATCCAGGCAACAGTCTTAGCTTCTGTCACTTTCATTTTTCTCTTTTTCAGGTAATTGTTTTTCTCTCTCACTTAAATCACCTCTTCCTAGGCCTAAGATGGAGGCTCAGGAACTAGACTGAAAAGTGTTACCTCTGTTTCCTGTAGATCTTGTTGAGCTGGTTTAAAATGTCACTTTCAATGCAAGTTATACAACTTGTACAATCACACACAGGAAGCGGTCAAGAGTCAAATCCTTGACTATTGTGTTGATCTGTTTTGTTAACCAGCTGGGCCAGTAAGGATGTGGTCTGGAGCAACATGTTGGAGAAGGATAAGACGTACACCAGGGACGTCCACGTGATGGAGAAGCATCCTCATCTTCAGCCCAAGATGAGGGCCATTCTCCTGGACTGGCTCATGGAGGTCTGTAGCATTTCTCAGTGACGACAACTTCAGTCATCACAACTGGAAACGATACAAATGAGTCTCATTTTAATGATTTCAGCTGACTTGCAAATTATGATTCATGTGAAAGACAATGGCTGCGCGAAGGGTCTGTGTTTGCACTGAGTGACGTTATGTGAGTAAAGCTGGCTTTTCTCCTTAAGATGTCATTCCAATTAAATGTGACAGCAGATTTGCCTCTTGGTTAGAACTGACTCCGGGCGTGTGATGCACCAGACGCCACAACCTGAATGCAAAAAAGGGAAAAGAGAAATTTCTTTGAATAGCCTGAAAACCCTCGTACGAGTGTATATTTAATAGAAATGCACCTTGTGACGTTTGCGCTTCTAGCGGTGACCCCTGCTGTTTCAGTCAAGTTAAATCAAAAAATGCTTGATCCGCACAGAACGTGTTTAATCTGATGAGGACAGAACTGCTCTTAGGGTAAAGTATTGTCGCCGGTGAAAGCTGCACTGTAGGACACGGCCCGGCTCTCAGCTCTACTTTAATGACGTGGCCAAATTCCGCTTTGATCTGGCTGTTGAGAAAATGTAACTGTGAAAGTGTTATGTGGATAATTATCAGTAAACATCTTGTGGCATAAACAGTCGAGTAAGACTGCGGAAGTGGGGGAAAAACACTCTGCGCTGAAGGTGAGTAATGAGCTGCAATGACTGGAGCTCTCCTGTCTCTGAAGGAGATCAACCAGTCCCATTACGTTCAGTAAAGACCCTATCGGCTGTAGCCTTTTGATTTGGGCTCCTATTCATATCAAAGGATAAACTGATATGAATAATGGTGATAACGGCTGTGAGATCAGTTTCAGTGCAGCACCGTTTAAAATTAAACACAGATGGTTCTTTTTGTCTCTAATAGTGTGTGTGTGTGTATATAATATATTTGGACCAATTTAAAAGACACAGACAACTTGACTTATAAGTGCTAGGATGACAGTATAGACGGTTCAGTTAGCGTTAAATGAAGCCGACAAAATGTCGAGGTCTCCGATGGTAAAAGACACATGGCGCACAGTGTAAAGGTAACTGAGGAATCTCGCAACCATAAAGTTTGATGATCCCTAAACAAACACAACTGATAGAACTTACAGAGCAGCTTCAAGCTCAGCCCAAGAGGAAACCAAATGGTGAGCGTGTTTAGCAGTAAACAATGCCAGAAAATCAGTGATGCGTGTCAGACACAGGGTTGTACCAAGTTTTAGTTAATCATGCAAGAAACCAATCGAGTGAATCGATGCTCCTCGCGCAGATCTACAAAGAAATGACAGCACAGCATTAGACTTTAATCAGAAATGCAAGTGGAGTTCATTATGACACTGGTGAACAGATGTAGTCGAGGCGATGAATGGAAAACGCTGCAACAGGCAGAGAATATAAGCCGTGTGAGCCCACCTATGGAGGAGCACATCACTCTGTGACTGAAACACAGCTGACTCAAGACGGACGTGCCCGACTAAACTTAAACGTGGGCACTGGACGGGAAAATGACTGAGTGCGTCTGAAACTAGCAAAGACACTTGGGTTGCACTTTGTACCGGGTGTGAGGTGGACAAGTACATGTGCTGTTGCGCTTCAGTCTGTTTTCCATCCAGCTTCACAAATGTCCTTCCTCTTTGTCCCTTGGACTAATATCTGGAAGTTTTCTGGTCCATGTTCACATTTTCGTTCAGTTCCTTTTGCTGACAAACCCTCAACAAGTTGAAGTCATCTCCCGAGTTTAGGCTTTAAACTCGGTCACAACCTTTGAGTGTCCCTGTTCCTGTTAACGGCAACAAAGAGGGCAGGTTCTCCCGCTGAATGGATGTGGTTCAGTCATTACTGTGAACCTCCCGACGCTCAAGCCGGTCACATCAACAACTCTACCGGCGGATTTTGGTCTGACGTCACAGGAGGCTGTGTCACTGAAGCAGCGTTGTGTTTGTGTGCATGTTTTTTAAGGTGAGCGAGGTGTACAAGCTGCACAGGGAGACGTACCACCTGGCTCAGGACTACTTTGACCGCTTCATGGCCACTCAGAGAAACGTCTTCAAATCAACGCTGCAGCTCATAGGCATCACCTGTCTCTTCATTGCTGCTAAAGTCGAGGTACGAGGGGTTGGGCTGCACGGGGCATGGCGAGGGCATGATCGAAGTTGTCCTTTTGTTGGTCGACGTGACTGATCGTTTTCACGCTCTTGTATTTTTGCGTCTCCCAGGAGATGTATCCTCCCAAGGTCCACCAGTTTGCCTACGTTACAGATGAGGCCTGCACTGAAGACGACATCCTCAGCATGGAAATCATTATTATGAAGGTAAAGAACATGTTACTCATTGATCCATGACACATCAGAACTGATCTGCAACTGTTACAGTGTCATAAACCCTCTGTAAAGAGCATGGATCTTGTAATGATTGCCGTTTGGTTACACATCACCTCTTCCTTTTTGTTGTATGCCACGATCTGTCACAAAGGCAGTGTTGTCGTGGCGTTCAACCCTGGAAACCTGGAGCGTATTTAGGTTTAAGCTGTCGGTGGTCGTGCTGCTGTCTTTAACGCGGCTCCTTCTCTCTCCAACACAGGAGCTGAAGTGGAGTCTCAGTCCACAGACTCCCATCTCCTGGCTCAATGTTTACATGCAGGTGGCCTACCTGAAAGAGACGGACGACTTGCTCATCCCCAGATACCCCCAGACCACCTTCACACAGATAGCAGAGGTGTGTATGTGTGTCTGTCTTTACTGATGTGTAGCTGCCACATGCCTTTGCTTCTCACATTGACTGAGCTCTTTGTTAGGAACACACATCCACCTGCTTATCCAAGAAGTTACATGGCAGTAGTGTAATGTAGCTTCAGTTCTTCAGAATGAGTGACTTTGACTGAGGCGTGGTTGTTGCTGTCACACAGGCTGTTTTGAGTATTTCTGAAACCTGCTGATCTCCTGGATTTTCCACACACGACTGAGCTTATTCAGTCGTCCAGTAGCTGCAGCTCTGTGTTGAGACCACCTCAGACTTGTCTCAAACTGCCCCCCTCCCCACCCCCAGTCTAACCTGGATCCAGCAGACCACCTTTGGGATGAACAGGAGGTTGACAGCTTGAATGAGCAGCTGAGTCTCAGGGGAAAGTTTCCATCGTGTTGTGGAGACCTGGGAGATCATCAGCTGTCTCTTTTTTATAAGGGCAGTACTTCTACTGAGCTGTGCTGATGGTTAATTAGTGTTTTCCTTTTTTTTTTTCCTAGTTGTTGGACCTGTGTATGCTAGATGTGCGTTGCCTTGAGTTCTCCAACGGCATCCTCGCTGCTTCAGCCCTGTTTCACTTCTCCTCTCTGGAGCTGGTGGAAAACGTTTCAGGTAAAAAAACAAAACAAAGTCGTCTTAACGCGACTCCTCTTGCCTCTTCTCTGTTAAACCATTCGGTTCATCCTTGTGTCCATGCAGCTCTGAAGTGGGTGGAGGTAGAGGAGTGTGTGAGGTGGATGGTGCCCTTTGCCATGGCTCTGCGGAAGGATGGTGGGTTGCCCATGAAAACGTTCAGTGGAATCCCTGCAGATGACATGCACAACATCCAGTCCCACGCTCCTTATCTCACCTGGCTGGTAAGTGGCGGCACTGACGACTCGGGTTTCTGTTTTTGTCTTTTTCTAAAAAGGAGGGAGAACATGGAAAGTCTTGCTCCATGGACATAATTAAATTTGTAATTCTCAGGGAGTGAGGTTCAAATGTGTTGGGCCATTAAACCTATAACTAAACAGTTGAAATCATTATTTCTGCTTCAGACTCCTTCATTTTGTTCTGTGGATTTCATTTTAAATAAAATAAACATTGTTTTCCATCAATTGACAAGCAATAACAATTAAGTGAAATGTTGTAAATTGATTCAATCTTTTTATAAAAGAATTCAGACTATTACTTTGATCAGACACTTCCTGTTTGCTTTAATCATCTGATGTGTCTCCAACTTGTCTGGACTCCACCTGTGGCAACGTGAATGGATTGGATGTAGTTTAGACAGACACACACCTGAATGTATATGAGGTCCCACAATCCCGCATTTAGTCGAGTTTACATGAAGAAAAGTCGTTGTTTTTTTTTTTGTTTGTTTTTTTTTTTTTTAATTAAAATCATAAAATGAGTAAAAGCAACATCAACAAATCACAGGAGCTATTTTTTGATAAAGACATAACGAAGGTTACAACATTGTTGTGCTTTGTTTGTAACATAAGTGTTGTGGTGCTACAGAGACGTTCGTCCTTCAGATCATTTCATCATTAAGAACTAATATTAAATAATCATTAAAACTGAAATCATATCGGAAGTAACCGCAATACGATTGTTTCTTTTTTTTTCATGGGCATGTAAATGTGGCTCTTCACTATAGGAGGAGTAGGCATGTTTCAAACCTCCTCAGTAGCTTATTCAACATTATAAATACAGATTTGTTGATAAATGTAGTCTGCCATTAAATCCATTGGAAGGACTGCCATCAGTGTAACACCCCCCCCCCCCCCCCCCACTGTCCAGTGACAGCACCGTTAACCTCTGTATTTCTGCTGTCCACAGGACAAGGCCTACTCGTACCAGGACGTGGAGCTGGAGTGTCACGGCCACTGCTCTGTCCCCTCAGGCGTCCTGACTCCGCCCCTGAGCAGCGAGAAAACTGAAGACCTGGTCCACGTGGACGCCACAGGGCTGAAGCTCATACCCAGGATGCACACGGCATCGCCACAGCGGGCCCCTCAAAAGTAGCGACGCGACCACTGACACAACGGCAGATCAGTTAGATTTTTATGTTGTAGCTGTGAGGAGGGAGCAGCTCCGATGTCTCCTCTGAACAGTGACAGAACCGGAACGCGTTGGTGGGGGGGGGCAGGACTGGTGAATGGTACTCTCTCATTTCAAAGTGCTGCCAATGAGTGGGTTTGATGCCCACAGGAATAAACCCCCTGATTTAAACCCCCCCCCCCCAGCTTGGGTGGAAAACAGAAAAGCTAAAGGCCAGTGGGGAGGAGAATCTTAGTTTTTGAATAGCATTGTACCCTCATACATACTTTAATTACCTGTCATACCTACATTTAATGGTTGCCATCTTTATTTGCTATGCAGAGGCCAAATTGAGTGTGTGTGTGTGTGTGTGTGTGTGTGTGTGTATTATCTTTTTTTTTTTTTTCTTTTTCTTTTTTGGCCTCATTTGCCCAAAAACTATTCCTAGGGTCATTTTGGCTCTGTGCTGCTATAAAGTGGGCTTTGCATTGTGGAGGGGGAAAGTGAGTGTGTGTGAGTGAATGAATGAATTATTATTTTTTTCTTTCTTTTTAATGAACTAGGGAGTTGCTCTTGTTTTTACTCTGTACATTTTATTGGATAAAACGTGGCCATGTTGTACTTGGGGACCAGTAGCTCGGCTACATGAATGGACAAGTGACAAAGGCAGGCTTCAGAAGCTAAACTGGTGATTGTATTTAATTTTTTTTTTTTTTTTTTTTTTTTAAATCCCAACCTGCAGTTTGTTTTCCCACCACCAAAATGTAAGAGTTCTATTTTGACATTCTAAAAATAAAGTGCTGCTACATATTTTCCATCAAGGACAGTTTCTGAACACTTTTTGAACTTAATTTCTTTTGTTGTATTTTTCAGTAACTTTTTTTTTTTTTGTTTTCAGAATGCAAAATGTTTTGCTATCTCCTCAGTGTGATTCCCTCAGAGACCTCACTTGTTAAGAGATCAGTTGCGCCCAGGCGTTATTCCACTAGATGTCAGTGTGATGCTGTCAATCAATACAACAGAAACGTACAGTGATGGATCAGACATGATATCAGAAGAGTTCAAGATCCTCATGAATGCAGAGCATGTGTATAATAATAATAATAATGACGGAGCAGCGTTGTCAGGCGACAGTTGTGACGGGAACATTTCCAAAAAAAAAAATTAAATTCTGCAAAATGGCCGCTCTTTGTTTGCACTGTGACACACGCTGACTCATTTAGGCTGATCTGCTGTAACGTTCAGAGGTGAGGAGAGTTCACTGGTTGGCTTGACTGAGTGTAGGGAGAGGCCGCATGAACCACAACAGTGGAGGCCAAAGAGGAAAAAAAAACGTGAGGTCAAAGAAGAAAAACTTGACCTTTTTATTTTGAAAACTTGAAAATAGCACAGCTGTTCACAAGAACCGATGACGTGTCTCAGTAACATAGGGTTAAACGTCTACATGTGTTCATGTGTCTGACGTGCCTCAGAAAGGTAGAGTGAAGATTAGCTCCTGTTAGCCTATTCATGTCTAAACTGTTCTGTCAAATTTGAGTAGTATCATCATCATCCTCCTCATTGTTGATTGACCAACAAAGACATTGTGCCAAAGAGTCCAACAGTGAATGCTGAACCTCCTCTTGAGATTCAAAGCAAGAGGCACGAAGGAAGCTTGAACATGTTTAAAGTAGCAAGAGGTTAGCAGGTGGTCATAATGTTATGGCCACTTTATTTATCCTCTAGAGGAAGTTGAGGTGTCCAGCGGCTCATTGCTGGTGATGATAGACAGCCCCAGTGTTGTGATTCACCATGGCAACCTGAAACCAATGGAGTCGCGTACATGGTGTGTTAATGACCGCGTTTATCTTTAAGAACCTGATTGAAAATTAAACACATTAACACTATTGCATTTTATTATCTTATTTATTAGGAACACCTCACTACATCTATAACAGCCTTGCAATAATCCATCCCTTCATGAAGACTATTAAACCATTTCAGGTGTTTTCCAACTTAAAGAAAATACTGGAGGCTGCGGTTTGTGTTGCTGTTGGGTTGTATTGTGTTACACAGGCAAATGTTTCAGCAGCACATCCCTTTAGCAAAAAAGGTGAGTAGGTTAAAGAGTGTAGATTTGACATTTAATCATAATTAACAGAATTTGAGTACGTTGAACAACATTTAGATTCTGTTTCTGAGATAAACAGAACAGATTCAGGCACGGGCAGCAAAACAGAGCAGATCAATCTCAAAGTAAGCAAACAGTCGTCCGACGTCTTTTCCACTGAAGGTACCACAACAAACTGGAGAGAAGGGCCCGGTGTGTATCAGGTGGAGAAGAAGGAAGGTGGCGTTCGGTGCAGATGAGCGGCGGGTGGCTGAGTGGATTGGCAGGAGGGTGGAAATGAAGGTCAGCCTATGACAAACATACGACCAGACGGGGGAGACAAACCGGGGACAAACACTCAACAGGGGGAAGGTAAAAACACCAGAGAATCAAAGGGAAAAGACAGTGGTTTCATTTCATTTTGTGGTGGAGAATCTGTTGACTGTGGCCGGAAAGGCATCAAGAGCGGGTTTGATGACTCCTCTTTACCTTGTTGCTCCTGTGATGTTTAGGACTGGTCATAAACGTGGGATTTTGGAGTATTTGACTCAGGTTGGTGACACTTGTGGCTCCTTATGCTGGTCCCCTGAAAAGAGTGGAGGTTAAGAAAAGTGACTAGAAGGGTGAACTAGAGTGTTTCCTCTTGTCCTGAAGTGTTTGAAAGAAAAGCCCCAAACTACATTTGACTGAGTAATAATTACAACTTAAATAAATCTCTACATTTCTTTTGTAGCATTGGGTTACTCAATAAAGCTAGCCCTAAAGTGCACTATTGAGTTTTATGGATGTATTTGTACTTTATTTATGTCTGTCTGGAAGCTAATTTTGATATTTACAATATCTTCAGGCCTTTGGTCATTTCTGCCTCGACTGACAGAAATTACCGTAAAATTGCTCAATATTGCGATGACAATATGACTCACAGTCACCATCAAACTGACAAATGTGAATGCAGGGTTCTTAAAGTGTCTGGAGGCTGAAGTTGAGGTTATAACAGTGAGACAGTGGAGGTTCTCTCATCAGGTGAAGCTATATTCTTAAAATAATGGCTGGGGCTCGAAGCCAGTGCAAAGGATTAAGGCTAAGGAGCAAGAGTACAGCCCTCCTTGACCTGAACAACTGGGCCTGTGGCAGAGAAACAGAGACAGTGGTTGTTTACCAGTAACTGGTAAAGAAAGCAGGCGTGAGACCCTACCAGATGCACACAGATTGGGGTCAGCGACATGTATTGGCCAGTGACCTGTATTGTGGACTAAAACATGACAAGAAGCAAAAATGTAACTTTTTCAGAAAAAAATGGAGAAAACCTTGAGGGGAAACACAAAAGAGAACACATTGTGCTTATGGTCTTTAACCCTTCAGTGGCTGCAGGCTCTTTGCTTTGGATGCCAGGATCCAGGCTTCACCCTCGTCCTGTTTCAGAGCCGCTATCAACCCTGTTCTGTAAGTCTGATCCACTACCCTTCAAGGTCAGACTGGAAACCTGTTACAATCTTTCTTGCTCAAAACACTTGGTCTGCGGTCTGATGATCTGGTACTTCCAAGCACTCAGGGCTGGATTCTGGCGTTGCTGCCAGAGACGGAGAACTCCAGTCGAGTCCTATGCCTGCACGACCAGGCCGAGGGCTGAGAGCAACTGGCAGTGCTTGAGAACCAGAGTACGGGATAAGGAGCAGGTGATATTCCCTCTCAAGCACAAGAAGCCATGTATGGGGCATAGAGCCAGCGACAAAGGTTGAACACTGCCAAATGGGCCAAAGACAATTGTCCCAAGCAGTAATGGCGGCGGCTTGAAGCCAGAGCAAAGGATTAAGAACCACAACCCAGGTTATAGTGCAAGAGTACAGCCCTTCTTGACCTGAACAGCTGAGCCTGTGGTTGTTTACCAGAAATTGGTAAAGAGAGCAGGTGTGAGACCCTACCAAGTGCACGCAGACTGGGCGGGAGGCATCGACCCAGTGCCCAGGTTGTTTACCAGAAATTGGTAAAGAAGGTAGGTTTGAGGCCCTACCAATTGCATGCAGACTGGGCTGGAGACATAGAGCCAGTGCCGGGGGTTGACAACTACAACCTTGGCTCAGGGAAGAAGCCAGACCCTCTCAGGACTGATCAGCCAGGACTAGGACAAGGGCACAGTGAAAGGTGTTGAGAACTGAAACCTATGAAAACAAGCAAAGGCAAAATTAATTGAATAAAAGCAATCATACAAATGTAGAACACCTCAGACACCAGAAGACACATTACTCTTACGGTGCTTAACCCTTCAATGGCTGCAGGCCCTGAGCCCCGGGTGTAAGGGTCCAGGCTTTGCCTTCATCCTGTTTCTGACCCTTTCTAATTTCCATTCCATGTGTCTGATCCATTACCATTGGAGGTTAGAGTCAAATACTATTTCAATCTTGTTGAAAACACTTGGTCTGGGGTCTGATGATCTAGTTCTTCCAAGCACTCAGGGCTGGATTCTGGTGCTGCTGCCAGAGACTGAGTACTCCAGTCGAGGCAAAAACGCCAATGTTTTGTTCTCCTATGCCTGCACGACCAGGCCGAGGGCTGAGAACAACTGGCAGTGCTTGAGAACCAGAATATGGGATAAGGTGCAGGTGATATTCCCTCTCAAGCCCAAGAAGCCATGTATGGGGCATAGAGCCAGCGACAAAGGTTGAACACTGCCAACTGGGCCAAAGACAATTGTCCCAAGCAGTAATGGCGGAGGCCTGAACAGCTGAGCCTGTGGTTGTTTAACAGAAATTGGTAAAGAGAGCAGGTGTGAGACCCTACCAAGTGCACGCAGACTGGGCGGGAGGCATCGACCCAGTGCCAGGAGTTGAAAAATACAATCTTGGCAAAGAAGAGGATGTTATTCCTTCTTAGGACTAAGCAGTCAGGACTGGTGTGAGGTCCTATTAGGCCCAGATATAAGGATTCTACAGCTACTCTCCAACTGTTTCATAGACCTCAACAAGAGCGCAGTACAAAGGTTCATACATTTTCTTTGATGAGAAGGTTGATACACGGGAAGGGTTCTTTTCAAGACACATTGGACACATTCCTCCTCAACTTATGACATCAACACTCACAAGAAGTTGTGTTCAATACATTAGTGACCAACAAGAACCTCTTTCGTCATCACCCTTTCTTGCCCACAAGTAAGCAAGAGACTCCAGAAAACCTTCTCGGTCACATTAGAGAAATCCCATCCATATTGGAAAAATGCTAGGATGCTATCAACAGCTCTCAGACTGCACTTTAAGCATCGCTGATGACAGTGGAAATAATTCACACAGGATTTGATGCTGCAATGGTGTCATCAGTTACAACAATTATCCTATGCTATGTTTCTGACACACCACAGCTGTTCAGATCCTTTTTTTCTCTGGTGCAATGTCTGCACAACTCCCACACGTGTCACCCTTCCAATAAAAATCTATTTCTAATACCTGATTAGATGGAGGCTACACTTCTCAAATGAGAGCAAGTAATGTCTCAATATGTTCAATTGTGATGAATCAATCAATAGAGACAAAAACAAAGAAAAAACAGTAATAGCAATAGCTAACATTGCCGTGATATGCGCCACAGAAATGCTGACAGTTAGCCAGCTGGCAATAGCAGCATTGGCCGAACTAATTCATTCTATTGATGACAGCATGTTATGCTAACATTAGCATCCTGAAAACAGACATCTAGCATTGTTTACCATCAAGTTACTTACACATGGAGAAAAAAAAACCTATTCTGAGTCAAGCTGGAAAGTCTGTAGAAGTCGGGCTTTGCATCCTCCAGTATTGGCTCCACGGGAGAGATATTCAGCCTCGATCTTTACCTTTTAGAAGTTGTAACCTGGATTAACCAACAAAGTTTTCTGTACCCACTTTCCAGAACAGTAAAAAAACAACATGTCTGGTTTGCACCCAGAAAGCTTCATCATGAGAGTCCTTAAAGGACAGCCACAACACGTCAGGGAAAGACATGTTCGCATTCTCCCTCTGCCGCAAAGGTGGAAATAATGTAAGAAAGACACTTGGAAATAATGTAAGAAAGACACTTCTTTAAGCAGCAAAGCCTCGTCCTCTCCGACCTCCGACTGCACCGCCCGGTGGACTGTCCGGTCTGGGACCTAATGCGGCTTTGAGACATCATAACCATGGACTCAAAGAATACTCACCGCACCATCCATGTCACGTGTGTGCGCATGCGCGTTTTACTGTACGTAATTAAAAAAAACTTTATTACAATAACAATTATACTAATTATGATGAATTGATACTTAACTCTGTACATTACAAGGCTACTTTTATTTAAACCAGTGGTTACTTTCTCCACCGGCACTGAATGTTTGTCAACAGATTTATTTTAAGATTGTTCGACCACAATGATCACAAAATTTCTCCCTCACTCTACACTTACCCTATAAACACTGGAGGAATTACACAAGTGTTGAACGTTTATCTTGGAAGTCTGAATGATATGTCACATAAATCAATATTTCATCATAGAATAGCATATTTTCACTTGGTTGATTGTACTAAAGTAACAAAGGCATTGTGCAGCAATTTATAATTTTTTTACAGTGATCTTATCAGGTATCTAAAAAGAGATTTTTTTTTTTTTTTTTTTTTTTTTTTTTAAGGACCCACCTAAACTTGATGCTGAGCTGAGACAGTCAGACTGGAGTTCTATATACAATCTAAACACTTTCTGGAAAAAAATAAATTATAAAAATAGTCCACATATTAAGGTGTCTAGTAAAAGACACAACAAGCCAACCGGTTATGGCTAAATCAGCAGATATGGGGGATTATGCTATACAAATATGTATATAATATGTATGTATACAAGCCTATAAATGTTCTCAAACAGCATGTCTGACTTGGGTTTACTTACTTGTGCATGGGTTTACATAGTGTTTGACCACGCTTTTGGGACACAGTCAGAGGGCATCTGGCTCCCTCTAGAGACCAAGCTGGGGCCAACAATTCTGATTAAAACGTTATAGCCTGCAAGAAAGATAAAGATGACTGACTGTGAGGAATCCATATAACCTCTGTGAAATGCTTGGCAGATTTTATTATTTTGGTATGAGGGACAATAACCAAAAAAAAAAAAGAACCCCCCAAAAACAAACAACAACAACAAACAAAAAAAAACACAAGGCAAATGGATAATAGGGTGACCACAATCACCAATTCAACTGCAACTGTAAGTAAATCATTTCATAGTGGAAACAGTCTCTCAAGCAGCTTTTGAATTTCTGGCAATTTATTTGGAGCATCCTGTTTCAGCTATGCCAAAGTGTATGAGCATAACCGTGCAACCTTCATGAGTAGTAACATGGATTCACATCAATGTTAATTTGCCCGTTGAATCAAGCTGCCATGACTTTGATATGGACTGGGACAACTGATTTTCAGTAGTTACAGCAGATGGCAAGGCGGGACAATCCTTGGTAGCCATAGTGCTGGCAACTCAACCCCATCTACTTCCTCTGACTTGGTGGGTGTACAGGAAATGCTAAGATGAACCTAACAAAGCTTAATCGGGCAAGTGTGGTTAGCCATGCCCTGCTACTAGGAATCAGATAGATATGCCAAATACACTGTAATAGAAGCTTATGCCATTATAACAGGACAGGAATAAGATTTTGCTCCTACAAATGTCCAATGTCTTTTGAGCTGCAATGTAAAAAGTAAAAGGAATTTTGTAGTAGGCACACTTAAACTAATATGTTTGACCTGCCAAGCAACTGAGCCAGGATTTTGCTTAGTGATGTGTGTTCAGTCACCTGCAGGTCTGTGTGATCACAAATGTTTCTGCTAACTACATAATCATTCAGTTGGCTCCCGGCAGTGGGCTGCTAAAGACTGTCTGCATCTGTACAGCAATCACAGAGCTGAGGAGTGAGCGAACGTGACACTTATCTCTGCCAGGCAAAACCTCAAGGCAGCACTTTGCTGACAGCGGCAGCATCTCACCCATGAGGACAACTGGAGAGTCAGGCATCCGAGAAAGGAGAGAAAGCACTGCTATGAAAATCCTTCAAGTTTGACTTGCCATGCCATAAATAATATCAGGGTAAAGGCGTTATTGGTGAACACACACAAAAAAATGACAAACTATCGCATTTGAAATGGTCGAAATGGAACATCCAACCAATCGTTTTTCTCAAAGATGATCTCTGAGAATACCTTACGTGTACATTTCCTGTCTGCCCGTAAGAAGAACAGTGTGACGTGTGAGTAGCCCCTGGCTTATGTATCCTGATTTGGGTCTCATACACTACTATACTAGACTTTTAGACTCAGTGTCATATTGAGAAAGAATAAATGGAAAATAAAAGGAATATAGAGTTGGCTGGCCCTCAGTGACTGTCCAAGACTAATGAAGATAACTGCCAACTGATTATACATATAGAAAATACCAATTATGCTGCACACAGCAAATGGGCTGAACGATTACTACTCAATGGTAAATAAAACAAATGACCAAGTTATCCTCATCATATTTGCAATGTAAAATCCTGCACCCTCATTCCTTTTCCTCAGCCCAAACATGAATGTTTACTATTGCCATGGCAACAGTTCCCGGTTTAAGTGGTTAATTTAAGCATAGTTTAATCATTACAACGTTAACAATAAGCAATACAATTCCCATAAGTCACTTCTAAAGAGTAACAGCAACAGCCGTATTTTTAATCATATTTATAGTGTATACAATCCAACAGGCTGCTAAGCTAGTGTTAGCTTGCCCTACATATTGACAATGAACAAGAAACCAATACACTATTTCTGAACAAAAACAGAAATAGTGTATTCGCTTGGCGAAGCTGCTATCAGTAGTCCAAACTGACCGTGGCATTGGTTGTATGTTGTATGTTGTAACCCTTCTACTGGGTTCTGTTATGGTAACGCACAAGTTTCGGGGACTCACAGGGGTCCTTGAGGGAGCTGCTGGGGGCTCCCCGCAAAAACGGGATTTATTTATTTTCACGAGACAATAATTTCCTCCGGAAGCAACACAATGATTTGGGTCATTGGCTTTTAAACACATTCTGCAATGGAACATCTAAAAGCTAAAATCGTACCAGATGGAGCTCCCTGCGACAAAATCTAATCAAATGGGGGCCCGTGGTCTAATTTGTGTCAGATATCAGATTCACTGATGTAAAAAAAGTTTGAGAATCACTGGTTTAAATGTCCCCTCGTCAGTTCAGTCTCTTCTTTAAACCTTTCCAACTCAATTTAGAATTTGCACGACACTGCCAAGGAACACAACAAGAAACAGGAAACAGGAGATTATATTGACTTGACACTAGTGTTAAGGCAAAGGCATCAACATAGTACAACAAACTCCCACTGCTGAGGCACAAGTACCTATTGTTGCAGGTGCAGATGAAGCAGCTTCTCCAGAGATGCTTGATGAAGTCACAACATCCATTGTTGAGGCACAGCTTTAGGTAGGTCCTGGAGGAACTTTTAGGTGTTCAACATTTTGCCTGGTCATGGAATACAAAGTTTTTACAGGTTTTTGTATCTTGTGCCCAGGAAAGTGCCGACAGCAAGACCATGAAAGGCTTCAGTGCATCTGAAATGATGCTGGCGTTGCAGTGACAGCTCTTTAGCTGGGGAATCACTTTTGAAACTGAAACATGTTTTTTTTTTTTTTTTTTTTTTTAGATCCCATCTCCCTTTTTCCTTCTTCAAAGGGCCTTGGGGCATGAATGGACGGACTGATCAAGCACCTGTCTTCCTCACTTACACACAGTGAGCTCTTTGGAAGGAGACAGAAGACAGTGGTAACAGCTTCCTTCTCTTCACGCAGTCTCTCAAACCTGTGGAATACCACCTTATTTCAACTGCTGGGATTGATTTGTATGCAGGGAATATTCATTCTTTAAGCCTCTATGGTTTCTTTGTACTGTGGGGGGAGACTACTACTGTAGCACTGTATTTTTTCTGTATGCGAAGTAGACCCAGAAGAGTCTCAAAGGAGCCTTTTAAATTTCGAGTGTATGCAGAACACGGATAGTGCATTCAGTCTGGTTTTGATGCTTGGCACCATTACCTGTCTCTATCTATCACTGTCATTATGCGCCTGAACTGTGGTTATGCCCCATTCCTCTTATTTCTGAGCAAATGTTTTCAGCTGTGTTGTTCTGTGAAATGTGAGGTTTTGAAAGACATGTGCTTGCACTTGCCAGGTCTCATCAACAAAATGGCTCGGGGCATTTAAATAAACCTGGTGTAACCTCTTTAATGTCCATGACTGTCATGAGCACCACTTAGTTTGCACCATCCAGAGATTTCTTTCACGTTTTAGCAGAATTTCACTCCCAACTTAATCTGGTAGCATTTTGTGTGGGAATGTCTAAAACAATCACCTTCATAGGAGAGAGGATGAAGGTCGTTCCCCTTTTTAATAACAAAATGAAGTATGGTAGTTTCTGTATGATAGCTTATATCTTTTGCCGTGACACATAAAAAACGAAGCCAGGCTATTTCAGGTATGAGGGTAGCCTGCTTCTCTGGAGACACTCTGCCAGTGAATAATGGAGGGTACACCTAATTTTGCCCCCTTCTCTTTGCAGCTGTCTTCGCAGCAGTGAAATAGGCCCAAATGATCTTCAGTTATCGGTGTCATACATTCCTCAGTGCAGCTAACTGTTGTGTTGTGTACTGCTTGTGCGTGTTCCCAGTGCCTCTCTGCTTTACAGCTCTGCTCTCTGTGGGCAAACCAAGGAGGTATGTATAGTAAAAGAGCAGCAGAAAAGCAGAGTTTGGTGCAAAGTCGCTAAATACATCCAGGTCAAAGAGAAAAACTGAATAAACTCTGACCTGAGTTTTGTCCAACAACAACAACAAAAAAAAAAAAAATAATAAAAAAAAAATACACGTTTTCCTGTTGCTTTTGCAGAAAATGTGCTTATGCAGGAGGACATTGAGCGCTAAGGGCAGTGTTGGAATCATAAACTCTCACTGTCTGACTGACTGAATAAAGTTGACAACACTCAACCTAGATGATCCTTCCTTCTGTTCAAGAGTGCAACAAAGGCTGGACTGGAAGAGTCTATACAGCAAGCTCATCATTTCAACTAGGCTTATTCCAGCCATTTAAAACTCTTCCTCAACTTCTGACCATCAGATCACTGGACACTGGAGTCATCACTTCTATGGCAGCCGCACAGGGACAAAAGTAGTGATCTCATAGTGAAGTGAAGTGTAATGAAGAGCCAATGATTCTTTTAAAGATCAGCGGATCATCAGAAAAATGTTTCTAAACGTCTTTAGAGCTTCTAACAAACCGAGGGATAGTTTACAACAAGGGTGGCACGGTGATGCAGGGGTTAGCACTTGGTTCACAGCGCGCACACGCACACACACACACACGCACACACGCACACACACACACGCACACGCACACACACACGCACACACACGCACACACGCTCAAATTTAGCAAAGAATCTTGACAGTGTCCTTCATGTTCATATACATATACATATGCAGCTCATTATAACAAGACTTACTGACAAAGAGTAGAATAATAATCATCTTATTTTAATATTTGGAAATAATATAGTCTCTGGAGCTTTTTATTCTTCTTCTCTGGTCATGTGGTTACATTGTTTTTCTCTTCTCCTTGTTCACTCTCTGCTCTCAATTTGACCAAATTCTCTGTGATGCCGAAGGTGCCAAAATTCACCACTAACAACTGAGAAATGGGAGGATTTCCCTTATTTAAAGGATCTCCCTGATCCAAACTACCCAGCTGCTGGTTTAGGCTATTCAAGCCTGGTAACCTAACTGAAAATTAAATGCGGAGACATGGCATGGCTCCACCATATTTATTTGACAAATTCAACTTCTCAAAAATGCTCAGTGCTACTCTGAACAACCTTTGCAAAACACCTCTTTGGTCTTTGTCAACTCACAAACAAGAACCAACTCTGAAGTCGAGCACCGGGGACTAGACCAGCAACCACACAGGTTCTTGTTAACCACCAGCGTAGATCTCGACTTGTTTGTCTCCAGCGGTTCCTCTCTATGTGTTGACACTGCCATAGCTGCTGTTTGCTCGAGCTGAGCGGAGTTAGAACCAGGCCAGACCTCCCTCAGGGCTTTGCCACCATCCCATGTAAACAAGTCGCTCCAGTGTATATTAGCAGACACTTTGATGTCACCAGCTGACTTACTTTCTCTTCTCTTAGTCTTAAATATTTGATTGACTTTGGCTGATTCGCAACAGTGGAGTGAGATATTGACTGAGACAACTGCTGTTTTCACAAACTCACAGGGGTAAGTTTATCCATGGTGAGAACAAACATGGCAGCAGCTCATGCTGTGTGAAAACACTGCGGATTTCAAGCACCCTGAGACTTTGAGACACGAGAAATGCCCGGGGACTCTGGATGTATGGACTCTTCTGTCTGTCAGGCTTTTTTTTTTTTTTTAAACGTCTGCCTCCCTCTTGTGGTTGTTCTTTTGAAATACAGGACCATCAATTTCCTGAAAGGAGGCTCGTGTTTCTCTCCTATGTTTTTATGTTTTAAAACGCACCATTAACTAAACACTCTTTCTGATTGATTGAACAAAATATGCTTAAGACTCAAAAATGTGCTTTTTTCTGCAGAAGTGATTTTTAATTGCATCGGATTGCCATCAATGAACAAATGTGTCACTAATGTTGCTTAACTGGGCTGTTTCTCACCGTCATCACTCTATTCTCTCTCGACTACTTATTTGTCACCCTGCGTTAAGTATGTTCCACAGATGTATAGATAAGTATCTTCTATAGACCTATTTCACACCAGGTACTTTAAGCCAACCCTGTAAGAACAGAAACATTAAGATCTATCAATGTGAAATCATCTCAACAGAAACAACAGATGACTTTTTTCATACATTATTATTATTATTATTATTATTATTATAAATTCATGCACATAATAATTTATACAAACTATTAAAAAGTGTAAAAAGACAAAAACAACAATTATGTTCTATTCCATGCTAATTAAAATACTGACACCAATATATAAAGAATAAGGATTTTATTTTATTCATATTAAAGGTTTACATTTGTATGTTGATACAAATAAAAGAACTGCAAGAATGCTTGATAACCTTTTTGAAAATGATAATCATCACATTTGCTCATTAACATATAATGGGTGTCTCTGCTGTCTATTCCCAGTCAAAACAGTGGACTATCTGTCCTGATTGTACTATATTCACTGATATCTCTAAGCTGGTGCCTAAAAGTCATAAAGTGACAAGGTCAGCCTCATGCAGTCAGCGATGTGGCTGCTGTGTTTAGATTTGATCAGCGTCCTTCATGAAAGAGGCATTTTACAAAGATAAGTAAACCCAAAGTCGCCGTCTTTTGACTTTGCTGGCAGATTCTGCAGATTCCTCAAATTACATTTTTACGTGGTCTGTGTTTATTTACACAACAAGCAAACACATTTATATTAAAGTAATGTGAATACATATCATTCTTCCCATTCTCCATGTATTTGCATTTGGAATTTTTATATTTTTCATACTTGTTATATAATATTTTTTCGTGGCGGTGCAGAACTGTTCAGTAGCTAGCAAGCTATGAGTAGCAACCTGTTCATATTAAAAAAGGAGGGGTGAAGAAAAATCAGTTAGTTAGATCTACTCCACATCTAATATTGAAGATCTCCCTGAAATCTCTCAAAGATTGCAACGGACAGGTTAGTACTTTTCCCAACTTTATTTCATAATGAAAAGGTATTATATTAAAAGGGGGTTTATGATTTTTCTCTGCCACCTAACATGGTCTCTTGCCATGAGCAGGTGGTGGTGACTGATGCTTGAAAAGATCTTTGGCCATTGTTGCATTTACAAGATAAGAAATTAAGATTTGCTGCAGTGAATCACTACTGTACAGTGACTAACTGGTAACTGGTACTTCTAGTCTTAATGGAAATGAATTTTGATGCTGCTGCAACATTTGCAATGTCGCAACAGCGAGACTTACAAATAACTTAGCTCTAATAATCTCAGTTGTAATCAGATGCAAATATATGATTTATTAGATATGTAATTCATTCTGTGTGTCAGGACAATAAGCCTTTCCATTGAGCTACATGTGGACCACAGTGATCAAATTGTGGCGAGGCACAGATTAGGGGAAGGGGATAAAAACATCTCTAAAGTCTTTAAGGTCTTCCTGGTAGCACAGTGGCCTCAAAAGCTGAAATGGAGGAACTTTGGAACAACCAGGACTCTTCCTGTTGGGCCAAACTGAATAACTGGACTACAAGGCCTTGGTCAGGGAGGTGTTAGGGTTTGTGGTTAGGTGACCTATAGCAGCCATAGCAATTATGATGGGAGCAAAGAAGGAATTTGGTGACTTGTTATATAGAGGGAGAGAGGTCAAGAAGTTGGGTTGGTGACTTGATCAACGTTGGCTCTTTCATCCATGACTCCTTCACAACCTTAAATTGTTTTCATTTACTTTAAAACCTTATTATTGTAACCACAGTGACAAATGTCCTCTAACCTTAAGGAAATATTTATTTTTACCTAAACCACCTAAACATAACCAAGTAGTTTTTGTGCCTAAACCAAACCATGACTGTTCCACATCCTTAAGTCTCCAGAGTTATGGTAATTCACCCTGCGGGTGTTTGTACACGTCAGTCGGTCTGTGAGACCCGAGCGAAGGGGTTTCCCAGCAGGAGGATCAGGACCAGACCTTCATCGTCACAGGAATAATGATAAACGGGCAGTTAAAAGTCATCTGGCAACATAATCAGGTCAAAATTTCAAATCTGTCTCTTATCTTTATGTTTATGACAAAATGCCGATAACCGACCACATTGCCATCATCCTCAGCTATACTATGAGTGTCGAGCAAATATTATCATGCAACAGTCAAAGGGTGAAGGGGTTATTTGTTTTCTTGTCTGCTCAACTCCAGGCTCACTAAGGTACTGTTGTGAAAGTTAAGATGAACGAGTACCAACCCTGTCTCCTACAGAAATTACATGTATACACAACTTATTCGCAAAAGCAAATACGTTTTCAAATAACATGAGGAGGAAATGTTTATTTACATAATTAGCAGTTTGGAGAAATGTCGAGACGAAATCCATCCACTCATCCATTATCTTATAACCACTTATCTGTGCGGGGTCATGGGGGGCTGAAGCCGATCCCAACTGATAGAGGGTGAGGGCGGGGTTCACACTGGACAGGTCCCCAGTCTATCACAGACCTGATATCAACAATTAACCTAACCTGCATGTGTCTGGGCTGTGGGAGGCAGCTGGAGAACCAGGAGAGCAGGCACAGGGAGAACATGCAAACTCAGGGTTCAAACACAGAACCTTCTCACCGAGGAGACTGCGTGTTGAGGCTAAATGCGTCAGTAAAATGTTCAGTGGCAGCGACTGTTTTCCACCAAATATCCAATCTTGCAGAGCGACAACCCCAGTGACTGGAGACGCGAAGTGATTATTTACGTTTAACCTAAACCAAAAAAATGTTGCCTCTGAGCATAAAAGTAGCCAACGATTATATTCATCACCGCAATGTAATTAGGAAAACTTTTTCATGATATATGAATGCAATCTCGACGAGACAGGGCTGTGACTCCTGGTTTTCACAGTTAAGTGAAACACAGACACTGCCATTACAACAGAACCATGCACAGACATTTTGGGGGGGAAGTGCTCGAGCAAAAAAATAAAAAGAAAAAGAAGAAATCAGCTGATCTACGCTCCAAACTACAACGTAGGCCAATGTTCAGGTGCGTCATCTGGGCTCATTGTGTTCTGTGTGCTGAGGTGGGGGGGGGGGGGGGGGGGGGAGCGTTATGGGGCAATTGGTGA
>CM076648.1:26895772-26912002 GCA_038496675.1 Rachycentron canadum | reverse complement strand
GATGTAAACAAGAGCCAAGACGGTTCGTAACAGCTCCCTGGATATGTAGTACGGACGTAGCCCCACAGCTAACAGTTCAATGTCATGTGACCTGGGTGGGGCCATCTCAAGCCCCGCCTCTTTTCTGTCCTCCTGATTTAACACGGCCAGTTTCAAGCTAATGCTACGCAAACTGGTTTTGCTCTATTTAAAGTAAGAAAATGTTGGAATTAAGTCCATTCACTGAAAATTTTGTTACAGAGTATAGCACATTTTCTCCTTGGTAAATATAAAAGTTTAAAGTGTCAAATAATCACAAGACATTTGCAAAATAGCACAATCTTGGTGAGAGGATGTAATAAGACAAAACTTGTAACTGATGTTTTTCAATGTTTAGAAGACTAAAAATGTTCGAAAATGTTTTCATTGTTGTATTTTTTTAAGGCCTGTCACTGTGATGAGCCCCACAGGAACTTTTATATTGCCACCTGACCATAATATGTACATGTTTGCTAGTTTAGTCTGAATAAAAGCAAAATTTTCCATGGTAAAAACTAGGTAATCAAAATGGACGAGTAAGTAACGACAGGAGTTAAAAGGAAAGAGAGTATGTATGTATATGTGTGTGTGTGTGTGTGTGTGTATGTATGTATATATGTGTATGTATATATGTGTATATATATTATATATATATATATAAGACTGTGAGTGAGACCATAAATAAATTCCAAAATCATTTACTGGCGTAATCAATCAAGTGAGAAGTAGGGTTCTTTTCACATAGACTTCAATACAATCTGACTTTCACAACTGGTGGAGTCGCTTTAAGTCCATAGTCTCTTGTCTTCATCTAGTCAGCCATGGTAGATATCACCGTTACACTGGCAACTACCTGGTTAAACCATAATTACAGTCCTTCTGTTTATGTTCATACATACATCAATCTGACCAGCTGAATTTCTTATGGGTGGTGATGTTATTCAGCAGATCTATTCCAGTTTCTTATGGGGAGGTATACAGGTTTTAAAAAAAAAATTGCATCACATAGTGAAATGTTTTGGCAGAGTTGAATGCAAAATTGTCAGTACTGCGTGAGGAAAGGTTTATGCCAATCAACGAACATGTAAACTAGACAATAGAACAGGAAATGCTTTCCTTTAAGAGCTGCAGACACCAAGTGTTGCTGAATGTAGAAGCTACTGAATCTATGGCGTTTCAGTCATTAGCAGCAATAAGTGAAAGAGCTGCAAAACACATTATGAAAAACTCTGTTATTAAGCTTAGTGCGAGAGAAATGTCAAAGATGTCAGGTTGGTGCACAGACACACACAAAACTGATGTTTGTGATGCTCACAAGATCCTAGTAATGCACCTGGATTGTTGAAGGATAATTTTTGTGACTTTGATTTGGGTTCGGTTTGGTTAAAGGTACAATGAGAGCCCCGGCTGTCTGGTTTTTAAAAAGGCACAAGGCAACAGAAAAACCCAGCATTTAACAACACACACCAGAAAACCTCTGTGACACACAGCACCAAAATGAGAGAAACGAGAAAAAAAACCCCTACAATGTCTTCTTTGAAGCCAGGATTGAACCATCGTGATTATTAGTTTTAACGTGTCAAAGTCTCACAGTCTGAATACACTGGCCTCTCTAAGGTTCGTGTCAGACTTAGTGTCACTTTGCCTTTTATCCACTTCTTGCTGGCAGAACACAGAGGGAGTGAGAGTGAGGGGAAGGGACGGGGAGGAAGGATGATTTTGAGAGCAGAGGAGAAGAGAAAAACAAGAAAGTGAGAAAGGGGTGAAGAGAAAGGCGATTGCATTTCAGCCATCTGGTGTGTGTTCCCCAGCAGCAGCAGCAGCAGCAGCAGCAGCAGAGCAGAAGAAGGTGAAGTCTGTCCGCATCTATCCTCTGGCCGCACATCACAGGCCCGACGTTTGCCCAGTGCTGGCCTCGCTGTCACTCTGTGTGCTCGGGTATATGTGTTTGCGTGCGAGTGTGTGCCTGCATTATGTGGCCAGTGTCAACCCCAGACACAAGCTGCTCTGCTGATTTAATGAGAAGGGCTAGATTGCCATGGCCAGGGCAGGCACTGCTTTTTTTCCTCACACAAACACACACTCGACATGCCCAGGCGATCTCCCGCCGCCACGTCACTCCCCTCCAAAGGCGAAGGCGTTCGCTACAATACACGCCGCTTCCCTGGAAAGTCGCGGGGAAAATATAAAAAAGTCCCATCCCAGACACATTAACCTCTCTGAAATTTCTGTCTTTGTGAAATTTCGGGAGCATTTCGGAAAAAAAAAAAATGCTAATGTGTGCACGAGTAGGAGAGAGTGCCTGGTCTCTCGCCTGGCCAGGGTGGTGGCAGTGTGGCAGTGTTTTAATGATGCATCTGCTTGTGTCAAATGATTCTGGGCACATGGCGAAACCCAGGGCTGCTGTCGCTGAGTAGCGTGCACACACACACTTTTCTTGAAAATACTCATACACAAGCACTTCTGCATGCACCCACACACACCCTTTCACTGCCTCCCCCACACACACACACACACACACACACACACATACACACACACACACACAGACGTGCACACTCCCATTCAGCTATGTACCGGGCAGCGGTTCACTCGGGCCCCCTCTGGTGCTGTGGTGGCTGGTTTTAATGTCCTTGCCTAATGATCTGGCACACGTCGAAAGGTAAATGATAATTTGCTTTAAGTGGAGCTTTTAGGCGGAAAAGCCTTATAAGGCTTAGCTGTCTCCCTGAAATGACAGTGTTTGCCACAAGCAGCTCTTGACAGATTTCATTTCAAATATGATTTCTTTATGAAAACGCATCGGACACAACCAACACCCCGACTCTGCTGACTGTTGCACGAACAGGCATAGCCTACATCTGTATTTGTGTGTGTTTGTAATTCTGAGAGATCCTCCATGAAGGGGTCCAGGATACGACTGAAGACGATTCAGTTGGAGACGGACACAGCAGCAAGAATTACCCACAGAGAGGCAGAGGAGAAAATCACTTTTTTTTTTTTTTTTCTGTGGGAATGATTTTGAAGCTGTGAAAGCACATTCTGAGGAGACAGCGCAAACATCCAGCCTTGGTGTCGTGTCTCTTTGTACGAGAAATCTGGGCAGTTTCTCATCACTGAAAAGGGGGCTCATTATCACTTTTGTATGCTCTCTCTATTCAATTCTTCATCAGGCTTTGTAAGCACAAAAAGTGCTAAAACAGTTTTTTTTTGTTGCCCAATTCTCCTCACTTGTAAATCAGTCAGGAGTTTCTTATGTGATGAGTGAGTAGAGAAACTACTGAAAGTAAATTTCTTAACACCACAACATGTTGGGATTGTGACAGCTTTCTGTGTTTTGTGTCTGAGTGAAAACAGAATTGATCACATTTGCGTTGTGCCAGACGCACAAACTGTAAACACAAAGCGTAACAGCACCAGCCCTCGATATCTGATATATACTTTTCAATCACTTACAATCTTTCTAATGAGACGCCAGCAGCAGCATCACCCTGCCACTGCAACTCAAGGGTTTTTATTTGTGAAGTGTTTCACATTGTGGACGGACTCAGATCTGATCTCAGACAAGGTGATACGAGGAAGGGAGGAAGTAAGGGCAACAGAGAAACAGAAGAGGAGGTGAGACTAAACATCAAAGAAAGGTGAGGAAAAGTAAAATAGAAGCCAGAGTACATCAGCAGAAACCAGACAAGGAGGTGAGTGGTTGACAGCTGATCATAACACATGGCTGTAGGGTGGATGTCTTGTCCCCTCACCTCCCTTGCCTCCTACTCTACGTCCTTTCATCCCTCTCCCTTTTTATCCCCTCTTCAACAAGTCTTCCTTCACCTAACCCCCTCAGAAAAAAAGAATCTCTATCCCTTTTCCACACCTCCTTCTCTCCTGACTCAAATATTGCGTGTTCAGAATCATCTTTCACACATCCGCATGTTCAACCTTTCAACGCTGTTAACATGCCATCTCGACTGGGGAAATGTCTATTGTAACATGGCGTTTAACCTATTTGGCAACTTTCTGTCTGTACTACTCAGAAGAGGAGCCTGATTTTACAGACCGGGCTGATCTGAGGTGATTCAAACTAAAGTTCCTTGGTTTTAAATTTCCATTTCTCACGGATGGAAATGTCACCACATGTGACAGAATCATTTCACCTGATCAGTATATCTGGACAATTATAAGATACACTGTGTGTGTTGTTTTTCATATAATGTTTTAACAGCAGCAACTTTTGGTTGTAGAAAGTCAAGTGTTTAACAAACAACAAAAATTAATAAAAGATGCTAAATAAGCTAACTGTTCTGATACATATGCTAGTCTGCAGTTTAAGTGCAAAAATGACTCCTCATCTGAGGCTGGGTCTAGCTGAGGCTCTTTCACTGTTCACCAAAACCATATCAGTACAGAGAGTGTTAGCACAACTACTAATACTGTGTCAGCTACTACCGGTTCCAAGCTAACAAATAACATGATCAAATAAAACAGCAGTAACTGTTGTGATACATCTACTAGTCTTCTTTTGGTCTCAACAGACTCCTCATCTAAGTCCTGGGTCTGACTGAAGCTCTTTGATCAGTCACCGCAACCACAACCAAAGTTTGCTTTTGCACACTGTGTCAGCCACTGCCAGTTGCAAGCTAACAAACAACATAAACAAATTAAAGACGTTAACTGTGCCAACCATACTCTCTGCTCTTTCACCTGTTAATGTAGTGCAAGCAGCAACAGTGGGCGGGGAATAAGGCCTGATCCAGACTTCTCAATGAGGAAGTAAGTGTTTCCAACCAAACTACCTTCAACAAATTATTAATAATAGCTGAGTATTTTACATAGCTAAACTTTAAGTGATCTAATATTTTCCTAATGCAATTAATATTTTAAAATCCCCTGAAAACATTCAAACCTTAACTTGTTATTAATAAAATAAAATATTTCTGATTCCACAAAGAGCTAAATAAGCAACTATTAAAGTAGAAGTTCACGAAAAAACACACAGAACAAAATATTTTAAATAGAGTTTAACACATTTGATTGACAGTGGCTGCAACAACCCACCCGCTGTCATCAGATTAGCAAACACAAAACATTGCTAAATCCTGATTGGTCCACTGGAATATGTGACTTCCCACCCACTTTGTGAGAAAAGCATAGATAAAAAAGAAGCTCACATAAACTGGCAGAAAAGCTTGCATTCACGTCCTGTGTGAGAAGAGCCCACCCTGACAGTAAAAAGCAGATGGTGAAAATATTCACAGGGCCTTTAAAGGGCTTAAGCTAATAAAATGTTTTCTTGATAGTCTGCAGGTGCAGAAATCTACTTTATTATTTCTCATTCCTTGGTGTTGACAGTTGTTTAGAGCAAATATCCTGAAACATCAAATTACCTTTGCAGAACCATCTAATATGCAACATTTGGTTTGGTGAGGGGCTCACAGACACACATGGAGCCATGACGGCTTATTCTGACCTGGAGGGGTATAAACAGTTCTAGGCTGTTTTTTTTTATTTACAGTCATTTTGGACAGGATTCACATTGTGTCAAAGATGGTGTGGCAGAACCGTCCAGTAGAGCCGGTGTAACCCCCTGTTTTTCACTAGTAATGATGCTGAATGGAGGGGCCATACAACCCAGAGACACCGCAGGCGTTTTGTCTCAGGTCTGTCTGCGAAATCAGATGTTGAACTCAGCTCTGTGTCACAGAAAACACATCAACACAGAGTGAGAGACAAGTGACAGACATGTGATCATACAACACAGTTAACACGTCAGTCACTCGCTCTGTTTCTACCAGGGCAGACTTGTCATCACCTAAACTATTCTCTCAGTCTGTCAGTCAGTGACTTACTAACCTTGCATTAAAATAAAACCAAACAAAGCAGAAAAGTGAAAGAAAGACTGTGAAAGATAATAAACTCATAGTCTGTTAAGGATGGACTATAACCGTAATACATTGAAAAGAGTTAGAAAGCTATAGAGCGGTTTATATTTTGCATGATATCCATTGTTGTCACTGATCAACAAAGTGCTTTTAATCTGCTGCCTGAGATTGACTGATTGCTGATATCTCCACCCACACCTGTTAGCAATGGGGTTACCAGTAGTGGACCACCATCCATAGTTTCACTCCCTATGCCAGAACATCTCCTTGTGGACGACTCCCTGACACTCCCCACAGCTAACCTGTCTCAGGACTTGCAGACTTGCTGCTCTTCGGCCTCTTGGAAGAGCTTCCCCTGTGGTTTTGTGTGGCTCCTTGCCCCGTAGCACTAGGTCTCAGTTTAAGTGTGCTGTCGAGCTTCCCACAAAACCCCTTGTGCCAATCTCCACCAGGCAAATTCTGCCAGTGTGTCGGAGGGAGGCATCGATGGTCCCACAGAGTCACAGGCGTGACTCTGTTCCCAGCCACCGATGGAGATTGCGAGGGGGGTGTAGAGTGTCGTTGGTCTCATCAGGGTGGGCCTGTGACAGCTTCCAGACCCTGGTCCCAACCCACATTTCTCAGCTTTGTCATTGTTGACAAAGCAGCGGGCCACTTTTCATTGTATGACACAAAATCCATTCCTGTCGAATGCCACCAGAACCTGTACATTCAGAACTTCCCATAGCATAAAGTTATTGTAAATCAGGCTGGAATCTGCTGTGTGAGTGGCTTACCACCCATCTCAGGATGGTGACACTTTTCCCTCCACCTTACTCCCCATTCCTCAGCTCATTTCCCTGTGGAGGTGGACAGCTTATGACCACCAGCACGATCAGATGTCCCTCAATTGACACAGTGAATGCCGGACATTATATTTGCAGAAGATTGTCAGGGACGGATCAGTCTGCAAAGAGATTTGGTCCCACAAGTTGCAATTCAGGGCACGAAGAAAAAAAAGGGCAGGCACTTTGTTCTTTTATAATATTTTGTTTTGCATTTGTTGTGTAGCAGGTGTCTGGAGGATGGAGGCCTGTCTTGAGTCGCCTCTTCAGACTTTCTTTCTCTTGGCTCCGCGGTACATTTGCAACTTTGTGTTCATGCAGCCAACGTCAGCTCACACTATACGCCCACTGATATTACTGATGACCACACCACACAGCTTTATTAGTTTATTTATTGTAAATTCTTATCCTGCGTTACCTTCTTGTCGTGGTCATGAGAAGATCTGGTACGAGACTGAGATGTATTTGAAATGTTTTGGTTGCATCAGTGTGTTTTGTATGTACTGTAAGATTAACTGTTGTGCTGAGCTACATGAGGTCAGTAAAGAGAAATGTGTGTGACCAATTGTAAAAATGCTGTAATTTGCCAACATGTTTAGAGTGTCCAGAGAGAGATTATGTACCAAATGCAGTAAAATGTGTCGGAACAGAGTCCCCTCTTGTGAATATGTGTTTATTTTTAAACCTATTTTATATCATTTTTAAACCTAACACCATCCAATCACTTGGAATATTCTGCCCTATATTTCAGGAGCCAGGAAATTGCATTTATTTTCTCTAGGACACTTTAACTTTAAATAATGTCCTGACAATACATCTTTCTTCTGCATTATCCTCTTTTTTTTTTTTTTTTTTTTTTTTTTTTTTACCTCTTTGCTTGTCTTAAACTGGTGGAAAAAGACATGCTTTTAAGAAGTGATGGTGTGAAAGTGATGGGGAAATGTGATTTGAGGGCATTAGCAGTACATGTGTGTGGTTGAAGTAGCTGCGGGGAAAGGAGATGCTGTTGCTTTAGCTGCTGATTTCTTCCTGCTAAGGGCGAAGAGAGGGGAGGCCCTGGGGAAACAAAGCCTCAGGAAACGTCTGGATATCTCTTAAGAGGCTGTTTCCCCCCAGCTGTAATGGAGTGTGGAACATAGAGAAACTGTGTATTTGTAGCATAAAGTTCACTTCATGATCACTTAACTGTGCAGATCAGGAGAAAGATGGAGGGGAGCTACTGGGTTTACACACTGAGCTTCAAGTATCGCTGTTAAGGTATTTTATAGCATGGAAGTTAAAGATTGTAAGCACACTATAATTACTATAATCAAAGGACAATGTCATACAAATATAATTAGAGCCACTGCTAATGATTATTTTCATTTTATTTCAACGAAGCTCCAAAACCATTGGATTCTACTTTTCCATAACGCGAACCAATAGCACATTTTCATATTTAACCTGCCTTTTAAATGATTGTTTCTTTCAAATCCATACCCCCCCCCCCCAGCTCAGACTTGTTATAAATCTCCAAACCAGTGTTGATGATGTTGATGATTTCATCATCAGGGTTGTTTTCTCAGAATGGGCAAATCCAGTCCAGAGCCAGAGGACATTATAAAACTGATCTGCCACACTGAGCCTATTTTAACCTGCTTTACCTGATGTTTTTGGTCACCTACAGAAACAAGCTTTTAACACAACTTTGACATATAACCTCATAAAGTTTGGGTTCTGTTTTAATAGTCCAAAGTTGACAGTGTGAAGCGCGCTGTGCAAGTGCATTTCGAGCGTGTCCATGTCACCGCCGCTATTGAAATGAAAGAGAGAGAGTCACTGCACCAGACCTATGGTTCAAAAGAGTTATTACCAAGTTTCTTAATTACTCGTGGGAGTGTTTTGGGTGTAACATGCAATGAGCCAACGAGAGCGCTATCTCCCATTCCCTTTAAATGCAAGGTGCACTTGCACATACTGTAACTGACCACTAAGCCCATCACCAGCACACAGCAGCTCTGTGCGTGCACCTCTGTTACATCTGTCCACACCTCAGTTTACCACTAACACGCCCATGGGTGCTCACATGGTTGCAGTTGTATTTGAACAACATGGGCGCTGGATGGGAAAATGACAACTGGTCTGAAACTAGCAAAGACACTGCATGTGCATTGCACTTTGCGCCAGGATAAGGCCTCTGGTACATACAGTCGCTTATTGACATACATACATATAGATAAACAATAATTTGAAGTCATGTTTGTGTGCACCTATTAAATATCAGTCCCATATTTACTCTCCTTTTAGCTCCAGTTGGTCTCCACCACTGCCTGAGAAAAATATCCACCTATTTTCACCAACTCCTCACTGACTTTATCGGCCATGTTATGCAAGCGTGGCCCATCAAAACTAAAACACAGAGGTGAAAGACACTTTAAAAACCATAGAGCTGCAGATCTGGGTGACAAATCTATGTGGATTCATGTCTTTGGTCGACGCCTTTCACATTGCTCATAGGAAATGAATCACAATGAAAATATTCCACACAGCACCTTTAATGACTTATAAGCATTATTATGTGTATAGTTAGCGGACTTGAAGTCAAAATAGTCTCTTTTCACTGTAAAGTTAATTCAGTTTTAATTACTGTAAAGAATGTGAAACACTTCCTGAGAAGTTTTTGACAAACATCTCTGCTCATGGCAGACATTTTGCCTGTGTGTATGTTCTTTCGGTGGCCTCCGCCCAAGTCAATTTATTTAAAGACACTGACAAACTCCAATTACATGGGACCCCTCCTTTGATACGCTATTTTCCTTTCTTCACCAGCCATCTTTGATTCCTGGGCCGATCCGCCTCCTCTTGCACACAGCTGCCTCCTCGCTTGTTGTTCTTGGCACCACATCCAAAAGTCCTCCAGCCTTTCTGCGGTCCTCTCAAAGAAAAAGAGGGACATCAAAAGGCTTGTGCAGGGCTCTGTCGACATGAACATCGCTGAACCTTCCTTGTCTCTCAGACGCCGAGTGAAGTCGTTGTATGTAAGGAGGGGTGAGGAGAGGGGAGGGGGGAGTCTCAGACCCCCTTTGGCCCTTTGTGTGTAAACGTGACAGAGAGCCCTCTCCTTTTCCAACACAAAGAGCCCCAAGGTTCAAGCTCAGCTACTGATCCCCTTCCAGCAGCCACGTTCCTCCTCTCCTTTGCCTGCCCTGTGTTTCATTCTGTGTCATTCCATACCATTCCATGCCATGCTAGTCTGTGCCATTTGTTGTCAGCCCGACACAAACAGGTGCTGAGTATCTGACCTTGGCTCTTTGAGGACATAATATATTGAGGAAGATCTTCCCTTTTGTCCACTTCTTTCTTTCTTTCTTTCTTTCTTTCTTTCTTTCTTTCTTTCTTTCTTTCTTTCTTTCTCTTCTCGATTACAAAGCACCTTTATTCGACATCCGTGTTTTGTGTTTGCTGCCAGATTACACTATGGATGGATGTGATGGCGAAGCTGCAGACACAGGCGCAAAGACTCCAAACTGTCTAACCATTACAGTCAAAGTGCATGATTCTGACTTTGGATTTCATGTTAATATTTTACACGTAATTCTGCCTGTAGCTAATAAACTCCATAAAGCTAATGAATAACATGAAGCATGGCGTGTCATCGATGTGCGTCTTTGTTTCTTTTTACTTGGCAGTTCTTCAAAACAATATTTGTTGAGGTAATTTGACTCAAATTTTACTGTTTTTTTTTTTTAAAATCTCCCTCGATCTGTGTGGTTTGTGGCTAAATATAAAAAATAATTCTAGAAACATGAAAAACTGGAACTAGATGCTCCCTTGTGGGTTAAAACAAACGCCCTGGGGCCATCTTCACCCATGCCACCCAAGATTTATTGTCATTGTCTTTGTGTAGATCCCCAGGAAGTGACCACAGGTGTTTCTATCAAATTGTCAAAACAAATACTAACTGTCATGAAAGTTGGAACCACAGTATTGTATTAGGCAGCATTATTTTTAACTGAGCACAGTTACAATGAGATTAATTAGATTAAAGGCAATAAATGGGATAAAAAACATGGTAACAATAACGATTAATGATCATTATTTTTTTTTACAGATAGACACGAAAACAACAACAACAAAAAAAAAAAAGACAATGAAAGTGCCTCAAATACTCACAACACAATTAAAGTGTTTCCATTGGTGCATGCCTTGTCAGCTGTTCATTTACTGACACCATGGACAAATCTCAACATTATCATTCATTTGGGGGTTGTGCCTCTGGCTGAGTCCAATAGCCACTGTCTTTTAGCTCTGTTTTTGGTCCCTACCAATTTCTAAGGGAAATATGAGACTCTTTAGCTGCTAAATGTTCCATTGTGTTCACCAGCTGCTCACTAACTGCGTCTGTCTGCCGTTGGATGCTAAGCAGGTAATGTAGCCTACGGTGTAGGGTTGATTTAATCTGTAGAGCTCTCTGTAGATCTTTTGTGCCTGTGAGAGTGAACCAAAACAGTGCAGGTGTGGGCCGCGACAGCTAAGCGTTGTCACAACGACGAAACTTTGGTGGCGGAGCAAACTGCTGCTGTCGACCACAGCAGGCCGTCCTGACAGAGCTGACCTCTGAGGGAACCGGGAGCCGCAGGGAGCTGTGCCACTCGCCTCCGTCCGTCGGTTGTGCAGCCATTTTGCCAAAGCTGTGTCGACATTTGTGCAGCTCTTTCAACCAAGTGCTGATTGAGACTTAGCGAACTAGCTGGCTCAGACGTATTTTTACCCATCATCAGTAAAACTCTTTGAAATTCTATATTATCATGACAGATGAGAACGCAAAACACTGTGGTAGGTAATTAACATACAGCTAAATTCCATACAATGATTAAATACACCAAAGGAAGTATAGAATATGAACAATAGAATAAAGTTAGTGACTAAAGATAGAAGGAGCAGTGCTAGCATATTCCCAGCATGCTATCATCGTAGCTACCAGCTGTGCCATCACATAACCTGGGTCTCGATGATGAGATGCTCATCATCACGGAGGCGTGAATTTCATCCTTGTCTGATGCAGAGTGAGACGCCGATGGATACAGAGCTCTCTGTTTTACCTGTCTGTCTCTCTCTCCCCCCCCCTTTCTCCCTCTACTCCTCCTCGCAATCTGGCCTCCCCCTCTATTTTTTCCACCTCATTTTTCTCCCCTTCTCTCCATTATTCACTCTTTCTATTCACCTTCATTTATCCTTCTTTCCCCCCTCTGTCTGTTGCTCTCTCCTGCTCTTTTGAGCCCCCTCTCCTTGAAAATCTATCTATCTATCTATCTATCTATCTATCTATCTATCTATCTATCTATCTATCTATCTATCGTCTATTTGGGTCCTCCACATGCTTCACTGCAATTATTTTAATCGAATCCAGCGTCTTAGTTCTTGCTCATTCATCCCTGTCCCAGCTGTTTTTATCCACCGGCAAGTGTTGTTAATATGTTTTTCCACCACATGTGCCATGGAACGCCCGAGGACAGTGATGATTGCAGGAAGTTGTCTGAGATGAGTGTTTAGTCAGGCTATCGCCGTAGCGGTTTTGATGGGCTGTGTACCAAAGACCTATATGGTGAAACACAAACAAGCAGGAAATAAGCCTCAGCACCATTGCCTGACCTCTGACCCGTATTATTTGATTTGATCCGACTATGTCCTGGTGTCAGGAGTTAGGTCGTGAGTGTATGTGTTGTGTTAAATCTATAAAAATAAATGAAATGTTGTTGTTGTTGGAGAGGTGTTTACTCTCCCTGTCCTCCACCCCACTGCTAATCACTCATGCAGCCGGGATACATACATAATTTCAGATCTTCAGTGCAACCTCGGTGCACCCAGCTGTCCCGCCTTGTTTTATGTTCCCGTGGTCATGTGAGAAAAAAGTGCGAAAGCCGTGACGACGACGTCATCTGTGGAAAAGATGAAGGAGAAAACGGCTGGATCAGGACCAAGAGCTACGATACGCCCTGTCCCTTCAGATCAACTTTCAGAGATTGCTAACGGAAAGATGGAATCACCACGCTCTCCCCCTCTCCTCTCCTCTCCTCTCCTCTCCTCTCCTCTCCTCTCCTAGATACTCGCTGGCACATAAAGATGAGACCTGTGCGCTAACTGCTATTAATACGCCTGGAACTAAACCTTTGCATTAAAGACACTAGTTTTGCAAATGTAGTTCAATGAAGATTTTTCCATTACCTCACCACAGCGATCACGGTTATGACAAATAAAATACAGGCTGATGTTGAGTGCATGAATGGCGATGGGAGTCAAACGTCAGTCTCCTTACGTTAAGGTCGGACAAGCTGCAAACCTTCGTACCCTTATTTTCCGCCTCGCTACATAAAGGACACGTGACTTCCTGCAGTGGTTAATTGTTGACGCTGAATGTAAATTGCGAGGTGCAGAATCGCACAGAATGGACGACGTTTATAACTTCACTTTGGGAAATGCAATTTACAGGACATACATGAACAACTGAGTGAATAATTAAAGTACGAAAGCTCAGAATTATCTGCAGAGTTATTTGGGACTTCATTTCAGTCGTACCATGGTGCACCTTATGCTGCTTACAGTACAGCTCTTTGCCCCATGAGTGTGTGTATGTGTGTGTGTGTGTGTGTGTGTGGACTGGTTGAGGAGAGAGTTTCTGGAGCTTCACTTCCATGTTCAACAGCATGTTTGCGTGTCTCAGCTCAGAGCATCTCTCAGCCTAATCCGTCCTTATCTCCCAGTGTGACAACACAACAAGAGGATCTTTAAAGAAGACATTTCTCTTTTCCCACGCTGAGCTGCTGCACTGATATTGTTTTAGTGCTGACGCTGTCAACGTGCGCGTGTGTGTGTGTGTGTGTGTGTGTTCTCTACTTGCAGATTGATTTCATTTGAGCATATATATATGAGCGGCTTTAATTCTGCAGGAGATGAGTATGTGTATGTGTGTGCATAGGCCCCAGCTTGTGCATGCCAGTGCGGATGTGGATGTTGTTGTCATTCCAAAGCTCCTCCAGCATCAAACTCTGACTAAAGGTTGTCTGCACGTTTTGACATTAGATAAATGCCTGGTCTGGTTGTACACACAGCTGTACCAATTCTCCAATAGGTCTCTCTCTCTCTCTCCTTCTATCTCTCCGCTTTCTCCCTCTCTCTCCATCCAGGCTGATCTAATGACTCACAGGAATGCATCGAGCTGCTTGTCAGAGATCAATCATCTTCCTCAGGTCGTTCTACCGATTGTTTGAGTAGTGGGCCATTAGAGAGGAACTGTTTGGAGGTGTTTTGTGAACCTAAGCGGCTCCAAAGGTCAGCCGGAGAGAGAGAGACCGACGGAGGCAAGAAGTGAGGGAGAAAGAGACAAAAAAAAAAAAAAAAAAAAAGTGGCAGAGTGTGTGTGGGCTGCTCCAGACGGCAGGAGAAGGAGAGGCTGTAGACAGGTGGAGGTATGGAGATAGAAAGACAGGCCTTGTCAGCCCTGTTGCGTGACTCGGCTGCCCTTTGTTAGTATGAATGCTTAAACAGCTCACCACAAGTACAGAACCTGAGATTAATAATTCCCACGCACCCCCTGACATCCATCCCTGATCTGAAATATGCATGGTGGAGGAAGGAGGAGAAGACAAGAAGATGAGGAGAAGAGGGGAAAGAGGGGAGAGGGTGGGGTGGGGTGGGGGGGGGGGACCAAAAGGGCCCGCTAGATGGTGGCTGCTGAGCCTTTTGGAAAAGCGATAGATTCTGTTTTATGTGGCCTGTCAATAGCACCTAATGAGGAAACCCACCTGTGATTTGCGTTGTGCAGTGAGCGAAACCCCTGGCCGTAAACTGCTAACATGAGGTGCCATCAACTTTTCAAAGGTCCTCCCTCCTGAAGCAGCCACGTCTTCGCTTTTGAAATGAAGTTGTGAGACGGTGTAATTTAAAGTTGTTCAGTAACTGGATAGAGGATGTCTCCTTTTTCTTTTATTTTGAAAGAGATTCGGCATGTATGATTGTGTGTCAGTGTGTGTGTGTGTGTGTGTGAGAGTGCGTGCGTGTTTGTCTCTCTGTGTGACACCGTCTGTTCTTTGAAAATGAAATGGACTGGGATTTCAGCAGAAACAACAACTGATGATTAAAAGGTTTTATTGCCAAGCTTTCTGCAGAGTTACAATCATAATGCTGAGGTCATTTGAACAGCCTGAAACTTTGCTGCTCATCTACGAGTGGCTGCAGGAAGTGAAACGCTGTGGCATCTCATTTTAAAACAGAGGAGGGGAGCAGAGTCGACACCAGATATGGAACCTGAATTTCTGTTGAGGTTTGGCTTTTGAACCTGCTGTCTTACAGTAATCTGACCGCTGCGGTTGAAGTTATATTTATAAACGGAGGCTGATTTAAGGCGGTTGCGTCTTACCAGTAATTGGCGGCGTGGGGAAGACCTCTGCTGCAGACTCTGTCTCCTATCAGAAAACACTTCATAGGAAAAAGCTGAATTAAAATCAGCTGTTTCGCAGCTAATGTAAAGGCAGGTTTCTGTTATGGGGACATGAATGTGATGAATAGCTTCAAGTTTCAAATGCAAAGACAGACACAGAGAGAGGGAGTTAAAGAAAGTGCCAGTATCTGCTGCTGATAAAAGTCTTCCCTCTGCACAAAACCCCAACTCTATATCTATCACACTGAAGGCCAGAAAACCATCAGTTTGCGGAATATGATTGCTAAACAAAGGACATGATAAATACACAGTCAGGCAATTATTTTATTTTCTTTGGCTGCTAGTTTATATTCTTAATGCTACTTTAATCTATTTTTTGTTTGTTTATTCATTTTTTCCCCCCTTGTTTTTCATTTTTTGGTTGTTCCTTCCCAGTTCTCACAAAGGGGGAGAGAAAAAGTAGGGCGCTCACTTTGCAATTACTACTCAATCCCAGACTCCTTCTATAAGGCACTGAATTATTTTGTTTTAAAAACAAACAAACAAAACAGCGACTTTCAACCGGGAAGAATATTTAATTGTTTTTTGATTACTTAGGAATGGGCCATGGGAATAGGCCTTTGTAAATATTTAAACAGATTCAGCATGATGCCATATTTCCATTCTGCCATTAATGTTTTTAAATGATTGTTATTGTCATCCGGGTTTGACATTCACAGTGGAAATGATTTACTGAAATATAGAGAAAACAAAACAACAACAACAAAAAAAAGAAGACATAGGAGTTTTTTTTTTTTTTTTTTTTTTTTTTTTCCTGTGTCAGTTCAGGCGAGGGCAGTGAAATGAGACACTGGAAGTGAAGCCGTGCAGCTCGAGTCGACGCCACAGCCCCACGGCCTCATGCGGTGCCCTGCACTTCCGCTGCCTCCCAGTGGGTGGCAGCAGGGAGCAGGCAGCCCCAACAGAAGGCTGCCACTCAGTGATTCTAATTTATGATCCATTTCTGTTATAGGTGGGGTGTGCAGAGACAGTTACAGTAATAATTATCTGGACTGAAGTGTTTCCAAGGCAACCAACATATCCACCACCCAAGCCC
>CM076648.1:26838747-26895374 GCA_038496675.1 Rachycentron canadum | reverse complement strand
CACACACACACACACAACCCCTCCATCCCCCTTTGCATGGAGAGGGGGAATGTGTTTGTGTGTGAGTGTGTGAGCATTTCTTGACATGGTGAAAAGAGGGAGGCATGGTGTCTTGCTAGTGATACACACACACACACACACACACACACAAACACACAAACACACATACACACATACACAAACACACATACACACGGACATACACACTGACTTTGCATGGTACTCTTCTGCAGTCTGCCTGTTCGCATTAAGGAAATCATTGACTTTTAGTTTTGAGAGGGCTTTTGTTGAAAACCTGCTTGTTTAAGATCACTGAGAGTAGTTTGTATTCCGCTTTGATCCCTCAGTAAATTAATTAAGCGACCAAGAACAAAGACATGAAAATACAAGTGAGCAACATTTGAATTCTTATCTAATAGATTTGAAGTACGATTTGAGAACAAAAGTATCTCAAGATATTCAGCGTCACCTTTTTATTTCAATATTTTGCTGTCATTAAATCACCCTTCCTGTGCTTCTTGAAGGATAAATCATAGTGTATTTTTTTTCTTTTGTGTAAAGGGGTATGCTTGATTAAATAAAGGATTAAGTTATTTCCTTAACAGTGCCTGAGGAAATTCCATTCGACTCTCCATCTCTCTTAAATATATACTTTGATTCCCTCGAAAGTGTCGTGTGCAATTACTAATTACAATACTACTGCTAAATGCATTGAAGGAAGTAGAGGACAGATTGATGATGTGCTGTACTTCTTGTTCTGTGAACACAGGCGGAACCTTGTGAGGGGAATCTATGGGTTTAAAGGAGATATTTGAAAGTTTTGCTATTGCCGCACAGACAGTGTTAGCATTAGCAACATTACTAATCTGGAAGAAACGTGAATTCAGCATCAAACTGCATTCCTTTATTTGCCAAGAGCTGTCTCTCGTGTCGGAAACGTCCATAGTAACTTTTGTTTTGCTTTTATTTTGTTCACTTTTTCTTCTGCAGTGAGCATGCTAACCAGCTAGCTCCAGGCCAAGGTTAGCTAGCGAGCATCCAGTCTGCTCTGAAGAAGAAACCATGAAAATATAGCCTCTTGTCTCTTGTAACTGCAAGAACTGGTAAGTAAACAGCTGATGATGTTAGCGATGGCTTCTTAGCAATAGCAAAACTTACAAAAGCTCCTTCAACCTTTCATCATTGTGGACATCATACATAGGAAACCCGCATAGGGTACACTCTGGTAGTGAATACGAGTCCTGTATAAGAGGGGTTAACTCACAGCTACATCCACGGAAGTTCAGCATTGAGACTGGATAAGGCAGAATTAGAGGCCTCATCTGTGTTCTTACACCTAACCTTATGAAGCCCATTTCAATCATAGAATACACAAGATTTCTGGCTACAACCGTCGGTGAGAATGATGGCCTTGTGTCATTAAGACATGCCTGATTTATATTAAATTTTGGTTATGCTGCCACTTTTTGAAGTTAATGGGCAAAAAAACTGAGCGTCTGTCATTCAGGGTGCGCATAAGAGTGCACTGCGTGCTTACTCCAGGACGGGGCTGCTGATTCAACCCTCAGCCGCCATACATGAGGGTTGTTATTTGTTTGGCATATTGGGGAGCAATTGAGCTTTATTTATTGTTCAGTCATTTATTTGTGAACAACTAAATAGAATTGGCAGTGTAGCAGCTTATGTGATTTTATTTAATAATTAGCCTACTTTAAGAACATCCTCCAGTCCTTGTGGGAAACACTGGATAACCTACCCGATACCACAAAATTTGACAATACGGCAAAAGAAGTTAAAGCTATTTAAAGCTATTGACTGCTATTTAAACAGTCCGACAACCCTGGGTAGGGACTTCTAATGTACTAATATGCTACTGAAATTAGCCAGAGGGGGAAGCTTCTTACTTGCTGCATATGGACAAAATGCTCAAGATGAAGAAACATTTGCACACTTCATTCCAAAAATTGAGACCTATCTTCTGTGACACTGTGGAAAACGAGGAGCAAAAACACTGGGGTCTTCACTACAGATTGAGACCACCCATCAGGTACCTGTCTCTCAACCATGACACCCACTTCCACTTCCACAACTACAACTACAGATGATCTCCAAGAAATGCAGAGAGCACTTGAGCATCTCAGCAAAACCAGTTATAGAGACGTTTCCTGTGACCAATACTTAGCTCAGGGATGTATCCTACATAACTTGAAGGACTGAAAGACAGTGTTATACAGATGAGACCCCACATTCATTCTGGACCATCTGAACAGTATGTCCATAGCTATACCCCATTACCCAGACACTACAGCAACACACACAGCCACTCTACCACATTGCTGAGAGAAACTTCAACCATCTCACCACTCTCCAAGTCCCGTGCACGGCTCCTTTCTCCATCTCGAGTAGTTAGAGTGTCAGCTACTGACGTTACCCAGGTCCATAAAATTGACAGGAATTCCCAATACCCAAACCACTGAATTTACCAGAGACAGTTTAAAGCTGAGTTAGGTCCCATCCATGCCAAAGTGGCTAATATGAGGAATCAGCAGAGATGAGGAGGTGCCCTGTGATGACGTCCAAGTTGCCTGCACTCAACGCCTGACCTGCATGACACGAACAGCTGACAGATACCGCAACCTCATCGTCTGATGTGCGCGGTCAGCACGCACGTGACACTGGATGGACAAACTTAGTCATACACAAAATTGCAGCCATGACAAAACAACCGTGACACTTCACTCTCAGTCATGGTAAAAATTAAAGATATCGTGTTCAGATTCAGTCAATTAAAGAAAACTCATTTACCATCACCAACACACATCATTCCCTTGGCTATAGTTTGGATGCACTGCCTGGCTCTCAGTTTTTCTCCACCATGGACATATCAAATGGATACTGGCAGTGGTGGAGCACAACAGTCTGGGCCCAGTGCATGTGTAGCCTCAGTGAGCTCCTTTACCCTTTCTATACATCCAGTGTCATGCCAGTGCAAATAACTGATTCAACAAACGTAAAGCCCTGCATCTGTTGTGGTTACTCGGGTTATCAGTAATGAGGTGTTTGATAAAGTCTACACAATCTTAAATCTCAGCATATTTAAGTCTCTCTTCTCCACACGCTGCAATTACCGTGTGAGGCTTATTTCCATCACAGTTTTTCAAGTTTTAATTTCACCCTGAGCACAAGACAAAGGTGGAAAGCTATTCTCCTCTGACCATGGTTATAACAATAAAAACTAAGATACATAAAACAGGTAAATAAATAAATAAAAAAAAAAAAACCTCAGGCTGCATTATTATTTACATCCTTATCTGAGAGGCTTTGATTTTGTTTTAGATGCAAGAAATGGTTCATGAAAAGATTCATTCAGCAACAGTGACAATTTGCTAATTGTGCTAATAGTTACAAATGAAAACAATGCTGTCCCCATGTTGGCTTATGCCGCTCACTACAACACCCCTGGAAAATGGCATGTGGAAATGGATCCCATGGAAAACTATAATGATCATCTTCAAACGCTTCAAGACAAGATGTTTTCACAAGATCCAGAAAATAGGTTTGAGACTGAATCCAAAAATAAGGAGGAACCTGAGGGTAGAAAGTATCTTACTCTCAACCTGGTTGTGTTGTGGCTTGACGGAGTTTATCACCACTGCCAGCTTTTTGCTATAGACAACCCTCATTGGCCATCATGTGTAAGAGATAACTAGAGTAGATTCATCAAAAGACTGCTATCCAGCCGTTGCAGGGTTTTGCCGGCATCGAACATGCTTCACTGAGAGGGATGACATTCACCATGAGACCAGACACCAGAGGAACTTGCCTCTCTTCAACCACGGCATGAAGACACCTCTGTCCCATCTACTGTCAAAAGAAGAGGAGTGAGTGAACGCACCAGTAGATGAGGGTGAGGATAAAGTTTAACAGCATGCCACTACAAGTCACATGACGCAGGATGACTGAGATGTTCTGTGAAGGTGGAAAAGGCTCTCTAGATCTTTACTTTGTGAGCCATGCCATGTAGTCAGCAGAGGCCAGAGGAGGAGGATGAGGCTAAATGCATCAACAGTTGACGTGATTCTCCTCCTCCACAACTTAAAAGTCAACACAACTGTGCCTGCAGTTGAGTTTTGGATTAAAACTGTTAAGACTGCTGTTCAGTTGGGAAATGGAGTTTGGGATTTACAGCTAGGTTCAGATCACCGATATTATTATTATTGTAAAAGTTGATCTATTACTATTGTATTGGAGATAGTTCATTATCCAGAGATACAGTTTTACATGCTGTTAGTCCGAGGTACATATAATGTCATGTTTGGTGCAGTTGGCCATATTCTAATATTGTTTTCACATTAGTTGTTTTTACACGTGAGATAATGTCTTTCTAAAGCAAGAATATAACTTTGTATTTGAATATGCAATGACAAAAATATAACCCAAGGCATCAGGTTGGGGGGAAATTTGAGTTTATTTATTTGCGTACCAATTGGGTTCAGCTGTACAAAGGGGTAAAGCAAAACTAATTCCCTCACTATTGATGTTAGACATGGTAAACAGACAATTGAAAGAAAACTACCTAAACTCGTACTGTGCGCTAACTTGATCTGTTGAAACACAAAGAAATCCAGTTGTGTATCAAGTGCTGAATCCCACCGCACCAATCACAGGGATTATACACATTCTCCATGGCAACATCTGCTCTGGTCATCGCACTGCCAATCTCACATCCAACAAAGCCCTAACTGTGTGTTATTGGTCGAGCATGAGGTCCGATATTGATAACCTTTGTGATTTGTGTCACACACATGAAGCTTACAGATAACCCACAGACACAACAAAGAGCCTCGCTGCAATCTATACAGGCAGTGAGACCTGGGCACTGATATAACTGAACTCACCTCACGTGAGTGAAGAGCCTCAACTTCCCACTCCTGTGGAAATGAAACTCTGACAGAACAGTTGGGTGAATTCATTCATTGCCATTACAAATTTTGTTTTTTTGAAACCTGAAGAAGGTGGAGCTGAGGAGGAGTGGGTGGGTGTGTGGGGGTTGGGGTGGTGGTGTGCGTGTGGGGCGGGTGAAGACCTGAAACTAGAGACTGAGACCATAAACTCATTAGAAAAATGGGGCATTTTTGGTTTTATTCCAGTGAAAGTGAGAGAGAGACAGGAAAGTATGGTGAGAGAGAAGGGGAACGAAATTGATGGGTCGGACTCCAACTAGGGCTGCTCTGGTCAGGACTGAGCCTTAATGGTACACCCTCTACCAAGTGAGCCACTTGGGTGAGGCCAGAGAAAGACACTTGACCCTGGCTGGACCTAACAAAACTGTCCGATTAGATATGATGGGATTGCTATATTAATTCTCCTCATACTGGACTAATCAAAACCTTACTGATGTACCTGGGATACATCTTCACATACCAGTGACTCAAACCGTACCTAGACAGCACACGGCCATTCTCCCCGTCTGATTCACTCCTCTTGTCCCCTGCAGCATCAAACACTACATACCTACTCCTCTGTTCCTCTTCTGCTGAGACCTCCAGGACCCGTCTCCTGAGTCCAGCTGCAACAAAACTATCGAATGATGCGTCTCCTGCAGGGACACATTTCAGTGGCTCACCTACCAGTCATTAGAAATGGGCTGTTAGTAGATCACAGCAGCTCCTGCTGGTCTTTGAATAAGTTTGTCTCTTTCCTTTCCGTCTTCCATATGTTCTCTCTCTTTTGAAGATTCGTCACCTTCCTTTGTGCAACTTGGGCATCTTGTGGGTTTGGCTCACCGTTTTAAATCAAATTATTGTTATGATGTTCGCACATCTCTTCACGCACGCAACAACGTAACGACATGAGAAAAAAAGATTTTACTCATCAGCACATACGGAAAACAGAAAATGTCCAGTCGTTATATCAAAAATGCAAAGTATGTGGAGACACGCTTTCTGTAATTTTGCTGGATATTACATATTTCAAGTTTCCAAACAGCTACTTGGCTTTGCTGCCTCCCTCCATCTCCGTCACCTCTGTGACGAGGTGACGCAGTACTGGGACTGTCCTCCTGTAAAAAAAAAAAAAAAAAAACAAGCCTGTAGTTCATGCAACCAGCTTATTACCACCCATAGGTAGGTTTTATTGGTAAACAACCCTCAGCAGCTGTGACAATTATGACAAAGGCAAAGGAGGGAATCAGGTGAGGGGATCGAAAGTGGTCAACAAAACACAGGAGACTGCTGTTTGTTGTGAAATGTATTTCATTTTTTTTTTTTTAATCCATCACTGTTACGCAACCATAAACGGTGCGTTTATTATTGTAACCATGAAGGCGCAGGTGTGGTGTAACTACATGCAGTTAATAACAAGCGAGACCACCTTTTCAGGACCAAAGAACAAGCCACAACTTTGATATTTGCGTGTTCGTGTATAATTTGCGAGATTGTATTCTCTTACATTTGAATGTTTTGTACATCCTCTTTCACATCTGATGGCAGATGTGATCCTTCTGGATGATACAGTTGTGGTGCTCTGCCATACTTTAGAGATGAATCCTCTCAGCTGACATTCTTTTTTTTTTTTTTTGGTGTGCGATTTAGGGTCATTGAAATGTTGAAAATTCCTGGGAGTCTTTTTTAAAAATGTGTCTCCATGGTGGTTTTCTTCTTGGACATGGAGGTGGAGGTAAATGGAGGATATGACTTCATGCAGAGCTGTCTGATCTTTTTTCAAAGCTGGTTCGCATAAATACCTTAGTATTAATAGCTTGGCATTGTTTTTCTAGGACTCAAAAAAAAAAATCAATTTTATGCAATAAGAGAAGAAAGCATTATAAATCAGTAAAAACGTGGTTAGGGCTTGAGCTCATGATTGCAGTGAGTGTGGTCTCTGTGTCAGGTGCCCTTCCCTCCTCCCAGCCATTTCAAACCTACTGCTGTCACCGGTACTTGATGTCACATGAGCAAATTTTCAAAATGGGTGAAACAAATGAGCTGTAGTAGCCACTAAATGTCAGTCCACGTGTGTGGTCAAACAAAATACTGCGGCCTGACCACAAAGGCGGGAAGGTGAGGTTCGAATCCTTTAATTAAAAAAACTCCAAAAGCATCAAACAGACACGGAAGCAGTGACTGCTGCGCCAGCGGGTATCTGCGAATCTGTGAACAAACTAGGCCTTCTAACGGGAGGCGTGAACATGACGTGGGGCATTAAAGATAATACAGAGACTTCATCCCTCTCTCTCTCTCTCCCTCTATGTCACTGTTTGTTCAGTTGTTCAGTCATTCTCCCTTTGACATATTCACTAACTGTCTTGTCATTTCGGACCCTGGGCCTGCCTGTTTTGTTATTGCGCGTTGGCTTGGTGTTCTTGTTACCAAAAGTGAACTTTACGTTGGTGTCCATGAGCCATGCGCATTGGTGTCATGTGATCTCAGGTGTGACGCTGTCTGTCGCTCGGATTGCTGGTTTCTTTACTGGTGGTTAAATGTCTCAAAGGACTCAAATGCAACATTCAGAGACAGACGTGAATAAAAAGTTCAAAACAGTTCAACCTTTGATCAGACTGGGATAAAGTCACAAAGATAAAAAGCAAAGAAGGAGGCAAAAGCAAAGGCCAAAATCAGGTGAGAGAGCTACACCAAGAGTGGCACAATAGACCATCTATCAGAGCATAGGTGATAATTGTACTATAATAGTACTATAAATGACCTGAGTGGTTAGGACACACACCATGTGGGTACAAGTGCTTGAATCCCGACTGGCTGGACTTTTTCCTGTGCGTCTTTTCCATTCTCTCCATCCCATTTCCTGTCTCTCTACACTGTCCTTTCAAATACTACAGGCAGAAATCTTTAAAAAAACTGAACTCTATATAGGCCTACAGTAGAAATTGGGGAATGCTATCAGGAGCGGAAGAGACAAAAAATGAATGACAGTACTCCAGGCAGCAGATGAATGAATAACTTTGATTGTGCTGTGACTGTTGTTCTGCCTCGACACTGAAGCTGTTGTTAGCTGTCGCACGCGGTGCTGTTCACGTGGACACGCCGATGTGTCAGCTTTTGAACGTAAACCTTTGATCTGTGAATTTGAAAAAAAAATACCTGTATGATGCAGAAGAAACAGGTAGATCATGCATCTACACAATAAGTTTTCTGAAGGCATGGTGACCAGGTTTCTTATTCAGACATGTTAAATTGCCATGTGACCATCAGACTATCACATAGGCAGCGCTTTGGGTTGCACAGGTGTGTGGTCCATGGTCCTGGGTGTGGGTTTTTGCATTTGGCCTTTCACTCCTGCTGGCTCTCATGTGCTATACAGGCCCAGAAAGTGTTAGATGCATGACTGTGAATTCCCAATGGACAAACTAATGAAGGCAGCTCGCCTCCCATAGGCCGTTTTCACAGACGTAGTCTTGACTGTGATGCAGCTTCAGAGGGAGTCAGTCAGTGGGTTCCAAAGACCCAAAGAGTGACCCAAGAACTCCCACTCAGATGAGTCTGTGTGTGTTATTAGTCATAACCACTGGGCTTTCTCCAACAGACAGTCTTCTGCCTGATGAATCAACTCCACAGGCACATGGCCCAGTGGCACCAACTGGGTGGTCGGCCATCATGGCAGAAGTGCAGGGCTATGGGCTCGTAATGCATTCATCCTTCTTTCAGTTGGTTGCACGAGCGGCAGTAAGTGAAAATGTCTCGTTCATGCTACAGAAGAAGGCAGTGTGCAACTGCCTCAATGAGCTTGTTGACTGTTTTTTTAGATCTGGGGTGTGATGGACACTGGTTTACCATCACCACCAACTTGGAGGACACTTGATGCAGAGGGGGAATCTCACAGCAGCATGGTAGCTTTAATCTTTACAAGGGGTACAAGGGGTAGATGAACCAGTCTTGGGCAGCATGGTGGTGCAGTAGTTAGCAATATTGCCTCATGGTCCAAAAGACAGGCAGATCAGGTTAACTGGTGACTCTAAATTGCCTGTAGGTCTGAATGTAAGTGTGACTGGTTGACTGGTCCAGACTGGTGTCCTTTCCAAGATATACCCCGCTCTCTGGGACCGGCTCCAGCCCCCCCTGCGACCCTGTAAGGATGGATGTCCAATACCCATCTCAAATAGTGGAGGGCAGCAGGCAGTACATGCCCACTTTTATAGGCTCATACTCTTCAGCTGTTTGGCTGCCAGAAATCCAAATTGAATTCTTTTCAGGGAAAGAAAAACTCACCAAAAAAACTTTTAACCTTACAAGCGTTTTCATTTGTCCATTATTAAATGTTCATTATGGTCATTAGTTTTTGGTCCTTTGTAAAAAAAAACCAAAAAACAAAAAAGCATTGTGTTGATTCAGCCTCAAAACAGACTGAGGGAGTGAAAGTGAGAAGCAGCATGGGGGTGGGGGTTGTGGGTTGGAAGCGTGGGGCGGGGGGGTTGGTGCTTTACATGAATAGTGGCTAACAGGCAGGTTGGTGATGGCTGAGAGGAGGGATAATAGGAGCAGATTAAGACAAGGTGACAGCAAATTATAAAACAGAACATGGAACAAATAACTGTAGCACACACAATCAAGGATGTGTTGTCAAACAAGAATCAATTAGGTGAAAGGTTCAGATAAAATTTTTATTTTTAGCATTTCCATTTAATTAAACAAATGTACAAATGTAGTGCTGCACACATCTTGAGTGATCTATGCAGTGTAAATAAGGTTCAACTGTAGGTTATAGTGTTCAAATAGTCAGGTCAGTCCCCATGAAGAACAGTACAAAATTAAATTAGGCTTGAGGTAAAAACAAGATGTCATATTTTCAAGTCAAATATTTTATTTTGTAAATTCAATATATTTATAAAAAATCAGTTTTTCCTCTCAGTGTGAAGGTCTGAGCAGGATGCTAATCATTATGCATAGCTCAGCCCAGATTATTGTAGAAGTGGGTGTAGGGCTGAACAGGGCTGGGCAGTCCCCTGAGCAGATTGTGTGGTAACTGGTAGTGGCTGGCATTAGCGCTGCCAGCAGGGGTGAATTAGAAACAGGATCAGTGGCACGGCTTGGCCTCAGGCAGCGCAGGGTTAATGTCGCCTGGCCAGTACCCCCGCTCTATCTCTCTCTCCCCCATCCCGCCTTCCTTGTTCTCTTACACTAACACTCACACACACACACACACACACACACACACACACACACACACACACACACACACACACACACACTTATGTCTCCCTCTCACACTTCTGCCCCCCTCCAGCCCCCATCCCCCAAGTGTGTATGTCACTGATGGAGGCTCTTGGCTGATGTGTCAGCAGCGGGCATGCAGATGGATGCTAGTCAGATCAGAACACCCCAATGAGCCCACGTTGGCACAAATAAAACAGCCATTTCCACCGAAACACACATGCAGGTAAATTAAAATGTACTGATACGAGATAGCTTTTGCGAATTATTTGTTTTAATTATTACACTGAAGAATGAATTATTGAAAGATGAGTAACACCACCAGTGTTTAGTATTAATGTGATTGACAGTAAAGTCTGGGTATTAGCACATCATGTACCTATACTGATTTCTGCATATAATACAATCTTAACACTAAAGCCACACATGTAATGGAGTGACGACAGTCACTATACGAACAAGTGTTCGTATAGTGACTGTCGTCCCTAAAAACTACCTCGTAGTTCATCTGCATGCAGCTTAGTGTGACCCATAGTTACTTTTATTGTTGTGAGGTGACCACCAGCAAGTCAGGAGGTCAGTTAGTGAGTCCACTGTTGGGAGGAGGCCTTGGTGGAAGGGTTGATACGGCAGGCGTTATCATCGTATCATGAGCTGTGTCCCAATCCTGCGGAGGACGTGGTCTACGAAGGCCGAACAATATATTTGGCAGCTTGGAACCTAACGTCGACTTCATAACTCTCTCTGTGAGAGTCACTTATTTTTAATGAACTTTTATTATTTAATTAGATTATTTATTATTATTATTGTTATTATTATTACCTGAGCTGCTTGACAACTTATCTATCTATCTATCTATCTATCTATCTATCTATCTATCTATCTATCTATCTATCTATCTATCTATCTATCTATCTATCTATCTATCTATAGACAACTTAGTTGCAAATGAGCTGTATATGTGTTTATTAATTCAAAATGGCTGCTGCAGGGAGTCGTCTTTCTCTACCGTGTTCTACCTCCTCCCTTTCTTTTCCTCAATTCGGCTCCATATGCTTGTTCTGTGTATTTTATATGGCCGTAATGTTTGTTTGTTTGTTTGTTTTGGAGGTGCGGTGCCTTTAAGAGAGCAGCATGCCTGCTACTCCGGGTCTAATGTCATTACTCTGTACAAACTTGGTGTGACAGAGGCAGGAGGCGCCCACAGATTGATGACATTTTATTGTTATTGCAGCGCCACTATTAACTGTTCACCGCTACTGGTTCTGCTGCTGAGGGCTCCTACCTAGTGAGAGGGAGAGAGAGAAAACACAAGAACAGCAAATTGAACACATTGCCAGTGTGATACAGAGAAAAATGATTAATTTAAGTATAAAATTGCTATTTTGATGTTATATTTTCTGTTGTGCATTTTCATACTATCGTGTTACTATCCTCTGCAAAGACCTGGTGTACATTACACTGTATGGAGACAAATATTTAATTTGTGTACCAGGCTGGCTGTACAAATGTGTTCTTGTTTTAAAAGCCTGGTGGTCAGAATCACATTTGAAGACAGTGCACTGTGTGTGCTATTACAATGCAGCAACATAATTATGTCTAATGCATATAGGCTATTGTGTGATTAACAGAGATAGATGGTTGGTTTGGAATGAGAGACAAGAGTAATGAAAGCAGTCAGTGAGTCATTTACTTTGAGTTACTGATGGCAAAATGTCTAATATCAGTTTAGTTTTTCATTGCAGCCACAGATCTGATTTCCTAAAATGTCTGGCTGTGGGTCTCTCAACAGGGACCTTGGATTGATAATCTTTATCCATTCATTCTGGTATCTGCCCATCTATGATCTGCTTGTCTATCTGTCTACATGCCTTTCCAACCATTCTTGGTGCAGATGGAATGAACTGAATTGAATTATTGAGAATACAGTCGCACAAAGGAAATATATAAGTGATTCAGAAAGTATTCAGACCCCTTCAGTTGTTTTCACATTTTTTATGTTGCAGCCTCATGTTAAAATCATGTAAATTCAAATTCTATTTAAGAAGAAAAACTGAAATATCCCACTGACAGTATTTAGTCCACCTGTGGTAGATTCAGCTGATTGGATGTGATGTGGAAGGACACACATCAGAGCAAAAATATGGAGAGGGAACGGCACACTTAGGTGTTATTTAAAAATTGGTAAAATCCTGTATTCACTTTGTTGTTATGGGGGTATTGTGTGTAGATTGATGAGGTAGAATATGTATTAGTAAATGATAAATGATAATACATTTTTTTTTTTATAGGGGTCTGAATACTGCGCGTAATGTATTTATTTAACAAGTTAACTTTCAAACTGAAAAACACATGTCAACAAGAAAGTGGAAAATAAAACAGAGGTGTGTGTGCTGCTGTCAGTGCCTGCAGAGAAACTGCATGAAGTTGCAGCCTTGATTAATAATGCTCAGAAGCTACTATTTATTTGTGAGCTCCTCATGACCGTCAGAGAGAAGAATAATTCAGTAATGTGCACCATGACCTGCTGTTAGTCACCAGATTTTGAGATCGAGATGTGTGTCCAGTCCATATGAATATATATTTTCTTGTCATGGTTCAATTAAACAAAGAATTATATTAGATTATTAGATTATCTAACATTAGCAGCATTAACTACCTAAAAGACGTGAGGCCACACTTCATAAAATGTACATGCGGTGTTACTCTTATTGCCTACAGTGCATGATGTATACCATATACAGAAATACAGGTTGAGGCTACCTAAAAAGAATCTGTAGCGCTGATTGTCAAATCAAATTAAATCCTAAAATGCACTGAACACGACAAACTGATTATATCTAGCTGTGTGAATGTGTTTAGATGAATTTCCCTTAAACACTTAAGCACTCCCTCCACAGTGCATCTGCCATGCTCCATCATCGTGCCTCCCCTCATTGATTGGCTGAGTGGCATTGTTGCCTTGGCATCTGGTTGCCAAGGCCACCCGCAGCCTGGCACTGATCCACCACCCTGATCCGGATTGGCACTCGTTGATGACATCATCATTGCCCATCAGTCAACCCTGCTGTTACAGTGAGTGTCCCTCTGTGTGCCACTCATTCGGTCTTGCAGAGGTGGGGGGATTCAGGCGCTGATATAGTGGCAAGTACCAAGGTGAGCACAGCAACAGCACTGATAAGAAAATGCAGGTACAGGAAAATGCATGTATGTATATATTTAATTTTGTTACACTGTAAATCATTTGTTTAACTTAAACACATATGTCGCTGCTGCCAAATGTGTAAACTTGTTAACTGAACTTCACTTCATTTTGTGAGTTCTCTGAATGTGAAATGTGTTAAGTTAACTTGCGAAAACATGTTAAATGAACATAAGATTTGATGTTGAATCGACTATTTTATCATCATCGGACAGATTTGCTTTTCCTCTTCTCGGTTTAAGAAGTCACACTGCGTCTCAGTTTGCATTCTTTCATTCTTGCTATTTTCAGTACATATGTGCGTTCACACCAATGACTGTATATAAAGATGGACGACCTCCCACTGTACAAAACTGAAGCCAAAGTTTCCTTGGTACAGGCGCTGATGTGTTTTTATCTGAAGCCTGATTCTGTGTGGTTGTGATTGTCGGGGTAGAGCTGTGGTTTCAAGGTCCTGCACATGCACCCAAAACCCAGAAGACCTCAAGTCAAAATCACTCATGGTTGTTTAGTGGTGTCAAAAAAAAAAAAAAAAAAAAAAAATAGATAATATGAATTGAATTAACCTGAAATGAACAAAACTCTTATATTTACATAAATTCAATTAAAACAGATTAATTGATAGAACTCTTTTTTTCCGCTAAAATTATTATTTCAAATGAGACTATAAAATGTCAGAGACCTTATAACAGAGGGTCGGTTTAAACATGTATGTGTTACGTAGGTTTGTATTCTATTGCAGTTTTTACTCTGTTTGACAGTAACACAACTCAAAGTCCAGCTTTGTGATTATTCATTCACGGTTCCAGCTGTGGTTCTCATGTCCTCTGTGCATATATGTTAGTTATGTCTGCCATCAGATCAAACACGTATAACGCTGTATACGCATGGGTTCAGAGGTCGAATGGTTTAATGAGCTAAGATGAACTCTACATGGCTGTAATGTGTCTTATAAGAATAACTAATAACCCATGTATGAGCGAACTTTTGACGAATAACCTAATGTGTGAAATCGGGGGGCCCTCCTTAATAGAAATCTGCGTATCTTTATAGTCCAACTTTAATTTGTTAATATTATACCCACTGCAAGAAAGTGAGGCCTGCCATGTACCAGCACATAAAATATTTAAAAGGTGAAAAGGTCTTGTGCTATGCCTGAGTGGGCAGGCCTTAGGGGGCATGTTGTTTCAGGTGCCAGTGAGAAAATGAAATTCAATCCAGGAAGTCCAGTCGGAGAAATAGATCAAGAGTTTGACGGCTCATCAGACGCCGGAACACTGCTCAGATAGTGGGTAATATCACAAGGAAGTATTTTACTGATCTGTTAAATTATTATGGAGCCAATCTTTTGATTCTTTGTCTTTTTTGCTTCACTTTGCTTCACTGAGAGAGTTGAGGGCCAACAATGAAGCCACTGCTCATGAATATTAACAGAGATAGTATCTTCTCTTAGCAGAAGGACTCCTTTAACTGGAATGTTGTGCAACCTTCTGGGCTCTGAGACGAGGCTGCTTCAACTTCGTTTTTTTTTTTGTTTGTTTTTTTTTACAATAATAACAGATATTGGAAAACACTTATGGCAACAGTTCACAGGCTGATTTGAGACTAACAAAAAAAAGCCCCTATCCAAACTTGATCTGCTGTGCTCAGCACTACTCTGCATCTGCCTGACATGCACGATCTGATCTTCTGTCATGCACATGACCTCCATTATATCTCTGTATCACTGAAGATGCTTTGTCTTCACATATTTATCTGTGGTATTATTGTCACTATGTTCCTGTATTGTTATTACTTAATATTTGTTGTATTTTCTTCAAATAATCTATATCTTTCCCCTTCTTATCTACAGTATATTCTTCTCTGGGCTGCTGCAACAACCCAATTTCCTCACAGGGATCATTAAAGTCTGATCTTATCTAATCACATTTTTGTTTATTTGCTGTGGAAAATGTGAAGGTTTTGTTGAAGCTCAGAGCTGTGCTGTGCACCTCTCAGAGAAATTAGCAGCAAGTTTCCATTCATTCTGCCGTCTCCAGATAACAACGCTCTGTCCACTTGTTTCTGGTGAGCTGGTGAGTGAATAACTGTCAGGTGGGTTATTCTACATGGAGCTTGTATAAATGATGCTGAAAAGTTAGAAAGTTTGCGATTGCAGCCTATGAGTGGGATTTTGCGGGGAGAGAGCCAGACAGACGAAGGGAGAAAGCCAGAGACAAAGTGAGACGTAGGCTAGGGACAGACTTGATGGGATTTTAGAAATCTATGAGGCTGATGATGAATGTCTGAAATAGGTTTGTCTGTCCATAGAAAAGCCATTTGTTTTCATTAGTTCCAAATGCTGGGTTAAGACTAGGGTGGGGGCAGAGGGTGGGTGGCTGAAGCTTATGCTGAGGATAGTCATTATGAGATGGACCTCGCTGGCTAAAGGAATTAGCCTGAAGCTGCGTTGGCCCTTGTACCTGCAGTCTGTTGCAGCGCCAGTCCAGGGCCAAGTGACATGGAGGTGTGTGAAACATGGCCGTCACCCTCCTGGCTCTGCAAAGATGACTGTCCGACCTCACCAGAAAAAAAAAATCATTGCTTGTTTGTACAAATGAGCTGTGTTTGCATTTCACTAACTGGAAACCTTGTCTCTCTCCAGGTTATGACTGCTGACGTAGCAGTCTGATTGTTAGGGACACGGTCCATACAAAACATGTGTCTTAGACGCTGGAGACAACTTTTTGAGGGGGCCAACGTCAGACTGAATCGCAATGTCATTTGACTTTATTTGTCACGTATGAATTGCTCAGCATTGACGACGAGGGCAGATTTTTTTTTAGGTAAATACTCTTGACATGTTGTCATGAGTAGAATTACATCTATCAGTACATTACATGTGATTATGCTTTAGGTTTAGTTAGCCTTTGTATTTTGTAGTCCTGGTAGCAGTGTGGCTCTAGGATTGAAATATTGCAACTATAGGATGGATTACTAGAAAATGTATAGCAGATAACCATGCTCTGGGATTATCTCTATCTATCTACTAGTCGAATAGCACAAATGTTTGATGAATAATTGATATTTCTGTTTCAGAGTAAATTTATTTGACAACTACTGGATGGATTGCCATGGAATTTTGAGGCATTTGGTGGCAACAGTGCAGTACATAAGATCCTGGAGGAAACTCCTTGTGAATGGGAGCGGTCAGAGGAGAACGGTCAGACTGGTTGGAGCTGACAGAAAAAATTAAGGTAACTCAAATAACCCTGGCTCTTCCAGGCTGAATGCATATTTGGGCAAGATGCTGACCTCCATGTTGCCCCTGATGGCTATTATATCACTGCACGGGCGTGATGTATGGTATGCGATGTGAGTGAATGGGTGAACACGGCAAGTGTTGTAAAGAGCTTTGGGTGGTCGATAAGACGAGAATAGCGCTATTCAAGTTAAATCCATTAAACCAGCAGAAGACAATGACGGCTCCACTCCTGTCAGCCGAGACCATGGATCTGGAAAGTCCAGAAAAACGCAGCCTGGTCTGATGAATCTGAGGCAGCAGATGGTAGGATCAGAATTTTTTTCTATCAACACCATGAATCCAAGACCTCAATCTTCCTTGCGTCAACAGTCCAGGTTTTGAGAGTAAAGGGAGGAACTGCCCAGTATGTTCTCAATAAAGTGCTTGGTTTATTTACCTAAAAGACAAAGAGTACAGCCTCACAGTTCCCCTAAATTACTGTAACTGTAAACTCATAGTCTTTTCTAAATCTGAACTCCAATCTCTTCCTAACCTTTAAATAAAATAAATAGTTTTCTACCCAACTATCAAACTTGAACCGTTGCAATCCCAGATCAGAAAATGGTCATGACTGATTTTGTTCATCTGTGTTTTATTGTCAAGGCCGATAGTTGCACTACATTAGACAACAGTGGATGGATTATTGGCCAGTGCAAATCCTATTGTGATATTAGTTTGACAGACTTTAATCTGGAGCCAGCCTTTACCTGAAACATGGACCATGGATATCTGACTGATGCACTGATGCATAAGTGGTGTGTGTGTTTAAGAGACAGAGAGAGATCAGTAGAGTAATACTGCATTTAGACTCATCCATTACATATAACTAACAACTAGTGGATGGCCGTTTTAAGTAATTCATTCTTTCACATCGCCTTAAGAGTCTGTGCATGCAATGTGTAATAGATGGTAATATACCGGCTGTGGTAATGCATCTATCACTCAACACATCTACACGTTTATCTTGAAAATCTTATCCCCATCCGCCGTAACATCTCTTATAATATAGCCAGATCTATAAGTAGGGAATATGAACAGTCTCTGGATTGGCCTTTCCCAGTCTGAAAGGGTTTGTTCATGTGGAGCTGAGAGCGGACAGAATCAATAAGACAGAAAAATAGGAAAATGACATGGCTCTCTCCAGATGAAAGATCTAATCTCCAATATCCATTTACAGCTCAGGGTCTTGCACTAAAGCAGCAGCACTGCATCCCAGTTACAGCAAAAACACAGATCTCATGGGCAGATCACTGTCCACATTTATCTTTACACTCTTTCCTCCAACAATGTTGCTGATTCTGTACTCAAAGCAGTTCTCTAAGTCTTTCTTTAATATATATATATATATATATATATATATATATATATATATAATATTTTATTTTATAAGCTCTTCATTTCATCCTCATAATGAGGGGATGGAATTTAACTTGTGAGTGTGGATTTGCAATTGACATAAAGTCGTGTCCTGTTTCTGATGTAGCTTTCACTTAGACATGATGACACTTTAATACCCTCAATATAGTAGTCATGCTTAAAGTATTTCATTTTCATTTGCTTCCCATTATGTTTGTGGTGCTCTTTTTTTCCTTTTAGCTGAATATTAAAGTTGAATATTGGTGTGTTGCAGGCTCACTGAGTCACATTAAGAAACACTGACATGCATGTATTAAAATTATACAACATTCAGGACCAGGACTTTTGCTTGCTGTTTGGTTTCTTTCTCTCTCTCTCTCATGCCTCTCTCCTCCTTGTTCATCCTTTCCTTCTTCTGAAGGAGAGGCGCCTTTGTAGTTTCTGTCTGCTCTTATCAGTCTTGGCATGAAGCACTTGCCTCTGCCACTGTCCTCATGTTCTCTGCAAGCTCCCACTTTTGTGTTGCCTAATGAACTCTGACCAAAATTAGACATACTCTTCAACTTTTAAACTGAAGGAGCTCCTTCAATGGTTCCTTTGTGAAGTGCTGCCACTGCTGTGAAGGGAGGGTGTGTGACTGAATGTGTGTGAGTCTCTCTCTCTCTCTCTCTCTCACTGTGTGTTTCAAACAGTGGAATGTGTTTTATGGTAGACAGAATTTAGGCTTGAGCTTCAATCAGAACTCAGACATCTGGAGTGTAGTGATCCATCCAAACCATCTCTTCCCTATCACTCACACACACACACACACACACACACACACACACACACACACACACACACACATACATCTAGGTTCACGAAGATGAATATGCTAAACACTGGAATGTTACGTTGGGACCATGTTGCCATGCTAATGTTAGCATTTAGCTGAATTACCTTTGGAGCTGCGTCCCAATTCAGGGGCCATGTCCTTCAGGAGCTGCACGTGAAGGCCGATCGCGTCGCAGCACTGTGGCTCGGCTCTCCCATTTCAAAGGCTCCTCTCTCATAGCCCAACCTATCCCGACACTCATTGCTCGCCACAGACTGTACATAAAAGTGGACGTAGACTCTGGGTCTGAAAAGTGAAGCCAATGCTGAAAAAGTGTCTTAAACCTGCATTTTATCTAATGACCATCAGGGGGCGACTCAATTTTTGAGGTAAATAAAAATTTAATTTGTTACCTCAGTAAATGTTTTCCAAATGAGTTTATGGTCTCTAGTTTCAAGTCTTCAATACAACATGATGATCATTTTTTAAATCATGGTCCCATTTAGAGGAAAATGGACCATAAGGCAGGGTATACATTAGGGTGTGGTTGCCTGCCTGTCAATAGGGATAGAGAAGTTTTGGTTTTCAGCTCGGTTCAACAGCTAACAGTACAAATGTTAAAACACCAAGGGTCCTAAAACCTCAAGTCTTGAGTGAAAATAAAGTCACATACTGTAAACGGTGCTCGGGGACAGGAGCTACGCTTTGCAACGCAGTGACAAGGGAGGGCACAGCTGGTCTATGAAGAGCCACACCTTAGTAGACTACATCCTTTTGGAAGCATCCGAGAGCGGTCACAGGCTTTTACAGCTTGTCCCAAATCTTTCCTACAAACTAATTTTTTTGTGTACCACGAACTAATCATCTTGGTGTACTGGTTTAGCTGTTAGTATGTAAAATCACTCCACATACTTTACCATCCCACATCAATCAAATCGCGACTTTGGATCTCTCTGGAGCTGGGAAACCACCACTCATGACATGTTTGAACTTTTACAGCTGCGAGTAGCTTCTCCATTTGTTTGTGTTGCATTGTGGGAGAACAGTGGAAATCGCCTATATTGTGAGTATGAATCCCTTTTTTTTCCTCTTTCTCAGTGTGAACACAAACCTGAAATTGGCAAAATTGGAGTCACTCCTTCATCCTTAATATTTTACTGTATTTTTCATGGTCCAATTAATTTCCATTCATTTGCTCCATGGTGCCCGTCCTCTCTACTGCCTTCTTCCCTCCCTAGCAAACAGGCCTCACCCCTCTGTGTGGGGAATAGAGAGAATAGCAAGAGGAGGAAAAGAGGCGAATAGTGGTGGTGGGGGGTGGGGGTGTTATAAATCAAGGTAAACGGTGGCTGTTTAACCCCTGCTATGATATCATTTCCAACAGAGCAGCAACATGCTGGCTTCTCCTCTCCTCTCCCCTCCTCTCCTCTTTGCTGCAAAGACCTACTGTACATCGCACTTGCTACTACTCATGTCACCGTTGTGTAGCTGCTTATGCACACACACGCGCGCACACACACACACACACACACACTCCCTACCTACCACTCCCTATGCACTTGACATGTGGCTATTAACCCCTTGCTGTACCTGCTTTTGGCCTGTCTCTCCCTTATTTTACACACCTCTATCTAATCTTTGTTAATTTATCATGTAACCATCACAAAACCATGATTAATGGTGCAAAGACACTGCAAGAACATACTTGCACAATTTAATGTATGAGTGTAAATTATGTTACTAGAAAAAAAAAATCTAACTTTTTTGTTTTAAAGTGAACTTACTAAGACAGATGGAATATAAATACAAATCTCCTCCCTGTTCTTTTTCATAAACATGCAGTCAAAAACAGAAACAGATCGTCTCCTGGAGTTGTTGACAAACAGACAGGATTTACTGGTATTAACAAGCACAAAAGTTCTGGAAAATTAAATTTGGGATAGATATGTATTTAAACCTTTCCAAACACAAATTTGAAGCAGTATTGTCTATTTGCAACACATGACTTTGTTTATTTGAAGCTAGCTAATTTGCAGGCCCCAGGTTTGGGGTAAGTTTTTTCTATTTCTACATAGCCAGTGTTTGCACAAAACAGCTGTTTACATTACTTTACTTCTTGTCTCTATCATGTCTTCCTTCTACTGAACTTTGCCAACTCCAGCCTGTCTCATCACTTTCCAATACCAACTCACTGTCGCCTCCAACCTCCCCTGAAGTCGTAGCTCTGTTATAACCTTTTGTCTTGTAAACGCATCAATGTCTGAAGCTCTTGTCAAGGGACAATGACCACCAACCATTCCCAACGAGAAACCATGTTTGGGAAGTAAACTTACATAAAAGCCCTTCAAAATAAAAACAAATAACGAGATAACAAAGAGTCAGCCTATATATACTTGTATCTATATGCTTATGAGTTGTGCTAACTATGCAGCATTAATAATACTGACTCTACATGGTCCCATGGGAACGTAACACATATGTATGCAGATATATGTATGAATCTTTCAGATCAGGGGTTGTGGGTCTGTTTCTGAATGTTTGTTTATGAATTTATAAAAGGATCCAGATCAAATCCTCTGTCAATACAACAACATACACTGAAAAACATACTGATGAAAACTAGCCATCACCTATCAACACTGTGAGTGGGCACATGTTGGACAATTGCTCTCTCTTTCGTACCAACAGTTTTAAAATCTTGGTTTACCATTGACATCCATTAGTCTCCAAACAAACAAACAAACAAACAAACAAACAAACAAATATTTAGAGCTGTTGATAGAAATCTGAGGATTGAAATTCTTACTCCATCATTATGAATAGTAACATAATTTAAAAGAAGAAAATATGCCCATAACGCTGCCTTAAAATCCATTGAAGCAGCTTATTTAATTCTGTTAACTCTGTGCATAAAACAACGAGGCTAAATGTGAAGTTTCCTATTGATTATGCCTAATATGTTGTGTCTTTAATGGAGCATCAGATGTGTTATGGCCTATTACTCAGCAGGACTGTATAAGAAATGAAAGCCATGTGGGAGCACTGAAACATAGAATGACATAGTTTGCTAAGTTTATCATATGATAACAACATCTGTTCTGTAGCTACAGTTATTTCATTGTCTATTTTCTCAGGAGGCTGACTGCTAAATTAGCCCAGGATCAGTATCTAGTATAACTGGGCATATCTATATCTATATCTATATATCTCTCTCTCTCTCTCTCTCTCTCTCTCTCTCTCTCTCTCTCTAAATATATATATATATATATATATTTCTCTATATATATTTCTTTAGCGTGTGTTGATAAATACTGTATGTTACCAATGTTAGATAAAACAGATATTGGCATAAAGTATGGCATTACTGAAGGGTTTCTTGTAATCTCATGGGGGTGTAGGGGGGTGGGGGGTAAACAGCTCGCTGCAACGTCACTACTTTAACACTGTGAAGTGAGACACGAACAAAAGCAGAAGTCGGTTTTAATATCTGTTGTATGCCGGCTAATGTTAGCCTTGAATAGCTAGAATGTCTACCATCGCTAGGCAACACCGTCAGCTGCTCTGCAACTAACGCTCGCTCGTAGTGCTACTGTTTAGCTCGCCAGTTGAAAAGTGATGTTGTCCACTGTTGCAGTGCAGAACTGTGGTTGGTAATGATGAAAATAGACCGCTGGGACGTTAAACAAAAAAACTTTCGTCTTTCTCCAACATAAGGTGGAAATATAGCCACTGCATGGGACAGCTGGTCACCAAGTGTCACACAAGTGTTTATAACTACAGTATAACAGGAATCGTGCGGTTGATTTGTCTGTGGTTAACAAAGGCTCAAGAAGTCTCCACATTTTACTGATTACCTTGCAAGCACTTCAGTATGGTTTAAGACTGGGTCTGTAAACTCCTAACAATAACAGATGATCTGGGCCACAGGTCTGTACGAACGATTACGGGGTGAATCGAGGATAAATTGGCCCAGAACCTCTGCAGTCTGCCTGACTTAACCCAACTTATTTCTCCTTTCAGATGAATGACTCAATAAGTGAATGACTGAATTCTGTGGCATGCTTCTGCAAACAGAAATCCAGAAGTCCAACACTCGTGTTGTCATCCCGAGCATGACCGAAACACTCAGTCTGCCTGACATCGCACGGGCACGTCTGCCAATCATGACAGCAAAGGAGGGTGACAGATGTAAGTGAGAAAGTGTGATGTATGAATGTCGTGAGTGATTGATGTCAGCATCCCTTTAACCTTTTATCTCGTGGAAGTACCACCTGAATGGCTTCCCCCCATCCACCAATCCACTTCTTCAGAAAGAAAGGGAAGACAGGAGGCGAGGGGGGGAGGATGGGGAGATCGAGACAAGGGAGTGAGGAAGCCAACTGAGACTTGATTGGTGTGTTGGTGTGTGTATGTGTCCTAGTAGAAGACTGATGGGTACTTGAGATGGTATGTGCTTTGCCCTCAGGTCAATGACATTTAAAACACTGGAGAGTGAAAAAAAGAGAGAAGCAGGGTATGAATGTGTGTGTGTGTGTGTGTGCGAGTGTGTGTATGTGTGTGTGTATGTGTATTCCCATAGACCTATTTAGGCTGGAGGCCCATGCTGCCACTATTCTTACAGCATGATAAGGTTGTGTTTGGTGATTAGAATCAGGTTCCTATAACCATCATGGACGACCAAACTGCACATGTGTAAACTGGTCACATCTGTACTGGTTTACACCGCTGGCAGTGATTTATTGATGATCTTTTTATTTTAATTATTTTATTGGGGGAAAAAAAATCGAGGTGTAGTCAATAATTCTGTTGAAGGAAATTTTAAAAAAAAATGCTGTTTAATATGAGTGATATCAAGACTAAGGTCCAGGTTTAATAAGGTCTCTGTGCTTGTTTGTCTGATGCTCAGGGGCCCCAGAGATCCACGAGCCCCAAAGGCCCCAAAGGCCCTGATGCCACAAATGTTTCCCTTGGTTTCAGGGTAACTTGACAGAATGAGAATCTGTTTATGCAGTATGCATTAGCTTTAACGGAAGGAGTGTTGGTCTAGTCAAGTCAGAAACCCTATGGTGATGTGTTTGTGAGGTTCTTTTGAGTAGAGCTTTAAAATATCTGATCTCATATTTAAAGCAGTGGACCTCCTCAAAAGAGCATTAATGCCAGTCCCGTCTCTATGCAATTAGGCATTTGGGGCCCTTTTAAATTGTATCCTCAGGCCTTGACTCTGGAAACTCTCTTATGTACAGTAAGTGAACTCTATTAATATCCTATCTCGAAGCTCTAACTAGCCGTATCTGTCTGAATTGCCACTTTGTTGACATTACATTATTATTTTACAGCTTGAATCACTGACAGAATGACAGATGGTCCAAAGACAATTTCCTTTTCACTTATATATGGAGTCAGTGTATTACAATTTGCTAAGCTTAGGGGCCTCGGGTTGGACAGTTGAAATGGGACACACTTTTAAGCAGAGGGGCGGCTGCCATAGAAGAGGGGTCGTACTCAGGCTCTCACAGCTCACGGAGCTGCACACTGTCAAATGGAGACTGTTCAGAGGGATAATTTGGATAATTTACACCCCCACTTCCAATTGGCAACACTTATTGTGTTGGTCATAAGTTATTTGGCATCTCCAAAAATATTAAAATGTACCAGGTGCGCTCTCTTAAAGTAACAGCGTCTAATTACCCAAGAAAAAGAATTTATCAACTTATTCTACGCATAAAATACAACCTGATGTCAAATTTGATATAAACATAATGATCCATTATTAGTAGTTTACTTTTACTATTTAAAATCTGAACTGTAGCATTGAAAATTGGCATCTTTGAGGAATATTATAAGAAAATATGAAGAAAATAACAAACTAATCTTTGTCTCATGCAGTAATAGATTGCGAAAAATTTCTGAAAGACAGTACTGTGATAAGGTTTTAATTAGAGAGGGTTGTAGTATTCAGGGGTGACAACAAAAAATGGTAACTACTTTATAGCTGCACAGTTTTAAGGTTTGTCAACACTGAGCCCTGATTCCAGCTAACAGAGAGCCCAGTCATGGGAGGGTCCACGGTCCGTTTAGATTTTATGAAGCCCTACAGTCTTGCATAATTTGAGTGACAGGTGGGCGAGCGTATGCTTGCCACAAACCGACATGCACATCTCTGCTCCACGCTGGCGCATCTTTGTCTCGGGTCTATGCTCGACACCTCGCGCATAGCTGGACTGCACACGGTCAATGTCACTGACAACGTTAGCATTCATTTCATTTTCATAAAAAACAAAACAAACGAGCTTGTCTTCAGCCAACATGGCCGACTGGGTTACTGACTTTCAGTGAGGCTAAATTCTCATACAATGTTGCAATGTCCTATTGTTTTGCGACGCCAGTACACAACATCACAGCACTGCTTTTGCTGTTGTCGGCTGAATATAGTTAAAAACCCCCCCCCAAAAAAACACTTTGTTTCATGTTTCATTGACTTACTTCAAACTCTTCATGGTGTCTCTTCAGGTTTGCGCTAGTTTTATCATTCTGATGCCACATTGCTTCTCTTTTAATGGAACGGTGCATTTGTTTTTTTTTTTTTTTTCTCAGCTTTGTTGCAATGAAAATGGGCCCAAGTATCACTTCTTTCCACCAAGCAACGCTGCTGTACTCGTACACAGTCTTGATATGACACATACAGCACAGGAAACACAACTGCTGCTTTCAAAGTAGAGAGAGATTTTAGTCTTGTCCTTTTTTATCAATGATGGTACATGATGATGATGATATTAAAAAGGCTGTGGACAAACTTAACGCTACACCAACCCCTGAAAACATTTAGCCAAAACCTTAAGGGCCCCTGAGCAGTGTAAGTTACATGTAGGCCTGAATGTAACCCGCACATTATTGATTAAACACACTCTCTTGTGAATGTAGTAGAATAGCAGACGATGGGGTGATGAGGTTTGCGTTCATTACAATTGAATTTGAAGTGGACCACTGCAGGTTGGCAACTGCACTCCTCTCTGAGCGTTTATCTGCACATATCTCATAATTAACATCTATCATGTTGAGACCATCTTCCCCTTCCCCACAGCCGCTGGACTTCCTGCTCCATCTCTCTCTTTGTCTATTCACAGGTTGTGGGGACTTGTACATATTTTGTGCATCCTTTATTCGCCTCATTGTGGAACTCATCCTTTATATTTCCCCATGACTTTGTTTGGTGTGCCTTAAAATGTCCCAAATCAAGTCCCATGTCAAAACATACAGGTGAAAAAAAAAAGTCCAAGTCCTGAATGTTATGTTGCATGTTTGCTTGCAGTGACAATACACTGCTCACCAAATCCCTCCCAATTAAAATTCTGATAATTATAGTACATTGGAGTTTGGAACCAAGGACCAAAGATGGAGAATCCAGTGCAACACAGTCGAGATGAGCATCCAAATTTATTTTTCCTTGTCGCTGCATGAGCGGCCATGAGGGTGTAGAAACCACACGTTGGCCTTTAGTGTGGCTCTGAGATTCCTGTCATGTCACAAATCTAAAATCTTTCAGTGACATCAGTTCAGACGATGCAATTTTCAGACATCAGATGCACTAATTACAGACGTTTCTCGTCATTTCCACTGCAAATTATACTGTTTTAAGTACTTGTTCATCAATGTTTAAAAGTTTTCAATTAATATTTGACTGTTTACCAGTCATCTGATTATTCTGGTAGTTTGAGTAGCTACATTTGCCAAGGACTTTGGATTACCTCCGTTCCATTCACTGCACGGACATCTTATCAAGTCATTTATTGTTGTATTAGTCCTAATGAGATCACTGCAATTGTTTCCAATGTAAATAACATGATTTAAGAGTTTTGTTGGCTCAAGTATTATTTTCTCCATAATTAATACAGAGATCTGACTAATTCTGCCAAGTTTGATACTGACTCTTATTTAAGGAAAATTCGTGGAGCGCCATTACGAGTGAATGGAGATGTATCCCGGTGCACTGGCAACCTATTGTAAGTGATTTAAGAAAGGATTTTAAGACAGAAGTCAGACTACATATCTTATTAAGGAGGCTCTGTCTGCAGGATAACAGCTACAGAGCATGCAGGCATCCTGCCAGCGTCCAAAATTATAACCCGACTAGTACCAGCTGCCTTTAAAAATTGTCATAGGTGGATAAATCAATAAAGGTCACCCGCCAGACTGGGCAGTAAGTGAGACAGCAGTTTGCCTGCACAAATTAAAGTATGGGTAGGGCAGAACAATATTTCTATAAAATGCACTGTGTATGCAGGTATATCATGATGAACATGAGAAATATACTATATAATGTGGATCATTTCCCAGATGCTTCTAAAGGATTTTGAGTAACTTCTATGGCTGTCTTTCACTCTTAATCTCTGTCATCCTGTCTCTCTACAGAAGGATACTACTAGCATCACTGCCAGGGGCATGAAATACACACAAGCACTCACACACACATACACACATACAGTATGGACAACATACACAGGCCGCTGCCACACACATTCTCTGGCTGGGCTTGATGAATGGGCCTAGTTTAAATTATTTTGTGCAGATCTCATTTAGGCCCTTGAAGAAGAGATCCAGCCTGTTTATTCATTTCACATTTGCACCCAGGCTTCAATATCTCTGTCTATGCCTGCAAAGAATTTACCCTCCTCCCATCCAAGAGGAAAAAAAAAAAAAAAAGACTGGAAAAGAAAAGACAGAAAGAGACAGAGAGCCAGGGAGGGAGAGAGAAAAAAGCAATTTACACAATGTACATAAAATGATGCGCTCAGAGTTTGATAACCTGCATAAATTATAGAGTATAATTAAATATTATACCCAGTGAATCACCAAGGAGAGAGGATGGTGGGAGAAGAGACAAGAGGATAAAAGCAGGGAGTGGGGAGAGAAAGAGATAGACAAGGGGGGGAGAGAGAGAGAAAACAAAAGATGAGGAAGAGGAGAGAGCATTGGTGCTGGGGTTGGATCTCATAATTGTTTTTATTGATTATTTCTTGAAATGGTGAAATGGTTTTAAGATAGATAAGAACAGGGTGTCAGGTGAGGGAAGGGCAGAAACCAGGTGATGGAATTTCTATGAAAGAAATGTCGCTTATTACCTTAAAAAAAAAAAAACAAAATTAAAAAAAACAAAACAAAACAAAAAAACCCCCAACAAATCAAGGCGTTTTTTTTGTATTGTCAGATTACCTCAGTGGTGGCCCATATAAATTAAATGGAATATTAAAAATTTAAATTGTTCGGCAAAGGGTAGCCGTGGAAGCCGTCTCTGGTGAGCGCACAATTGACCCAAAAATATATTCAAATTAGCATAGTTAAACAGTGTCTACACAGGGGGAGTGTTAGCAAGCTTGTGTGTATGTGTATGTGTATGTGTGTGTGTGTGGGTGTATATATATGTGTGCAAAGGAACATGGACACGTTCGTTCACTCTTGTTCTTCTTTGACCCACAAGAGAAAGAGAGAAGGATAGATAGGAAGAAAGAGAATATATGCAGTAGAACAGCTTGTACTGTGCACAATCATAGACCTCATACCACTCATAAGCCGACAATATATTTTATATTCTTGAAAAACCAATGCAATTGTAATTGGCCTAAAATCCAAAGACAGAGGGTAAGTCTACAGCCATGCTGGCAGTGAGTTATTACAATTCATCTTGAGGAGAACATCACAAATACGTGTCGTGGACGTTTCCCTCTGAACCACAGACGTCATCCTCATGGTGGTGTTGGAGGAACTCGGGGGGTCACCAGAGTGTTTGGGGTCTCAAGTTGGACCAACTAACCACACACCTCCTTTGAAGTGATCACCTGAAATGTGGGCTAATGTGTTGATTTGTTCAAAATCTGTATAATCGCCGAAGTAATCATGTTTCTGTACAGTACAGTATAATGTTGCTATAGTGTACTACAGCCACAGCTATGAAAACAAGAGAAAAATTAGAAATTAATCTTAATGAGTTACTAGTTTGGAGCAGATATTACCCAACACTGTAATATCTACAACATTGTCATGTAAATTATCTTTTCTAATTTAAATATCCTCAAGCAGTGGTGGAAGAAGTGCTCCTCCACATAATTTACCTAAGTGAATTCCTTTCTCTATTCATTTCTTTTGTGTGTTGACCTTAAAGATATATTTCATTTTTAAACCACTTAGTGCCTTTATTTTTAGTGTAGAGAGACAGGAAGGGGAACAACATGTAGCCAGGGGCCGAACCAGGGGCTAGACCTGCTTAGAGCGTTTACACCAACACGGTATGTGCCCTAACCACTCAGCTATCGGGGCAGCACGTCTTAAACAAATAATATGATATAATACAACAAATACAGTATAATAAGTATAAAAGGGAACAAACAAATCATAGACATGTATGTCAAGGGGCCTCAACCAGACGTTGCTTATTATAAGAGGTGACAGTGGAGTTCAAGTAGGGAACTACTTTGTTAATTTGAAATAATGTATTATCATTTTATAAGCACATAATCATGTCTCTTTGTGCAGTCTTAATCTGAGAAGAGATAAGCAACTACAGCAATGAGATACAAGTGCAAAGGACAGTACTTCAGTGACTGTGTCTAAAGTGTCAAAAGAAAATCTGTGAATCCTTTGGAATAACCAAGTTACAACTATGAACAAACACTATATACTTTACCAATAACACATACATTGTTGTATTGTTTTTTTGTTTTGTTTTTTTAAACATTCACAGTATGTGAATGTATGTGAATCACGAATGACAACAACAAAATCCAAAAGGAGTCAGGAGTGAGGAGTCATCAAACCTGGAGTCCAGTCAGTGAAACCAGATAAGATGCGTTAGAGTCAGAGGCACTTCAACTTATACAAAACAAACATTTAGATTTTGTTATTCACGAGAAACATCTGCTGACGCGAACCATGAAAGAGATCTGAGGAGACTTAGATTAAGAATTAATTTGCATGAAGCTGAAAGAGTCGCAAAGTCACCTCAAAGAGTTCAGATCTCCATCAGTCCACAGTCTGATGAACTGTTTGTAAATGGAGGTGATTTACTTCTGTGGCGAATCTCTGCGGAAGTAGGTGGAGGCTACTAGACTTTAAATACTCCAAATACACAACACAGTATGATGAGTGACGTCAGGAATGTCACAACATCATGCACAAATCACGGTCCGGTCAGTGCCCAGGCCTTAACCCAACAGAGATCCCGTAGAATGACCTGAGGAGAGTTGCTCACACCCAACACCTGAGAGGATGTCTGAGCTGAAGCAGCTCTCAGTCAAAACCTCCCCCTCAACATTGCGCAGGTCTGATCAGAAACTACTTGTTTGAACGTATTGCTGGCAAAGGAGGTTCGGCCAGTTATTAAATCTAAGGGTTTACTTACTTTCCTTACCAGCACAGTGAGTGTTTAATGGCTTCAGTTTCAGTAAAGACAGGAAAGGTTGTAATTCTTTGTGCGATATTAGCTTAGGGACACTGTGTTTAATACATGTGATTCGAATCTGATCACATTTAATGACCAAAGGGCTCACTTACTTTTTCTTTCCTCCATTTCTCTTAACAACAATACAGATAAACTGTAACACAAACAAATGTCATCAAAGAAACCGGAGAGCAACGTGTACTGTTCCCCTCAGTTTCTTTTAAATCTGCATTAACTCGTGAGTGATGGTTGATAACAGAGAGATGACAGCACAGGATCAGTATGTGCTCAGCAAACTACAGTCTTTAGCTTTCAAACTAAAAACACCCCAACTAATAACCACTCCATCTTTGTCTCTCCCCCTTTCTCACCCATTGTTTATTCAAATTTTACAGAGGGGGTACTTTTTCCAGTTCAGCACCTTCACCAGTTTTGTGAGAGAACGGCATTATGCCTGTGTTATTATGCAATTCATCACCAATAATAGATTTGTTTACGGGGGCCCCATCTCTCGCCCGCTCTCAGCGCTGCATTTTCAAAATAATAATAATAATACATAGTGTATAATGACGGTAATGGTACGAAGGCTTTGATAATAGATGTGCTGGGAGGGATAAGGGAGCCTTGATCAGCCTGGGTCTCAGCTCAATTGTCTTCAAAGCACTGTTTAATGTAGAATAGGCATCCTGGGAGATTGTCTTGAAACCAAGAAAAAGGTGGGTGTACGGATAAGAGAAATGAACGTACCGATGGGAGTATGCACGCACATACACAGCACGCGCACAGTCATACACACAGGAAGACATACACTACATACTCAAATAAGCTCTCACTCAACCACCCACTGGTGTGTCTCTCCTCAGAGGGCCCTCTGGTGTAAATGTGTTAAAACTCTCCCTTGGTCTTTGGCTTCTGCTGAATAAATCTGTGTTTTAGTCTTCACTTTAGCACTTTAAACTCCGGGTATTTCCAGCATTTTTCTCTCTGCCTCCTCCGGGGCTTTAACTGTGATCTCGCGCTGCCAACAGATATAGCAGCACTCCTTTTGTGAGTATGCCGTGGTACGTGGTGTAGGTGAGAATGTTTTATTACTTTCCCCAAGAAAAGTACACTTCAACCACTTACTCCTTCATAGTTAAGCAGCAATCCTACAGTTCAAAATATGTAGTTGAAAATAACTTTCATTATCACTTCTTCTAATTTTTAGACTGAAGATGATTTATCAAAACACTGTCTCACCCCTTCGTCTCCAATTTTGGCATTATTGGGAAAAGGCAAAAAAAAAAAAAAAGTGATGGAGAAAAATATTTGATAGAACCACAACTTTTAAAGGATTTAAAATAATTATCTTTGTAGATTATCTAATAATAAAGGCAGTAAAAAAGAAAGGACAGTTAAGTCTTCAAAAACACAACATACATCAGAATTTTTGGTACACACTCAAACTTGATTAAAAAGACACCTTATCAAATGTTTTCTTAGTGTTCTCCTGCCCAGGTATGAGAACTGGTTACAAACACAGACTGTAAATGAATATGGACGTAGCATTCGAGATTTTTTTGAAGAGTTGTTTCGGAGCTCAGAGTGCGCTGCTCCACTGTCGCCATCTTGGCAGCGTCTGACTCCGCCCACAATTCCTAGATAATTCAAAAATGGGCAAAGAGGAGTGGCAATTGTCGAGCTAAGATTTTGGTGTATGCCTGTTTGTGTCAAGGATACGCTCACCCCATCAAGTTGGCCACACCTTCAATTATACATAACCTTAAGCCTTAATCAAATGTGAACTGGCTATTTCTATAGAAATTATACCTTAGCTGTAGAGACCAAAACAGTTTTTTGTAACAGTCTGTGAACACGTTTGTTTCTGCTCTAAAGTTGAACATTTTAACATGGGAGTCTCTGGGGACCCAGACTCTAGTGGTCATTAGAGGAAATGCAGTTTTTGACATTTCTGTGTTGGCTTAATTTTTCAACCACAGATATTTCCGTTTGGTCCGATCCAGTGAATGGCCTAATACAACCAGACACAGAGATTTATGCAGACTTTGACTCCTAATTATGCCTCAGCCACAGACCAGTGTATGAATAATCAGTCCATTATTGTCATTATCAGGCACATTGGCATGAAGGTATATGTCAAAGAGAATGCACCCAAAACATAGCTGGACTCAATAAACCTTTTTGAGGGCATCAGTTTCCGTTTCATTTCCTGAGCTTTCAATAAATGAAAGTCATTTGAATAACCTGCATTAATAAGTACAACTGATAGTTAATGCAGTGAAATGATTGTGTATAATAAGCACTCCTGAATTCACAGAGAATGAACCACCCAACTCCGCACCTCTTCGCAGCTTTTAGGTGCTTGTTTTGATTTTTTTTGTGTGATTCATTGTCCTATTGTGTGTCATATTGGTTTTTTAATCCATCATGTGGCCAGAAACATCAGACCAAACGAGGGCTAATGTTGCTTCATGTTTGCTGGACATGCAACTCGGCGACACATTCACCATAATTACTGTGAGTTAATGTGTAGGAAGTCGAGTCTGTCAGCTTGCTTTGGTGTTTTACTGCCCCCTAGTGGCTAAAACCTGATTAATGTAGCTTTACGTAAAAAAGAACAATCGTCTATAGCTGCTGCACATGCAAAGCACTTTTTTATACAGTCTTGCTGACCCAGCTTCCTCATCACCTGCATCCCTGGTGTCCTGATGGCCTGGGATTATGGCGGCCACGTATGCTCCCTCGCTGGCTGGATGGTATCTATGCACACTGGCACTCTACCAGTCTGCCTGAAGGGTCTAGCAGCTGAGTAGAGTCAGCCATCCTCTGAGAACTGAGGTGAAGGAGAACTGAGGTGAAGCCATCACTGGACACTGCAACATTGTGGACCCTTTCAGAAGATCCAGAGGTTTCCACTGGATCAATTTAGTTTAGTTTAGAATTTCAATCTATGCTCAGCTCAGATCAGTGCTGACTGACCCGACTGCATTTTCGTAAGTTTCACCAATTTCTAGTGAGAGGCTGCAGTCCGTCTCCTGTGGTAGGCCTGGCCACGTGTGTCAGAAAACATCCAGGAGAGCACAATCACAGGGACAGGAACAGCCGCTCTACTCTACATGAAACTGTGGAAAAATGTTTTCATCAGGTTGCAGTGGATATGTTGGAGATTGTAGCTAACACTATAGAAGGCTAGCTGTGGGCTGTGATGAGCTTAGCTTACAGTTTTCCACATTTGTTTACACACGTTTCCCGAATCTTTGGCTCATTTTCTCACAACTCTAAACACAAAACAGCAAAACCACAAACACAAAATGCAAAACTCTACAAATCTCTAGCAAGAGCAAACACTGCATTCAGTGTGATGTGGCGCCAAAATCAACTTCACCACATGCATCCTCCGTCGCCTGGAGAAGAAGAAACTCTTCAGTCGGGTTTAGGAATGAGGGGCATGGTGGGAGGTAGGACAGTAGAACAATCAGTTGTGAGTGGTTGGTGAACTGGTGGCGGACCAGTGCAGCCCGATGGAAAGCCATGCTGTCCCAGATGACAACATACCTGCGCTCTGCTCGGACACGTAGCGTGTTCAGTAAAGTGATGGGAAGAGCCGTGTCATGGGGACCAAGGCTGGCATGGTGATGGAGTACGCCTTGCTGGCTAACGTCTTAGCACATGGTGATATTCCCTCCACGCTGTCCAGGAACGCTCACAATGGTATGGTGGCCAATAATGTTCCATCTCCTTCTTTTGGCTACGTTACTGTAATCTAAGTTTATTCTGAGACTCAGAGGACTATATTCTGTTACCAATAACAATGGTGGTTTGTTGTTGTAAAAGGGTTGAAAAAGCTCTGTTACTTACAGTTAAATTAAATTCACATTTCAATCTTGAATTCAATTTAAATTCAATTGGAAAAATTATCTTCAAATGCAAATTTTTTTATTTTGTTTTCACATTTTCTGTGAAGTACATACATTTGACATAAATTTGTCTCACATTTGAAGGAAAAGCCAAGGTTCTCCTGAGTTTGCAGAAATGATGACATCACCTTTTCACTTCTTTCTTAAAAACTTCAGTAGAGGCACAAAAGTTTTGCTTCACCCTACACTTCAAACATGAAATTTCATTTCATTTCTCATGAGAAAGATATGAAATTAGTCCACGCGCTCTAATTTTTTTCTGTAATACGCTGAATCTTTAAGTCTTTAAATTTACTTACAAGATACAGGAGATTCTGGCTAAAAGCTGAAAGATGTTGAGGTTCCACGGAGAAATGAGCTCAGTTTCCAGGATAGTTTATGTTAATTTCGTCTCGCTATGCATGTGGACATGCATCAAACCCAACAAAAACGTGGGATAACTAGACATGACTGTGACACGTTTCAATAAAATGTAAAAAAAAAAATCTCTACCTTTCACTGTTAATTCACTTTTTAAAGAAATTAGTGTATAACAGGGCGCCACAGTGGTCCAGTGGTTAGCATTGTCGCCTCAAAGCAACAAGGTTCTGGGTTCTGCGTGGTGTCCAAAGACATGAAGGTTGATGTCTCTAAATTGCCTGTAAGCACTACTGTGAGTGTGAATGGTTGTTTATATCTGTATATATCAGTGATAGACAGGCACCATGTCCAGGGTGAAACCTGCACTCACCCAGTGTCTCACCCAGCTGGGATTGGCTCCGGCCCCCTCCCCATCCATAGACAAGGGTTGGATTTACTATATAATATAGCAGCATTTTGTAGTTTGTAGTGATCCACTTTAACTTTTAAGTAGTTGGATTTAGATAGTATTGTCAACTGGTGAAGGTGGTTAAGTACATGCATGTCTTTGGACTGTGTGAGGAGGCTGGAGAACCTGGAGGGAACCCACGCAGACACAGGGAGAACATGCAACCTCCACACAGAAAGGCCATAAGCCCGGGGATTCAAACCTAGAACCTTCTTGTTGTGAGGCAACAGTGCCACCACAGTACATTTACAACATTTACAAAGGTAGAAATTATGAGTATTTGAGTATTTCCGTTCCATTTCTGTTGCTAATTACAGAACACATCATGGTTTCACTTCACCTTCAACAAACTTATAAAACACGATTTCTTAATTTAAGCAGCTTATTTAAGGTGTAAATATGACGTGTGACTCTTCTCCCCTGTTTATTCTTCAGTTACACAGTATGAACACAGTTGCTAACATCACTGCCCCCAAACTTCAGTTTTGTCTTTCAGAAGAGGAAGCAACAGTATTTACAAAAAAATACTTTAAGAGTTTCCTGCTTCTTCCCCATAGTCGTAGTTTGTTCCACTGTGTCTACGTTTAATACAGCCCACAGTTTGCCATTTGCTGTCAATCGTGTTACTGAAAAACCTCATGCAGTGGAGGACAGGTGTGACCTATTATAACATGTCATAGGACATCACTGACACACACACACGCACATACACACACACACACATTCACACTCTCCATATTGCCAGGTGTGGTGGTCACCCCGTCCTGCCCTGTGCACCACTATAATCAATTTAACAGAATAGTTTCATCATCAAATATCTAAATGATGATTGCTTACTTTACCTAATCTCCTAATGCTAGTGACCTCTAAATGTGTGAGGGTAATTGTGTTTTCCTGCTTGTTGCTAAACTGGTGTATGTGTGCGCTTGAAGCCGCCTGCATGGGCACGGATTGCCTGTTTTATTTTGGTAAAACACTGGGGAATGCTGAAGCACTGCAGAATGCCTCTTGTAATCAGATTTCTTTATGTGTGTTAGTGTGCGTGTGTGCGCTTTTTTTTCTGCTGTTTGTGATTGCCGTTGAATGCAAAGTGACTGTCAGTGATCCTCATGAATGCCAAAGTAGCTCATTGACTGTGAACTGGGTCTTGTTAGTAGTTGGGTGAGCAGGAATAGAAATATAAGCACTTAGACTACTTATTCATGCTGACTGCCTTCCCCTGGCTTTTTGAAGGTAAAGAGGAGTGTTTTGTGTGTGTGTGTGTATATGCGTGTGTGTGCGTGTTTATATGTGTCTCTTTGCATGTGTATCATAAAGAGGAAGAAAAAGGGAAAGAGAAATATAGGGAATGACTAAGATGACATTGTGACAGTAGCGGTGTTGTGAAGATTTTGCCATTTAATCAATAGTCCCTTTTTCTTTGGGAAACATATTTTTTGCCTGTGAAAACAATAACTTATTTGACATCTTCAGGTTGGTTTCATGAGCTGTTAATGACGAAAACATAGTAATACTCCAGACGTATTTGTTCACACCATTCTCACATTCGCTGCACTGATACGTGGCCTATATTTTAACAGAAACCCTGTGCCTATATGCCCAATGAGCACTTTATTAGGAACACCTGCAAACCTGCTTATTCATGAATTTATCTAATTAACCAATCACGTGGCAGCAGTGCAGTGAGATAGAACCGCGTCGGACGAGCTGGTTTGAGTATTTCTGAAAATGCTGGGCGTCCTGGGATTTTTTCACGCACAACAGTCTCTTGAGTTTATTCAGAGTGGTGCGAAAAACAAACAGAGCCTTAAACCAGGATGTCAGATCTAAATATAGCCAGATCACATTCATACGTTCATAAGGGAATTTTACTCATAAACACTAATTTAGATGCAGGGTTCACAAAAAACAAATAAAGAGAAATTGAATTAAAGCTGCATTTTGACCAGCAGAGGGTGGAAGATGTCCTAAACAAGCCATGACACCTTATCTAAATGTCAGCCCACCATGATGTCACCCACGGGCTTGTGAACATTGGTTTGTCTGTCAGCCATTTTGTTTTTTTGAAACCAGAGGAGAAGGTGGAGCTGAGGAGGAGTGATGGGTGGATCTGACCCGCTCTGTAATGGCCAGGCAGGAAATTTTCACATAGACTTCAATACAAACTTCTTTTTACAACCAGTGGAGACGCCCCCTGATGGTCATTAGATAGAATGCAGGTTTAAGGCTCTTCAGCATTGGCTTTACTTTTCAGAACGAGAGTCTGCATCCATCTTTACAGTGAGTCTATGTCTCCTCTTAAAGTTGCCATTGCTAAAATGTTAGCAAAGAGTTGCCTATGTAAGCTATGGGTCAGACATAGAGCTATTCTGGTTTCCACCAGCTCCCGATAAGAATTTATCTCTTGTGGTGCTTGAGGCTAATTCTTCTTGACCAGTGAATAGTTAACTGTCTAATTTTGTGCTGGTCAGGTAGCATACTGTGGATCTCTGTGCCCGCTGTTGGGTTCGGAAATGAGCTGCACATTCAGAAATGGTGACGATTCAAAAACGCATGAAAATACAAAAGAAATACAACAAAGGAAGCATGCAAGTGAAAACAACATGTTACAGAAAGCCAAAATAAATACATTAACAGCAGACATGAGAAATGATGCAAAAAACAAAAAAAAAAAGCCAGTCAAACGCTGCAAATTCAGACAATACGATAGAAGTGCTCCAGGCCTGGGGGGGGGGGGGGGGGGGGGGGGGGGGTGGCGCTAAGTGGAACAGCTTGAGGTTTGACCCAAGACACTGACAGCCTTTATCATACTGTACAGTTAAAAAGAAACAACATGATTGCAGATGAAGAAACAACTGAGCAAGCAGTGATTAAAAATCATTGTCATTATAGGTCAGAGATTCAAAATGAAAGAAAATTAAAGAGTCAAAATAAGTTGTTAGTTGGGTATTGAAGTGCATATACTGTATTCATGCTTTTTTAATATTACAGCATTTTCAGATATTTTTACCTCACTCATTTAAATAAAAAAAACAAATATAGGTGTAGGACACAACCTTTATGGACGAAATACTAAAGATACTTAATACTATGATATTAAATTATTATTCCCAAATTTCATGATGTTGTTCATGATATTTTAATATGTTAGAGTTGGAATAGTGTGATTATTGCATGTTATCCAATCCTGGAAAACATATGCTGATCCCCTCATACGCTGATCTCTAACATACTGTTTTGGCACAGTGGTCGGCCACGGCCAAGGTAAGACTGGCGGGTTAAATATGCAGTGTGTATATAGTAAATTTAACATAGGCATTGGGTAAAGAATGGCAATGAAACGGATGTAAAGTATGTGGTGTGCCTCCCTTTTGCTGTGTCTACTTACAAACAACCTGAGAAATGTCTATTTTCGGTGGGATGCTTATGTCAGAAAATGTTATTCAACAACCCTTTCTGGACTTGCCTCCTCTTCCTTCATGAGAAGCTGACACATTAGAATAACACTGCCCTCTATGTGGGTCACGCCTCCATAGCTTCACCCACAGCTTGATTTCCTCACTTTCACCAGTAATCACATCCTATCTGAGCTCTGAGCATGGGAACGGCCCTGTTGTTGGCTTCATGGAGCGACACAAAGTCTTGCACTGGCCCCCGTTTTCAGAGGACACCACCCAGCATGTAGCTGTGGCCTTTCTGTAGTCACAATTATGTTCACTGCGGATCGCCGGCTGTAAGTGATCTAAGCATGTAGCACTAGGGGAAAACGCAAATGGACACACAAATGGACACACTAGGAAGACAGTGTGTGCTGACACTAGTTTAGGTCCGGAGACACGTCTTAAAGATCACATCTAATGAAATTCAAGTTTTTAACCTTGCTAATGTTGTTGTGTTTTTATGTGATACAGGACTTATCATAAGCGAAATGATCAGTCAACACCATGAATGAACAGAACGAAACCAATGACTCATCAATGTCTCATAAAAACAGATTCAGACAGTCAGGGAATCAGACGTCACAAACCTAAGGAACCAATCCTGTCAAGTTATGGGGAAAGCCAGAGTTAGCATTACAAGCAAGCAATACATAATAATAACAATAAACTGTGCTAGCTGTTGTGATACATCTGCTATTGTCTGAATTTGTTCTCAGCAGACTCCTCATCTGAGTCCAGGTCTGACCGAGGCTCTGACTGGTCACCAAAACCTTGTCGGTCCAGAGAGTTGAAGTTTGCATAAGCACAACCTCTAACACCATATCAGCCACTGCCAGTAAGCTAAAAAGCTAACAAACAACATAAACAAATGCATTTACCATCCTGATGTGTCTTCTAGTCTCTGAATTTGGTCTCAACAGACCCGTCCCTCTGAGTCTGGGTCTGGGACTGAGGCTCAAACATGCGGTGCTTCCTCCTCCAACCGTCCTGATACACTTGCACAAGTACTGATCCAGATTACTCAGTGAGGAGGGAGTGTAGATGAGCATCCAGCCCCAGTTTCCATTTTTTTTTCTCACTATTTATGTGGGGAAAACCATGTTAAACAAAATATCAATCGTAGCAGAGTATTTTTACATAGCTTAAAACAAGTCTGAGAAGTTTAAAGAAAACGTGATCATTGTTTAGTTACAGCTGATTGAAGTGCGATCACTAATTTGATTTGGATCCTGAGGCGTAGCTTTCCTGCTGTGCTGCCTGTTAAACTGTAGACCTGACAGATTAGCAGTAACAGTTCTGTTTTTCTTGCTTCGCTAAGGTTTATTGCTCTCTTCCAAAGCTGTTGCATCTATCATCAAGTCAATGAGCTCAACCGCATCAGCTTAAAGATCCACTGATGGATTTCACGTGAGTAAAAAGCTGGATGTGGCTTTTTTCTCCTAAGTGCTCAAAATAATGCACAAGAGCATAAAACACCAGAACTTGACACGTTGACATGGCAGTAACTATGATGATCACCTGAAGATGAAATACATCCTTTTGTTAATGCTGTGATCACCACACATCCTGTCAAGTAGATTCTCCTCCTGCATTGAGATCAGATTTATATGCAGTTGCTGAAACATGATAGTAAAATGTACATGTATCCATGTTCTACAGATTAACTGAGTGACCTGTTGAAGCTTGTGTTTGATGAGGTGCTCTTGAACGCACCGGACTCTGTCCACAGTGTCTTGGTTTTTGCTGGGTGGCTGTCATGCTTCCCTCGAGCGTGGCATGATGACAACACAGCGCACAGCAGTATCATGGACATGACGTCACCCATAAGTTTCTGAAGAGAGGTTTTGAAGCTCAGAGTGGGCTGCTGCCTTGTTGTCAACTTGGCACAAACTCCTGGCTAATCCAAAAATGGGAAACAGGAGGGGCACGTACAGAGTCGAAACTGGTTTGTGGCAAGCATGTGCTCACGTGTGGGTCACCCTAAGAGGCCATGCCTTCAATTATGCAGACCTTTAAGCCTTAATAAAATGTAAACAGGGGAGTTATATTGCTGTCATGAAGGAGGACATTAGCTATAGAAACTAAAACATGTTTTAGTACGAGGCTATAAACATGTTTATTTCTTCTGTAAAGGTGGACAATTTAACATCGAGGTCTGTGGCTACGGGACTGACTCACTTTTGGAGCCAGCCTCATGTGGCCATGTGAAGAACTGCAGTTTTTGGCGCTTCTGTGTTGGCCTCATTTTTCAGCCTTGGAGGTTACCACTTGGTCAGGATGCTGTCAATATACTGTAACACATGACCCAGACTGTGTACATAAAAGTTTGCTGCTTTGTCCATTACACACTGATACAGCTGACGGGTAACAAATTCAACAAAAAACATCGGCACACAGTCTCACTGCATGGTACAAGTCACTTTAAAAGAGGGTTCATGGTTGAGGCAGGAGCTTCAGTCACAGAGATGTTCGACTGACTGGTGTTTCTATAGCAACAATGACCACAGTGACATCTATGGCAAAGATGTCAGTAAAAAGGGTCAGAAACTGACTGTGATGCTCGTGTCAGGACAGACTGAAGAGTGACTCCTCCTCAGGTGTCAGCCAGAGTCAGACTGCATGTTGACAATTACACAGATCGAGATGTTACAGCGGGGCCGCATCATCCTCCACCGGCGGGTACATGTATGACGTAGGCCGAGAGGATGATACAGGCCTGTGTGCTTGGCCCCCTGCATTGAGACCCGGTGGCTCTGTCATACTGTGGGGCCCACGAGACTAAAGAGTGGGTGATCACCTTTATCCTCTGACGAAACATTATTATACTGATGGGAGACGTCTCTTCTGTCTCAGGATGACAAAGCCTCCATCCAAAGGGCACAAGGGGCCGCTGGCCGGTTTGATCAGTATGAAGATGAGTTAGGGTGAATCAAAGCTGTGGCCTTCACAGGCACCAGACCTTGACCCAGTTGAACAGACTGTGGGACAACGTACCTGACCACACTCTAGACCACAGAATGGTGTTCATCCGCCAGTAGAGTTCAGAGACTTGGAGAATCAATGACAAGGAGCAACTGTTCTGACCCAACACCTTATTAGGACACTTTATAATGTCCTGTCGTTGGTTTGTGTGTGTGGTATATGTTTGTCAAATGTTCACAGCATGGCTATAATCTCATAAGGTTTCAGCTGCCCATTCAAACAAGCTGGAATAGAATAGGGTTGATATGCTGTGAATAAAGCAAACAAGCATGATGCTTTTCCAAGTGCTCACTCCAATTAAATCTTCTCATACAATTCTTTCTTGTGACAGTGGTGGGTTTTGTCATTCAAAGTCACATGGGTATGTGACACCCTTTTTTCAGTTAGGAAAAGAGCACAGTTTTCAGAGAAAGGAAGAGAGATGGGGAGAGTGAATAGTGTGTCCATATGAATGTGTGAACGTGCCAGTGAATATAAGTTTTATAAGTGAGTTTGTAGGGTGAAGTGGGTTATAGAGGCAAGAAAGAGAAAGGGAATCCTTTTATGCATTATCAAATGTTTCCCTTTAGAAATTCAACACTCTTTTCAATATTGAGTCTAAAAAGAATGTGCTCAAGACTTTACCCTGCCTGCTAGAATTAGTCGGAGGACCATTTTTAGTCATAAATTATGCACTGAAACAAAGAGATAGACTCTTTTTTTGTTCTCTCAGTGTACGGGCCAGAGCAAACGCCTTTTAAAAATCTTTAAAATTGTCCATTCAACTCAGAGTTACTGAGTGTAGCAAAAATGTCGAAGACATAAAGTCGGGGGAAGATTGAATAAAATAATGCGGGGAGACAGATTAGTCATGGAGTTGAGCCCACACGCTCTTTCAGCCGCCGCACAATGCCACTTTTTATAAGCGGCCCCCATCTCCACAAAGGCTGCGTTCAATATATCGAGGATGATACATGGTCAGACGTGTAATCTCTCTTTGATTCTCTGCTCTCATTCATCCCACAACCTTTTCAGCCCTGACACCGTTGAGCTACTGGGCTCGATCACACACAGACAGACACACAGTGTCAGACTTGCACGCTCATGAGACAACCGTAAATGTACATATGTGTCTATACTCTTGCACTGGCAAATGTACACGTGCTTAATGTACATACACACACTCATGCTATTACATGCTCACACACGCACATGTATGCAGCCAGTGTTTTCTGGTCTTAAGAGTTCATTACAGCGACAGCCAGTACTGGCATCTCCACTGCAGCTCCACAGCCTCTCTGTGGTTTTATTGACCAGAATGTTCAGGTGGTACAGAGCCAGCCATTGTTGTGGGCTAATGGCACACAGTGTGATGTTAGCAGGCAGTGTGGAGCCATGGAGGTTTAGAAATATAAATGACATTGGATTTTTCATATTGTGAAAATGTTAAGGTTCCCTTCTTGACCAAATAACTTGGGATTGCCTGTAAGGATCTACCTGTGGGTGATCTGGATTTCACTGGCGATGTGGATTTCCACACCTGCACAACTCTTAACTTTAACCTCTTCTACACTCCCTCTGCGATAAGCCACTCTCAGTGAACCTTAACAGTAAGTGGTGATCCTGAGGATTTGTGGGATCTTTGTCTTCACTTTGCTCAGCTGACAAAGCTGAAAAGGGAGTATGCATTATATAGCAGCTTAGTCCAGTAACTCCATCCAGCAGGTGGAATCAAGTCTGTGGTTACCAACCTTTTTCACTTGCAACTCCTTAACACAAAACTGCGTCTTCTCTTCATCTCTCGCGCAGGTAGTAGTGTATATGCTGGTATGTGGGGAGATTTTCTTCTGCAAACAAAGACGCTGTGGCAGCAGGTACTAGTAGCAGATGTTGTTTTTCTCATGGATTAGAGAAATATGTTCTTAGACTTGTTTTTGTGTATTGATTTTACTTTACAGTTTGGTTGATCTCATCCATGCTTCTCACTATTGTTTTTGTTTTTTTTAGTAGCTGTTTTCATGATCAGACCTGGATCACTAGTTTGCTATTTCCTGAGTTTTTCATCTGTCTTTCTCGAGTTAAGTGTATTCCAGAATTCTTACTTTTCATTGTCTAGACACAAATCAGCTTCCACTACAGCTCTTCCCATCAAGAATTGAAACGTTTGTGCAATTGCTTTGAGTCTAGTTTACTGCTTGTTCAATGGAATGGCTTCGGAAAACACACCAATATGTGAAATCTGTAGGCTCTACAAAGACAAAAATTAGAACAATACAACAGACAAACAGAGATTTATTCAAAGATAAAGTGAGTCTCTCGCACTTCAGCCCTTCCACTAAAAGAGATCAAGTACAAACAGAAACCATTTGAAGTACTGAAGCACATGATTCACTCCAGCAAATTAATGATCAGATACAAACGACTAATGTTTCGTTGCGTATTGCGTCAAACAACAATGTAAGAGTGTAAAAATTTAAATAACCCCGTCCAAGTAGGTGGGAGGTAATCTGCCTCTGGGCCAATGTCATGACAGCACCCACTGATGAACGATGGTACTACAGTGTGAAACAACACAGTCCAATATTATTCATAACCAGAATCAACCTAACCTCTCTTCAATTAGTGCTACATGCTTGCTGAAAGATAATTGGTCATCAATCACTATGCCTGGATGATTTTCTTGGTTTCTGAGCTGACTGGCAGGGATAACCAAAAGTCCAGTCTCTGAGACTGAACTGGTCCATCATCTACTTTGAGATATCACTGGCACAGGAACCCATGCTGAGACAGTTGGGCCTTCTAGTGGGATGAAGAGATAGAATTGAGCATCATCAGCATAATGGTGGTAAGTAACACTGTTAGTGGATAATCAGACCAAAGGGGGTGGTGTGTTGAGAAGAGTGGGGAGTAAAGCACAGATCCTCGAGGTAATCCAGTGGAAAGAAAGTGATGCATGGACCAGAGATGCCTAGTTTGGATAGGGTGGCCAGGAATAATTGGTGCTTCACTGGAGTAAGCGATGCTTAATAGGACAAGAATTGTTGTCACCAAACAAGAGGGAGGTTACTACTCCCTACTACTACTTTCCGGTGTTAATTGCTTAACAAATCATATGTGATGTGGGCAGTAGGTTTAGAGGTCTGGAAACAGGCTAACCTAATTTATTAAGGTCGAAAGTGTTAAAAATAGCTTTGTGATTTATTATAAAATGGCAACCTCTCAGATTTTTCTTGCAACTTCTTGGGGGTCCTGACCACCAATCATCACTTCAAAGTGGAGAGAAAGAGGAGAGGAAGATAAATAAATATTACAGTTAAATATTACAACGGCCTTGTGTACCAAGGTAACGCAAAGATCCGACATGCCTCCAGTGTGCAGCACCCAAACAAGCTGCAAACGTTCATAAATGCACATATGCACAACCATATGCCAAAGTCAGTGCATACAGATCCTTACACACACCGTGCATTTGCCACATGTGGTCGTTTTCCTCTTCCAAGCTATTCATCTTAAAAATTCCATAACCTCTCAGAATTTCTTTAGCAGATGAAGATTGCTGCCAGGACTCAGATTCATTAAGGTGATTGAATTCTCTTCAATAGGACACTTTTTAGCCAGAGAGTGTGAGAGAGAGAGAGAGAGAGGGCTGGAGAAAGTAAGAAACTGAATGAGAGAGACAGACAGAGGGAGAGAAAACATAAAGAAAGAGAAGGAGATGATCGGAGGCACAAACAGAGTGAGCAGTCTGGCTTGCCAAACTGCAAAGTGAAGGTGACAGAGGTAAAAACTCATCTAGTATTTTTCACCTGCTTCCTCACCTCCACCCCCACCTCCATCTTAATTTTCACATCTCAATGTCTGTTCTTCCTGATTATTCAGGATCAACTGTGAAACTAGAAATGCAGTCAATACAAACCCCTCCCCAAGACAAACCCCTCTCATTTCAGGGTCCCTTCAAAAGATATTCAAACGTCATCTGTTTGCAGGTGGACATAAGAACAAGCAGGACAAGATTCACACTCTTTGTCCTGTGCCTGGGCCGATATTACAACCTTGCTTTATATCTACATGAAATTCTAAAATGAGGAGTCAGCAGATGCTATTTTACTGGAGAATAAATCTGAACTTTTCTTGTTTCCTGGACGAAATGTAACTTCATGAACCATGGCAGCATTTTTTAACCCACTGGTTCAAAGTTTGGGTGAACCGCCACAACCACCAACCACTGGCTTGGTGATATCATAATCATGGTTACTTGAACTAAAAGATTTGAACCTGTCCTTTAGTTTAAGCCAAAACCAACATTTGTATATTTGATTAAAACTTCTAATGGAATAATGAAGTGTTGTGTTCAAGTTGCAATTTGTCAATCCATTGGAGGCATTAAGTCACACCACGGAGCGATAATCAAAATACAACAACAATAATGATGTAACTGTGTGACCTGCAACCAAACATTTGACGGTAAAAACCCGAGGCACCTCTATCAAAGACTTTTTTTTTTTTTTAAACTTAGCACCTGCCTAAAATGTGTTACCTATTCCACGACTGACTATACAACCCTCTGTTCAGTTCACCTTCTTGTTACTCAGTTATGGGCTTCACCATAAATATTTAATCATCAACATACATAGTTTTTTAAAAAATTAAGGGCAAACAATAATGCTCCTAGGCAGCTTCCTTGAGGTATTCCCCAACAAGTAAATTTTACACTTGAAACAAACTGATAGATTAAAAGGCAGCGCTACAGTCTGGTTGTTTGTCTCCTACCATGTTGTCTTTTTCATCATTACTTGTCTTTGAGGTACAGTGTGTTGGATTTAGTGGGATCTAATGGTGAGGTTGCAGATTGAATACCCCCCCCGAGGTAATATGAAAAGACAAAAGGCCCTTTCTAGAGTTGTGTTTGGTTTGTCCTTTCTGGGCTACTGTAGAGACATGGTGGCGTTACACAGCAGCTTCTGTGGAGGAGGACCCTGCTCCATATATAGATATGAAGGGCTCATTCTAAGCTAATGAAAACACAAGTCTTAGTTTCAGGTGATTATACACTAATGAAAACGTAATTATAAATGTTATATTCCATGTCTGCCAACAGATCCCCCTAAATCCTACACACTGGTCCTGGAGTTAGAGCAGAGAATCCTCTCCTTTAGGCACACCCACAGCACCAATACAAATTATTCTCTACTGAATAAGACTGTATTTGTTCAAATATAATCATCCCCACGAGTTTACAGGTAATAGACTGACTGGCAGACCATCGGTGCCTGAAAGTGCTTCGTACATTAGGATTCTGAAAGTTGAATAATATTGGAAAATTTCCAGAGTACGTACATAGGAGTCGCACCTAAGTTTACAGCTAATGAAAAAATTTTACCTCTAAATGATCAGCTCCAGGTTGTTCTCCACTTACTACTAACTAAATAAATTCCTTTTGAATTTAGACTTTTCATTTTTTGTGTTCTGCCCTCAGTGTTCTGCCACAACATGTATAATGTTCCGTTGACATTATACATGTTAATGGAACAGATTTTACATGTATTTCGTAGTGTAATTCATTCTGCAATATATTAGACACGCATTGTCTTCTCAGGTAGAGACAGGTATTTTGTTATAATGCACTGAACTGACTGACTTCCATTGTAGGGTCAAGTAAACACATCGTGCAGTGCAGACATAGCATAAAAATACAGGTTACACTTTTTCCAAACCTACGAAAACAATGGCTGTAAGTTTGGTCGTTTGTTACTTTAGTTAAAGGTTTATAATTCATCTTCAGTGAGCTGTGTTGGATTTAGAAGTTCATGTTATCAGCTGTTATCAGTTATCAGCAACGTGAATGAATGTGATGTTGGCATAGGACAATTCATCTGTCTACGTTGGAGGCGCATATAATTTATAGGCCGTTCGTTTAATGGCTTCGCTCAACCTGGCTCGTGCTGTTTACCTGTCGACATACAGCTAGTATATAACACATAGTGGGGACAGTACACTTCGTGATTCTTTATTTATTTTTCTTTTCCATTTTTTCTTTCTGTTAAGGTAATCACCTACGTAATAGGCAATACCTACTCCCACTGAAAACTTCTCCATCATGTTTTCAGTGGGAGGTTCAGTTGTCAGGTTATAGCAATAGTATACAATAATATCTTTTTTTCTTTAAATTTACCACATATATTTCTTCAATTATGTTATAATTCTCTCTATGTGACCAATATACAGTATGTATTAAGACTTGCACAAATACAAGACTGTCTTTTAAAATAAGGCTTTGTTTATAAAGGCTTACATACATAATTAGCATGGATGTGTAATTTTGCTTTCTCTGACTCTCTTTCTATCTATCTCTGTCTCTCTCGAAGATCGTCCCATCCCTCCCTCTTTCCTTTTTTACACCAGTAGCACCTGGACCTGCACTATTCATCATGCGGATGACTCGGAACATGAATTAGTTTCCTTTTTTTTATGGTGGAAGATGAGAGGGCCAGATGGCATAAAATTAAAAAAAAAAAAAGGCTGAAAATAAAAAAAAAAAAAAAAAAAAAAAGAGGAAAAAAAGCATTGATGGAGGGAGGAAAGGAGTTAAATCGGTGGTGGGGGAAGGTTGTTGCCACTATTTCGTATTCTGTTCTTTAAACACTGTGCTCTGTGTTATTGTAGAGGTACATGGTAGTGTTGGATTCAGGTCTTGGATTTTTTTACGCCATTACAGTCTGCATTAGAGCTTTTCACATGACCTCCATTGTCGTTTCTTTATACTTCAAACAAGAAAATTGTGAAACTCTAATTAGTCTGTATAATTGAGGCCGGATGAAGCACTGCCAATCGGAGCTCGTCTCATGCAAGGTGGAGTGGTTTTGTTCACTGGCTGTCTTTTCATGGTGGCCTGGCCTCTTTATTTCTCCCTTTCTCTCCCGTCTGTGTCTGTCTCTTCCCTCGCTCTCTCTCTCAGCTTTGTGCTCGTCCCCGCTTTTGAAACGCAGAGAAAAATCTCTGTTTGGGAGGGCCGGGAAGGTGAGGCTTGTGTTATTAGAGCGTCAACTGTGGCCTATTACAGTGCAAGTGCGCACTCAGTACCTGCTGCACGGGGTCCCGGCTGTGGGAGACCAGCAGTGAACTCAGCCCCCGGCAGGCCTTCCCCACTTGCCGTCAACACAGACCAACGGTATCTGCTGTTTGTTTGCTTAGTGTCTTCGTCCTTATCTTTTTATGATGCATGACGATGGTCATTTTGCAGCCTGGACAGAATCATCTTTAAAAAGGACACATCATCACATCGCAGAGGGGAGAGGGAAATAAGAAACAGAACATGACAAAAAAAAAAAAAAAAGTGTTCACTTGGTGGCTTTTTTTGATCCATCTGCATCTCACAGTCTCAACTCAAAACTCAGCGTCAGCTGACTGACAGTGCCGCCTTGAGCAGACTTAAAGTAGACGTTGGGTTTTGCTGGCGACTAGAATGTTGGTATTTTTCAGTCAAGATAATGTTAGTGTGCGACGTTTAGAAGCTGTTGGATTTTGGCAACTTAAGACAACTGAAATCAAGGTCGTTGGTGTTCTACATTTGATTAATTTAACTTAACTTGCATTAGACTTTGTCCTGATGCTGACCTCTGGCTACCTGACGTCACAACTTAATTTCTACTAAATACTGTGGACAATGTTGGTGGCTGGCTGCGTGCCTGCAGGGTAAACGGAGCAAACTCAGCTGTTAGTTCCACATCCTGTCAAAACTCAGCACTGGCTAACTGACCTTTGCTGCTTTCAGCAGATTTAAACAGACGTTGAGTTCTGTTCATGAGTATAATGACGGTACTCTTGGTCAAGATGGCGACGTTTAGAAGGTGTTGGAGACGTTGGCTACCTCACGTCACAACCTAAATCCTGCCGAATACTGTCTGATGACGTTGGATGACCGGCTGCGTGCCTGCAGGGAAAACTAGGCAAACTTGGTTTTGAGTCTTTAGTGTTTCTGATGCACTTCAATGCTGCAGATATTTTAGAAATATAGCTCAGTGGGTTTTCCAGGTGTGCTCCAGTTGGATAATAACTTGTGTGGCTTTTGATGGAGGATTTGAAATGTCATCAGGGTTATCTCAACATAGACTGGACAGCACCTTTAAGATTTACTTTTATGACAAACTTTTTTGTAAAAACACTAATTTTCTATGCTCTTGACAACATTATGTTTGAACTCGAACATTTCATTGTGCAATTTTACCTACAAACAAACCTCGGAATCAATACAATCCTTCCTCAGATATTAGCGCAACATGTTAATGGAACAGTTCCAATTGTAATCAACATCATATTTGACTGTAAAACTACGTCCAGAGCAGTGGAGGTATGGAGAGAAAAGATGGAGTGACCAGTAAAGGCAACTGTCAACTACAGTAGCTGTAGAGATCGTCCACTACACTACATTACACAACATGTCATCACACACACGCGCACACACACACACACACACATTCAAAAGCCGTGCACAAACGTGGAAGTGCCAGCGCGGTGTCGAGCGGCTACTGTCATGCTATCAATCATGGTTACGAGGCCAGCGCTTCCCTGCTACATTAACTTCATGACCTCTGCACCCAATCTCAATTAAATTTCTGATGAATCTCTGATTCATATACAGTCTCCTGTCACTGGCCTGTCATTCAGCACATCCTGATGAGAAACTGGGCCCTTTTTATTTTATTTTTGGACCAGATGCAAATAAAGCAATAGCTGAGGGATTCAAGAGAAGAGAGGAAAGGGAGAAGAAAGATGAAGAAGAGAGAGGATGAAAACATAAAGGAAACGCTTGTGGGGAGGTTGAGTCTGTTCGCTGCACACCAAAGGGGGTTAAGACAGGGTTTGGCTGGTGAAGACAAGCCAACAGAGACACAAAGCGCTAAATCTAAAAAGTTTCTCAGGCATTGTTTAGAATCCCTAACAAGAGGGAGTGTGAACAACAAGGAACATAATTTGGATTTCCTCCCCCCCCTCCTCTGTTTTCCTTTTCCATGTACCCAAGCACATAAATAGCTATCTTAACAACTTGATGCTATTTTGAATAGGGGCTGCATCTCCCTGTGGATTTTCATGAGTGAGGCAATTTGCCGGCGAACAGGTGCATTTTTAATGCTTTCATACAATTAAAACAGAATCTACCTTCCTTCTCCCTTCCCTGTTTTCAGAGGCGCCCTCCTTTCATAGTTAGGTTGAATTGATTTAGTTTGTCTAATTAAACTCAGAATAAGATGTTAATTACCTAACAAGGTCACCTCTCTCTACCACCAAATTTACCGTTGGTATCCTTTCTTCAACAGTATTTTCTTCAAGGATTCAAAGGGAAAGTAGAAGAATGGTGTTAATTGCCTATATGCAGTGTCCCATTTTTAAATTTGAACGTCTCTTTCCCCCAGAAATTCCCTTTCCCTGGGTCTTTTTAAGCTTTGAGAAAATAGGGATTCATTGTGCCATTGTTCCTTTCTCTTGTCCTCCACTCAGAAACGATGTGTCAATTCATCACAATATGGCCTTTGTCTAAATTTACCAAGTTTCCCATGTCTCAATGTGGAGGAAGAGAGGAAGACTGCCAGGCACAGTGGTTTGTGTTAAGAAGAAGCCTGGATCAGAGATGGGCTGCGGAGTCATTTTTGCTCACCACTGGCCAGAATTTCACGCTGCAGTACGACCTGCTCAAGTCGACAAATGTTTTTATATACACAGGCAACAAACAAAAGTTGTCCAGCTGAGAAGGTAACAGAACATTTTACAGTATTCTGGCCAAAATAACACATAGACCATATGACACACTGACAACAAAAAATTTAACATAGATCTGTAATGAGTGTATGGATATTAAAGAATCACAAAACTCAATACAATCAAGTGCACAAAGTTGATAGATTAAAATTCCCAATAGGTGAATGCATGAATAAAATAATACAATTGTTAAAGGCCCCATATTTTACTTTTTATAATAAATTATGAATTTTTATCTGAAGTGTTGAAATCCATAAGAAGATATATTTGTGGTTTTAAGAACCAAAAGCCATCTTTTACATCTCCTCTCTCAGGCTTCTCTCTGGAGCTCTACTAACAACAGGTCGGTCAGCCAATCAGAAGAGAGTATCTCTTCTGATTGGCTGATGGTTTCAGAGTGATCCAATAAAAATATAGCATGTAGATTTCAGGTAAACACACAGAGACCAAACCTACAGGGTTGGATGGTGGGTCCAGGTGGGCGATGCTAGGTGACTCTTTCATTGTGACATCACAAAGTTACAGTAAGTCCTGGCAGCTCATTTTGAGGCTCGGTTTTTTACGGGCTGTATGCATTTGGCCATTTGGACACTTTGATAGTTTCACATTATTTGTGTAGCAGCTAGACCGGCTTCATGATCAAAAAAAGACCGAAAAGCTCACTGTTTACAATATGGGAACAACAACCACCCTGAAAGACAACCTGTCGTGTGGCCCCTGCTCGCCACAGCTGACTGAGGGGAAAAGCCTCAGCTGCAGAGACAAAGACGAACATACCTGCCTACAATCGAGGGAAATGCCAACAGTGTATCGACAAGAATTTCATTTTTTGGACCAAACTGTCAGATGTGGTTAAAAAAAAGTGAATCGAATATCCGGAGGTCCAAATGATGTAGGTCCTTATGCAGCTCGCCATGATGATGTAGTCTGTCTGTTTCAGTCAGGCTCAGAGACAAGTGTTATTATTAGCTATAAAAGAATTATTATATACAGTATGTATGTTTTTTGTGAAGCTTAACTTCCCCTGAGTGCCCAATGCATATTTATGGCAAATACAGCAAGTTGAATTATCATTTAATTCACACAGGTGCTGCAATATAGTCACTTGTCAGACTGATACTGTAAAACCCCTTTTTCCACCGGTCAAAAAAACCTGCTAAGAGCCGCTAACATCAGGCTTTTGTCAGCAATGAAAAAGGTTACGATCAGCGTTCGGAACCGGGTCAAATGACTCTGCCGTAGACACAACGTGTTTATCGGCTCCAGCTCCAAACAGCATTGATGTAAACGCCACCTGCTCATTTTCACCCCTTAATGTCTTTCAGAGCACTGCAAATAAACCCGGCACCTGTCCGGCAGGGTGCTGCCGCTAAACCGCAAACACGGCGACTGCACTGAGCTCATCGATGGCAGAGCGAGCTGCAGCCCCGAAATGAGTTTTTAAAAACACACAACCACTGATTGAAGTGTCTCACACGGAGGCTCCAACACTTTTACGGGAGCAACAACCCGGGGATGAGACGCAACAGATGCCTGTCATCGGTCCGCACGGCCGCTAACAGCTCACTCTCCCGATGCGTCTGCGTTGCGTGTCTCTGCAAGTGCATGTGATGACATCGCTCCTCACGGCTGTGTGTATCCTCAGTCTCGACAGAAAGACAACGTGCTAATTTTGGGTAGAAGCTTCTCTCTGGCAAAGAGGACATATGATACAGATATATACAGCTATAGTCATTTCCAAATCTCTGTAAATCTGCTTCGCCAATCAAAAATCAAAGTCTTAAATGATACCTGAAGTTTCTACTACAGGCCAGTGTGGGGAGGAGATGAGGAGATGAAGGAGGGGGAGGGTAGAAGGGCGAGGAGAAGAGGCGAAAGCAGCAGTGAGAGGAGAAAAGTTGAAGTTTGGGAGAAATGAGAAAAGGAGGAGCGGGAGGGGAACGAGAGGCAAATTAGGTGTGTAATGTGAGGTTGATACGAAGTGATTGAGTGTGGTGACCTCCTGTCAAGAATTGGCCTGCTCTTTAACAAACCTTCCTCCTCCTGACACTTCCGACAAACCTGCTCCTCCTCATCCTCCTGCGAAGATTCCTTCCACCAGATACAGTCGCTGCACAAGCCCACAGACCCTCCTCCCTTCATCCCCGCCGTCTCTCCGTGGCCTTTAATAATCACGAATAGCTGGTCTTGGATCAGGATTATGTCTGGATTACATTCATAATACACCTTACATTTAAAACGTCTGCTGTACACACATTGAAATTGGATTTCATTTTTCTTGTCCGTTCTCACTTGATATCAGCGTTCGGTGATGTGACCTACAGAGGCTGTAAATTCTCTAATAGTAACTGGGGGATTTATTTACCTCAACTCCTAAGAACCTGGCTTTTATTTTAAACAGCCTTTTATAAAGACAAGCTCGTATTTCAAATATCTCTATAGATTATCATATAGTTTAACATCTGTTTCAATTTCCTGTTGATGCAAAATCAACATGTGATAAATTCAACAGTGTTCATTTCTCAGACTCTGACCGCCACGTTAGACATTTTCATTTACTAATTTGTTACAGCTCTGCGTTTCCATTTTTTTTTACCTTAGAGATTAAAAAAAAACTGTCACTGAAACCAAATACTTCCAGCAGGTATATCACATTAAAAGCCCTGGAGTGGCCTGATGGACACTGCATAATTTTGCTTCGAGATTTTAACATAATACAGCTGAAATAGCAAAGTACAATCAACTGGAACTATTCAATGAGGAAGAGCATTTCAGAGTATTTAAAAGAGAAGCTCAGTTGTGTGCTGAGTATGGAGTGATGATTTTACCGTGTAAGCTTAAAGCTTCTGAGCTGAGTCGAACATTTATTGGTGAGCAGTCCTTATAGGGGGGGGGGCAACAACAGTATCTCTGCGCTCGACTTCCAATGGCTTGCACCGCAGCACAGTTCATCTCTGGGCGCTGGGCGAGCTAACGTGAGCTGTGACGAACGCCCTCGTGGCCGATACGGACGAGGCATCCAGCCGGGCGCGGGTAGTAAACAGGAAGTAGAAATGAAACCGGTCGCTATGGAAACGGAGCTCCTTCCCGGGCTGCTCTCTGTGTACCTATGGGCACCCACACCTCTTCTTCCTCTCATTAGCGGGGCTAATGCTAACGCTTCTCAGCACGGGAAAGATACATCTGTGTTGGTGAAATGGGCTGCATATAAAACCTGACGTAGACTCTGGGTCTGGAAAGTGAAGCCAATGCCGAAAGGCCTTAAACCTGCATTCTCTCTAACGACCCACTGGTTATATTGAAGTCTATGTGAAAATGACCCTACTTCTCATTTGTTTTTTTTTTTTTAGCTCAGTAAATGTTTTCCAAGTGAGTTCATGGCCTCAGTCTCTAGTTTCAAGTCTTCAATACAACAACAAGGAAAACAGACGAAAAAGCAGGGTACGTATTAGGGCACTGCCACTGTTTGATTGACGGACACACACAGTGACCTGCCCGACAATCGGGATGGAGTACAGAGCAGGTCAGCAGCACCCCTCACTTTCTTCGAGCTAGTTTCAAAGAACCAAGATGACCGATGGGCAAATTACACACTGGAGGCTTCAAAACAGCAGCTCACCAACCAATGGGTGTGACCATTTGGTCGCTGGCAACAATGGGCTCTAAAGCGTAGCACAGTGATAGCTACCTGTTTTGTAGCGACGCGTCTCATTTAGAAAACTTTGCCCTGACCTGATTTAACCATTGTTATTCTCATTATAGTATTACAGGATATTGTTGTTGCACTGATGGTTGTCTTCATGCCATCGTAGTTGTTTTAAAGTGCACAGTCTGTCCTGCACTGGTTGTGTCTTTTATTTGCTTTTTGTGTGTTTTTTAATGTCTATGAGCCTTTTAAATTGCCCCCTGGGGACAAATAAAGTTTCTCCAATTTACTTGAGAGTCAGTCTTAACCTTTTCATTAGTATGCGGTTTTAAACATCTGGTAGAAACAGAGGCTGCTCACAGAGAGTCACAGCGCACTGGAGTGATTTGACTGACAAGTGAATTCTGGGAAATGCAGTGCAGGGAAAAGCTCTCCCACAAACACCACTGAGAGATAAAAATGAGAGCATCTTGTTGATGTCTGTTTTTTCCGGTCAGGACAGAGCATCATGAGCTAGCAGCTATCTCTTCACCCCTCGCGTCTTTGTCCATGTATATTTGTAGCACCACTCTGTCTCCTCACTCATCGCTTTCTTTTACACTGCCATCCCCACCCTGCCATTCCTCCGTCTCCGTGTCCCCTCCTCATGCACCCACCGACGCCCCCCGACCTCCCCCGCCCCACGCCCCCCGCCCCTCCCCGTCTCGTCGCGCACGCCTCTCCCCTTTGCGAGTGAGGAGAGGAACAGAATGACAATTATCTAAAACACAATTAAAAAGTGTTAATCTGATTATTTTACTGGATAAAGCACTCGAGTGACATTGAAAGGTGTTTAGAAATAACCATGCATGCCCTTGTTACAACATAGATTAAAAAACACTGTGAGTATGTGTTTAGAGACAGGAGCTTGGTGTGGGTCTGGTACTGAACTGTCATGGGTTTTATTCAGGATAAAAGGTCTTCAAAATCCCTGTGGGTCACTGCCATTAATCTGTTGGAGCTGCACAGTTTCCATATGTCCTGATATGTTTTTGTTTGCACCTAACTGTTTCTAATTTAAATTTTTCTGACATGATTATTTGAAAACTTGGGCATGATCTAAAACGTCACATATCTTTGACTTTGACAGCCGCCTCTGCTCAGAGGAAACAAAGATGATAGGTTGGCTTGTGGTAGAAATAGATTGCATTTATGTGATTAGAAAACCTGATTTATTTAAAGTAATACACTGGAGGCGACGCTGGTTCATACATTATCAGCACTGAGCATATTTGAAATGTGTTAATTTGTTAATCAAAGCTGGGAAATAAGATCACTGTATTTATGTGATGGGCCCTATGGTGTTTGTTGTCACATCCGTTTCAGTCCAGCGGCTAAAAGCTGACCACTGATGTTTTTATTCAGTCTTCTTGTGGATGCAGACAAACAGATGAAAAACATGCTAGTGCGTGTCTGCAGAATTATAGGAATGCTTTGGGGTGAAGTAAGAGAAATGTTAACAGCTTGAGTTACACTTGGGAAATTTACATAGTTTCCATAGGTGAAAGGTTTGAAGCAGATAGTCAGGTGCCCCATGTGAACACTGACACATTTCCTCACTGTAGTTGTTCCTACTGTTTATGTTGCCTTAATGCCTTGAGTTTAAAAGACTGCCACTATGGAAGAAATTTAGTTGATTTGGCTTCAGGTAAACTTTCAAATAAATCTTTGCGCCAAAATATGGCTGTGGATTTTGTTCTTTATTTTAGTTAGCGGCAATAGTTGTTTTATTTAGGGGCAAGAGAACAAGATGCAAACACAACAGCCAACAAACTGTCACTTAAAAGTCCTATATAGTCTAAAGGTAGGTG
>CM076648.1:26815201-26829909 GCA_038496675.1 Rachycentron canadum | reverse complement strand
TTTTTGTTTTGAGTTTTTCCTCAGTCGATGTGAGGGTCTAAGGGCAGAGGATGTTGTTATGATGCTATGTAAAGCCCTTTGAGACAAACTGTTTGTAAAAATGGGCTATACAAATAAAATTGCCTTGCCTTGCCTTGCCTAACTTTGTGGAGCGGTCACTGATAGTGAAAACAACAGACTGTTACTTTCGCATGGGAATCAAACACCGATCTCCTGTTCAACATTCCACTGTTTTGTTGATCCATCCATCCACCCCAACCTCCTCCTCACGTGGACTTTGCCGCTCTATAAATTACGCGGCCGCATTTTGACCTTTGCTCATGTCGTGATTATGACGACCACTAGATGTGGCCCAGCAACAAAACCGAACGATGAGGCCATACTAACCTGCTGCACGGGTCAGTCTCTCTCTTTATTAAGAAATACAGTCCAACAACACCACAAATTACATCCGGGATGATCAAACAGTTGAATCAACACCTCTTTGAAACCTTGGTGTAGGAGGATTTCTCAGGACAGTTGTATCAGACTGCATTAGTTTTAGGTAGGTGTTCCGAGTGTAAACTTTGGAGATGTTTCCCAGCCCCTCTGTGAGAATAACTCCAACTCTGTTCGCAACTTTAACATCTGTGCCGGTGCACTCAGAAGACAGGACCTCCCCAGAGAGGGGGACTAGGGTGGCGTGTGCGACAGCTGTGGGGCAAGGCTGGATTAACAACCGTGCAAAGGGCTTCATTTGGTAAAATGCACCACTGAAGCACAATTAAAAAGTGAAATGGTAGCAGCCCTGCCGTGGGCTTGTAGATGAGGCCCCGAGTCAATACCTAATTTTAATACCTTTAATATTGCAGATGATGTAATGCTTACAAGGTGCACCCTTAAACAAATTTGTGTTTAATCAAATTATTACCACAACAAATAATAAGCTTATCTTACCACTAAGTATTGTCTGTGTGTGCACAGCTTAATATAGCTCAGAGCTCCATTACTGTCCAGAAACTATTAAAAAGACATCAGTGAGTCACGCTGTGCTAGTGGGTGACATTTCATTACCACTGTCGTGTGTGGAGCGCCGGATCAGGGAAAACCATCGGGTTAATACGGCAGATGATAGGTGAGGAACAGGTGTGTTAGTGGGAGGCGCTTAGGCCAATAAAAATGCCACATTTGAAGTGTAGCTGGCCTCTCTGTTGAGGCACTCATTGTGATTTTAAAGTGCAATATGTGACGTTCAGATTGAGTTTGCATCTTGGGAAAGCTGGTTTTACACACTCTCCAAATATGAATTGCATGTATCTTAGCATTTACCTCACATTCCCCCACCCACACACACACACACATACAGATGGCAGTGAAGCTGCCGTGTAAGTCACCAGCCTGTTCATCAGGAGCAACCTGGAATTCAGTTTCCTGCTCTAGAAAACCTGGACATATGGACAGGCCACAGCTGCCTGAAGTCATGACTCATTATATTTACTCCGACTGACTAAGAGCCGGTGGTGTTAGGGAAGCTGACAAAAAATAACCACCCCAGATCAGGGGAGTTGTCTTAACTGAACACTGAACATCCTTGAGCTGGAGAAGTATTTTCTGCTGCTTTTTGCTCATATAGTGACGAACCCTGAAGGAAAGACAAAACTTATAGCTGCCTGGGTTGTTTCTGATACTTTCTGCTATTTATTGAGATCTGTGAATAAGCCTGATTAAAATGTGTTTATAATGAAGTTGTGCTCCAATTTAGGAATCCAAGCACCAAGAGTGGAACTGTATTGCTTACCACTGGTTACTATTATTATTATTATTATGACTGACATTACAATCATTATTGTCATTATTATCGTTATCGTTTTATGTATCTAAAAGTGGTTGTGAGGATTAAATGATAGATGATGCAAAGGTGAAATTTTAGTGGAAGGTAGTACTGAGTGAAAACATTTTTTTTTCAGTAATTAGTAATATTTTTCGTGATATATGCAAAAATATATCCGATTCATTGACAATATTGATATCAAAATGTTTTATTTTGCATGTTTCCTCGCTACATGACTTTGGTAGCTCATGCACAATGCTGGAAAATCACATCATCTCATCAAAGTCCAGATTGCATGATTTCGCAAGGACCTCAAGGATCCATTGCCGATTAACGATGCAAAATTAGGTATGGGGCACCACTTATTTAAAAAAAAAAAAAAAAAAAAATCATTAAAACTAATAAAAACATTCATATACCAAGCAAAAACACATGGATTTTGGTGTTATTCGTCATTATTGGATGTATTTGCAGTAGTGGTTTAACCTTTTTATTTATTTATATAAAATATTATAATATGATTTATTTAATAGCAGTTTCAAGTAAATAATTCTGAATAAAATCAATTTATCTCTTCATATATGCCTCCATATACTGAATATCTGAATTCAATTTAACTGTGTGAGGGCTCTACAGTGATTTTCACAATTTCATTCCCACTTAATTAGTTTGTTTGAGACGACCATCAAAATATGGAAAGCCACACCCACACCCTACCCCACACCCTACCCTACCCTACCCACCCATCCAGATTCGTGGGGCATTTGTTATCCCTCCTGGACCAGAGGCAGCTTGAACTCTGTAACAGATAAGCCTGTGAGATCTCACCTCATTTACACACTACCTGAGTAGTGTAACAGCAGCACTTGAATCACACCAACCAGCATGACTCAGTCCAGTGGTCTGTCAATTCATTTTAATGTTAAGGTAATAATGTAAGGTTAAACCACGATGACTGTGATTCCGCACTTTCAGTTCTTTCTTTATTTATTGTAGTTATATGATCTCATCTGCTTCCCTCTCATTTTGTTTACCTCTGTCACATCTGTCATTTCTGATATAAGCAAATATTACAGTAATTAATTCATTTCTATTTAATTTAGATCCTCATGTTGTTTTGATCTCCAGTTTATTTAGCTTAATTTTGTTGTCTTTCCAAACAGTCACTTGATTTATATATATTTTTAACGAGGAAAAAAAGAAATGCCTTCCTTATTTTATAGTGACAGATGTCACCACAGTTTTTTTTTTAATGAAAATAATTTTTTATGCTGCACATAATCCACAAACTAGTGGAAATTTAGACACTTCAGTATAATGATTCCTGGTGAGGAGGACAGAAGCTTAGAGTAATGACAATAAGTCTCCTAAGGACTGTTTTATATTACATGTTAAAAAAGGTTAGTCTTTATTCCTCTGGGTTTTGCAGAGTTGAGGATTTGTACAGTGCATATAGTAATGAAACCTCTGCACAAATGCAATACACAATATTGTAATAGCTTAATGCCAATGTGATGACTTGAAGTGTAATCCCATCTTCAAATTACTGTTTTTGACAGGATCATGACCCCATGAAGGCTCAATCAGAAGACACAATAACACAGAGGAAAACAATATCCAGACGCAGGCACAGGAGATATTTAGGTGACACGAACAACAGCTGGACCGGTAAGACTTTGAAGCAGAATCGCAGATTAAACAGACGACCAGGGGAAAGGGAACCACCTGTTAAACCCTGTTGGTCAGTGCTCTTGGCTGCCACGGGACAGGTTGGTGAGGCAGCAGTTCCTAAATGTGCCAACGTGTTTGGACCCACTTAGTCTGATTGTCTCTTTCTTTAAATACCAGTTAGACACAGATTATTTTTCAAGTTTTTGTAAATTTTTTTGTGGGTTTAACATCTCTTCCCCATTTTCTCCGTCGCCCTCCTTCACTGGATCTCCCCTTTGCACCACATTGTTGGTTATCCTGACCTTCTTACTGCCCTTTTTTATGTGACTGTGTGGCTTTGCTTTCTCTTAAATAAATGTGATTTGTTCCTTATTTCTCATTCGGCTGTGCGGACTTCCCTCCCTTTGTCATGGGCTGAGAGCCGGGTCGTGACCCTGCTGCCCCCTCTGACTGTCCTCACCTCGCCTCAGGAACACTATTATTTTATTATTTGACAAGGTGTGCGATGCTCTCAAGGTGCAAATGCGCTTTCTGATATTTCTATCTACTTTTACCACCAAAATAAACAAGGCACACTGAACTGCTGCGGGTGTCTTCCCTCTACAACGTCTGTCGTACACGTGCAAATACAGAAACGCGACTGACTGCGTTCACTTGTCCTTGACATGCAGGCTGCTCAAAGCAAAACACTTTCAACTCTGACAAAACCTGCCTCACTTCCAGTTTAGCGTAAGTCTGGAAGCTAGAGTGCCACAAAGAAAAGCGTTCATGTAGGCGCAATCATTTAAAAGCTTTTAAAGGGACATAATAAACAGGAATGTGTCACAAAATGCACATACGCGCATGATGAAGATAATTACAAAACATCCATGGAGTTCAGCAGCAACGGAGTCGCAAAAATGAAAACTGAAGATGAAGATTAAAGCTCTGACCTGGAGTAACCTCATCATTCAACATCATAAACGTTAGAAGAATTTTGTACATTTACTATCGTGGATCAACTGAAAATACAGGCATGATCACATGAGACACTTTGCGCTCAGTGTGTTTTCATTGCCAAGTCCTCGGGTTTGTGATGCCGATGTGTCATGAGCAAATGCTGAACCTCCGGGGCTATAAAGTGAGGATGATAACCGCCAAAAAAAAAAAAAAAAAAACCTTGAATGGCCACTGGTAACAGGCGACAAAACTGAGTCAATCCCCATCGACTCCCATGTTAAGATGATCAAACAGCAGAAATATTTTGCTAACTTACCCCTTTCAGCCAAATGAATGGAGGTGAGTTTTGTATATAACTCATTTAAATTTTATCGAGGTCTAACATTCTACATAATTGAGGTCATGCTGCTTTGAATGACCGGTGGGCGGCCATCAATCGGCATGCCTTTCTTTGCCCATTTTTGGATTAGCCAGGAGTTCGGTTGAGTCAGGCAAAGCCAAGATGGCAACGGTGAAGCAGCTCACTCTGTGCTTCGAGAGTGCTCTGCAGAATGCTCTCAGGGAGGTTACTCCCATCTCCACATACAATCTATCATGATGGAACCACCTCAGTAGCGCTTACTGAGTGTGCTTAGACTGAACACAAAGCAAATTTTGGAGGCATATAGATAAATCAATTTCTCTGCAAGGGACAATAATGACACTTTGATTTTGACTTGACTTGAAGTGAGTGAGTTCCAGAAATACAAACCTATTCCAAATGGGAGGAAAAGATGACTGAGCCCTTCGAAGAAAGTCTTAGTCATTTATCTCTATGTGGCTCCACTTTGTAAAGATACAGATACGACAGCTAGAAGTTTTTGGTCAGTTGGAATATCAGTTACCAGGCATGTTGTTAGTGAGCTGCCACTATAATATCAGTCAGTGCACTGGCTGATCGGGGTGAATAAACATGGATTAAAGAGATGCTCCAGTGTGTGCATACATTTAAAAGGCATCTTGATTTAATGATTATTGTTTATTATTTATTATTAACTGTTATCATCACTACTAATGAATTAATGGTTCCCCGAAGGGATAAAGTAAAGTATCTATCTATCTATCTATCTATCTATCTATCTATCTATCTATCTATCTATCTATCTATCTATCTATCTATCTATCTATCTATCTATCTATCTATCTATCTAATAAGCATGACCAGTGTAGTTTATTTTTTCCACCTCTTCACAGTTTTTAAATTGTGCGTGGCTCTGTTGCTGACCATGTTGTTTCATGTGGTGAATTCCGAAATGATTTCCCACACCGTGGACAATGAACTTCCTCACCTAAGCTAAAGGTCATTTTAATAATTAGAGTACAGCCTATTAACCGAACGCGCTCTTCCAATTACCTTTTTGTGTCTTTGTGTCGTCATTATTCTTCCTGCTTCCTCTCCCAAATATAAGATATTTCGCTTTGTTGCCCTCATCTTGCTTTTTGCTTTTGTTTTTCGTTGCTCTGCCCCTAACCCAACCCGCAGTCTACCCCCACCCCCCTGCCCTAAGAACTCCTGAAGGGCACCCAGGTGCCCAAGAGGTCGCTGTAATGAGCACTAATGAGCCCATTGACAACCTTAGTACAGGCTGATTGGTGCTGCAGGCTCTCACCATGTGCTTTACAGAGCACTTCCTGGCACGGGCTACCAAGCCTGCTGGATCTCTGCCCTGCCATGCCTTTTTGCCACATTTTGCTTAATGTGGTTACAAGAGCGAGGGTAGTGAATCTGATGGTGAAACTGTAAGGGTCACACATTTTTCACCACAATTGATTGTGCTTTAAAGTGTTTTGTTTGCAGCTACATCAGAAAACTATGCATGTAAAAAGCTTATCTGTAGCAGGCTTGGAGGGCGAGTTTGGCTTCCATCTGTTCTCCTTTTTATCCTCCATTTGTCATCTTTTATAAACTTTTCATTTGAATGAGCAACATCGATACGGTTAAACTGGATAAGCTCAGAAGCTACATGTAAACACCTGGAAAGTTTGCTTGACAGAGTTTGGACCTGAGGATTTTTATATTATAAGGTCAGGAATTCAGTTGTTTATCATAGAATGCAATTTTTGTCAATATTCAAATCAATACAGCTATGAAACATATACTGAAATGAATAAATTGGGTAATAATTGTAGAGAGATATAGATAAATACAAATACAAATAAAAAATTGAGCAAATAAATAATATTTTTATTTAAAAAATAAGACTATTTATTTTAGAGGACTCTTATTTCTACTTATTTCTCGAGACTTTTATTTCCAAACACCACATTTGTTTATTTCTGGAGACTATATTTCCAAAAACAGCATTTATTTCCCAGCACTTTTTATTTCCATCTGTTATATTCAAATGAGGGGGTGTGGTTATCCCACTCTGGCACGTTGGTTGCTCTCCTCTGCCCACATAGAATAAAAGACTGTGGAAATAAATAAAAATCTGAATTTTAAAATAAAAAAAAAAAAAAATGAATGAATTAAATTTTTTAAATTCAAATGTATTTATTAGTTATTTATTAGTTGAGTTATTCATTTATTTATTGACTCAATATACTTAGATTTACATTTATTTATCTATTTCTACATGTATCACCTCATTTATTTATCACAGGGGGATAAATACATTAATAGCACAGCTGTGTTATTTATCTGTTTATTTAATAAATAAATAAAATCGCATTCCATAGTTTAAAGGGCATCCACATGTAACTCATCATTAGCAATAGTTTAGCATTTATACAACTGTCAGTCAGTTTGATAAATTCACTGTGTGTGTCCTGAAGTTGTGAATGTCCGGGAAATTAACTAAATACAAACACCAGCTGTGACAAGTTGACTTTATTTATTTTTTAATTTTTTTTTTTTTAGCTGTGCGAGTACGCCTGCCTATGATGGCTGCAAGTGATGTAGCTAAACAGCTAGCCATGCAAGCAACGGACCAAGTTGTTGCTGAGTGTTTGCTGGCTCTGGTCGGCGCGGCGTCCTCGGTGAAATTTGAAAATGCCACAGCCAATCACATCGCAGCAACTCTTCTCATCCTCATCGACCCTTTAGAGCAGAGCAGCAGGTAGTTGCATGAGCAGAGAAGCAGCAGAAAGCTGTTTTTGTCTGTGTGGCAAAAACATACAGAAACCCAGAATGAATATGCAAAAGCCTAAATATTTATGAAGTAATTATCTCATGATTCACTAATATATTATGTCCCAGTCTGTTCATTTGGGAACTACTTATTAACGACTCATCGACTATAAGGTCCTTCTTGAATCGTTCCTTAGCAGCTATACACATTTTTTTTTTTTTTTATTTGCACCCTATAGTAACGGAAGGTTACAGCTAAAAACATGTTTCCGTTATTTCTGTTTGCTGATTATGTTTTCGATCTTTGCTTAATTCAAAAAGGTTGCATTGGATGCATGAGGGTACAGATGTACATGTCACCACTGTAAATATGACCCATCATTCACAAAAACTTGTACAAACCTGTACAAAAACTGTAAAAATAACTCATAGCTCAACATTAGAGAAAAACGATGGTAAATTTTTGACTGAGATTATTTGAGATTTAAATGGCATATACATGAAAAACTGTAGAGATAAAACATACATTCCTAATACAAATATTTAACCAAATAGGAACCTGAGCTATTCTTGTCAGGTTTGAGTCACAAATTGAAGCAGTGAGCCTGTGATATTCAAGTGTTGTTTTAACCTTGGTGTATTACAGATTAAAACCCCTAAATGTATTGAGGACAGTTTTCAGGCATCTGCTGCAGCGCAGTTCTCGGGCCACATGGGCGTACTAGCATACTATGTTAGTGTTGGGTGGAATTAAGAAATATTATTCATTGTTTCCCCAAAGCCAACAAAGTAAACATGACTCCCCCATCTCGTGAATTATATTACGAGAGAAGCAGAAATAAAAAGTAACTTGGAAGTGATATGTAGTATTTGAATCAAAAGACGAAACAACGTGCAACGCTAAAAGGCACTACGAGCTGTGGAACTTGACTCAGTTAAACTCACAGCGGCAAGTCTTGTCAAAGTCCACAGGAATCAGGAATAATATCCAGAGACTCACACTGAGTCCGCTGTCTGGCTGCAGAAGCCTTGATGATCCCAGTCTGTCCTTACTGTGTTGTGTGTCTCAGTGTACAGGCTGCACTTCAGCATGTACGGGAAGAGGCGAGGGCAGCCAGTGCACATTAGGTCCCCATTTACACTCTCTGTGGACACACACATGGACAGTACATCATTTGGAGGGAAAAAAAAGGTGCTGGAGAACCGGAATCAGCAATTGGTAGCTTCTAAAACCAGCGTCAGCCAGGAGGAGGTGAGGTCAGTGTCGGACTCTATAGCGTGAATTCATTTTTTTTTTTTTTTTCTCATTTTCCCATCATACCCCATCGCTGGAGTGCTCCTGTGAGCCTCAACCTGAAAAGACAACAGTCTAGTCTCTTCAGACACCTATTACATGTTAATATAACTTTAAAAAAGTAAAAGACACACAAAGAGCTGTCATGGTAACAAGTTAATAAAATACTTGGCGTTTGCCTTTTGAGACTTCAGTCTTCATTCAGTGGAAAAGCAGCTGTTGGGAATTTGGTCAGAATTGAAAAACAAAATCATAAAACAGAATAAATGTGCAGAAGAGTTCTGCTTCAACAGGTAAGCTGACCAACAGGCCAATCTCGCACAAACTTTGTGTATTCCCTGAAGTACCAGAAGCATGGAATCCACTTTATTAGTGCTTGTCAACGTGTGTGGCTGGATGCTCTGAATTTGATTGCTCACGGTTTTTCCACTGTAGTGCTTGTCAGATGAGGGATATTCCTCTCTCTCCATCCCTCCACTCCTCCCTCTCCTCCTGTCCTTCCTGTCATCTTTGTGGCAGCAGGAGACATCTGGACGACTGTCACGGTTGACACGGTTGGTTGACGAGCACTGACAAATCCCCACGGACCACGGAAAACAGGAGGAGAGGACTCTCACTGGTGATGATGGACTGTGTGAGTGTGTGCTGGGAGCAGGCAATGAGATTTTGCAATGATGGCAAGATAATTCCTGTTACAGGATTTTGAATTGCCTTTGTGTGTGTATATGATCTAAGACGTTTAATTGACACATTTTGTTATAAACAGACTTAATGTCAGTGCATACTTTTGGAATCGCTGCCTTGAGAAGAAGCTCCCGTGGTTCCTGGGATGATAGTCACAGCCCTGACTTCCAAGATCTGGTCCAGTTTTCAGCATTCGAAGTAAACTAACTAAAGATTCATTTAACTGGTTTACACACACCAGCATGCTCTGATGCACATCAGAGCAAACGTGTCTATTATTTTCTATCTAACCTCACACACCACTGTGGCTTTGACGCATTGACACGTATTGTAGCAGGTTGACGTGTCATTGTTGCAGAAAAGCAACAGCTCAGCAATTAGAGCCAGACTGATTTAATACATATAATCCAGCAATATGACAATATATCAGCCTGTAGTCAGTCTATAGGGGAGCCTGGGGACAGTTTACAACACTTTTTGCATTTCTCTCAGAGACTATTTGGTCTAAACCAAACTTTTATATATTAGACTTACATCTTTCCGCTAATTATCCATACAATTTGAAGGTGATTACATACGACATATCATTCAGACTATTTCTTTAAATGTAAGAATTCACATCTTGCAACCGATCCCTGGGAGTTGCAACATTGATCAGCATGTTGCAACATATTCACAGCACATTACATTTGTACAGGACTTCAGACACATCTTTTCTTGCAATTATTAGTTAATTATTTGCCAACATGTGGCATCAGATATGGTAGTGTCTGTACTATAGGCTGATATATTGCTCCAAAGAATTTATCATCTATCAACTACTTTACTCTTGACTACATCGTCTGCACCCTCTCTCTGTCTGTCTGTCTCTGCCATGTGCTACAAACGACATGAGTCAGATGACGTAATGGCTACATGACAATTTAGTTTTGCTTTGCTTTGCCAACTTTGCCATTATTCATTTGTTTTAGCCAAATTATATTTAAAAAAAAAACTCATTTATACGTTTCTGCCACTTTTGACAAGAGCGAGTGCCAGATGAATAATTGTAAAATGTAAATGTCAGAAAAAAAAAAAAAAAAATCAAAACTATAAATGCTCAAATGGAGCAATGCATTGGGTTGATTAATATGCATACATGGTACATTCTTAAAATTGTGCTCAACGTTTCTTCTGCAGTTGCTCAAGAGAGATTGGCCTACATGAAAATCTATTCATCCAATACTCTGGTCTTGTGTACCCTCGATGGGAATAATGTGAATTCAGAAATAAAGTGGTGGAGGTGGAGCTGCTTTGAGTGTAGCTGAATTAAACCCTCCCCTTGTGGATTTACTGAAATACCCCTCAAAGAAACAGTGTTTGTCATTTATAGCTCTAGGCACAGAGTAATGCTGTATAAAGTTGCATTGTAATGACATATAGAAACAGTGATTACAGCCTAATTCAATTGCTCCCTAATCTCATTTCCATAATGGCCTTTATTTGGAACCTCAATTTATTGTTTTCCCAGAAATCATTATACAATTTAGCCCTTAAATCCATTTTGAATATGTGTGCCCACTGTAACAGGCAGGAATAAGGAAGAGACACAAATATCACAAATAAGGAAAGACACAAACATACAGAAGAGCATCAGAACACACAAACATACAGAGAGACATGCAGCAAATCTCATACAAGAAACATACACACACTGATAGCATTATGGTAATGCATAGGCAGGCCCAGCTGGTGTATCTGGTGGCAGCAGTGTGAGAAAAGAGGAGGGTTATAATGTGCAAATATTAATGATCCTGGGTCTGGGACTCTGGACACACATGCATCATTGCGTGCGTGTGTATTTTTGTGTATGCACGCGCGTGTATGTGGTCAAGTGCCAGAGGGTGGGATCCAACAGCCTGGATTTAATCACTGGGACCCCTCTCCCTAAGATGACTATCATGATCTGCCAGCTTCACTGAGCTCCTCTGATATGTCTATCCCTGGTGACACAGCTCGATCTGGGCTGCGACGTTTGGCCAAGTCACCAAGATCACCATAAGTCCATGGTAGGCATTGGACCAACCCTGGTCTTAGAGATTGAACGCTCCCTGTAACCCTGTACAAAGCTTTAGTTCAAATAACCCCCAGTCCCTTTGCAGGGGCTGAGCTGCTCTTCGAAGGGTGTGTGTTGGGGATTTCAGGCTACTCTGGGATGAAAGATCGTCTTGGTACTTTTTTTTTTTTTTCCCAAGCATCTGTGTGCATGACAGAGCTTGTTGTATGATATCTACTGTGCAATTTCTACAAGGATAACCTGCTCTCTCTCCCTCTCTCTGTGAGGCACTGTGAGGGGCAATCATGCAAGACTGATTCCTGTGCTTTCTTAAGAGGATATATAATATGGTTCACCTCTGCATACTCTTGCTGCTGAGAACCTTTTAAAAAAGACTCTTCGACAGCAGCCACCGAGGAGGATCATGTCATAGACCAGAGAAAAATCAAGCAGAACAAAGTGAAATAATATATAAAAGAATAAATGATTGCTGCAATATCCACAGCTTATCTTTTACACACAGCTGTTGCACTGCTATGATATAGACAGAAATTCTATAAAGGAATAAAAGCCAAGTGATAAATCACTGGCTATTAACTGATGATGACAACATTTAACATTATAGTCGAAGTTTTAATCGTATGTATTTTTATATCATGACATGACAGCTGAAGTGAAGTACAACCCTGGGAGAACCCCGACCCAGCTTTGAAGGGTGAAACACACTTCATAGATATATTGTTAATCCAGTTGCACTGATACTGAACTGAAGCTGTAAAACTACTTCAAACTGGTGCTGCACAGATAACATGTTTGTTTCCCGTCAAACTATGTTGTAGCAACTTCAAACGTCATGTTTAGACATTCACAGCACTTGGTTAAGGTTAATAGAGAACGACTGTAATCCGGTTCCCAGACACAACATGTTTACTTACTTTTAACCAAAACCACTTCATCAAGGTGCTTTTGTTGCCTGAACCAAAACACATACAGGACTGCGGATGGAAACCCCAGTTTCTGTTGTGATACCATGTACTTCAAACACCCTCCTTCCACCCAAAGCACTGAATCAGCTGCCATTAAAAAAATCAAGTGTATTGCCTTTTAATTGAATAGCATAAATATGGACAAAGCCTTGGTGATGATATCAACATGTTTCAGGGTTAGCCGATCCACCATCGCCAGTTTGGCAGCGTCTCACTCCACCTATAACTCCCAGCTCCCGGCTAATACAAAAAAGGCCAGAGAGGTGGTGCATGTGTGGAATTGATGCTTTGGTTGAATAACTGTGGCAAGCATAGGCTCCTGTTAGCATCCTTAGCACAGCTAGCCACCTGGGTTTAAAGGCTAATCCAAGGTCGTTTCATTTGCTAGCCAAATAGCTAGGAACAAACAAAGCTAATGGACGCACTGTGGGCACAATTACCAATAACTGCGAACTAATGCTGAAATATAAATGAAATAATGCTGATAATAATTCGCTCACATCAAAGTGAAGGAGCACAGGCCTACTCCCGTTCCGACATTTGTATGGAAAATCCTCCAAAAGTCACCAACACTGCAAACAAGGACTTAGCTGTGGTGGCAGACAGCTAATAGTTAGCTAGTTAAACGTGTTAGCTGATTGTGTTAGCTAACTAACTTTAAACTGTCACTTCCTGTCACCTGCCACATCCTCAATTATACATAACTTTAAGCCTAAATACAATTGAAATGGATCACCCCCTGTACAGTTGTCATGTAGGAGGAATTTAGCTGTAGAGACCAAAACAGTTTTTTGGACCAGGCTATAAACATGTTTATTTCTGCTGCAAAGTTTTGGAGTCAGCCTCAAGTGGACAAGACGAAAAAAGAAACTGAAATTTTTGTCCAATTCATATTGGCTTCGTTTTTCAGCCCTGGCGGTTGCCTGGTGTGTTCACAGTTTAACTGTATTAAAGCTAATTCATATGAGACAGGGTTGAAACACGGGGATGACAGCACACGCCCTCAGACGGTCTCTCCTGCAGCGCCTTCATCGAGGTACACTTCAGGTGTACACATGAAAAGTGACAGAGACTGTCAAGGAATGAATGAAAGCAACAGAAATTCAGCTAACTTTCTCATCCCCTCTCACCTGGCTAATCACTGTTTGAGAAGTGGGCAAGAATGTCGCATTGTCGGTTTGATTTTGTCTCATACATTCGATTTTGGGAGGTGCACATGTAGAATTCCCTTTGTCTTACTGGTATCCAGAACACCTGTCTCTGCCATACCTGCACTGTATGTGTCCATGCGGGGCTGTGTTTTCAGCCTTGCTGCAAAAAGGTCAACCTTACATTGCGATGTGTTGTCAAGATGTGATTGGCATCCTGGAGATAAACAGGCAGAGCAGAATAAAGGCCACGCAGGAAAAAACAGATAAAAGAAGAAACAAATGCAGACAGAAAATTAATATTATAGGACATTTAACATGAAACCTTCCTGATTTTAAAAATAACCCTGAAATACCAGTTGATGTTACAATACACAAAATATTGTTTTGGTTAATAAATACAATTCAAGGTAAAATAGAGTGAGTACACATGTCCTCCAGCGTATTTGATCAGAGATGCTTACAATTAAACATCCTGGCACATTTCACACACACACACACACACACACCCACACACACAGCACAGTGTCACAGACTCAGACACCGCTTGGCCACCAGACATGGGCCACTGTTGCTGCCGACTGGTTGGAGTTCTGTCAGATAGCCAAGCTCTAATGGAAACGCTACAATGCAGCCAAAGTGCGGGAATCATTTCAGTGATAAAGTTATATGTTCAGCCTAGAACAACCGGTGGAGATAATGTTTGGCCTCATTATAATTCTCACCATGTTTAAACAGGCGGCCGCAGAACGCAAACAAAAGCAGATGAAATTTGAAAAGTATTATCAATATTGCAGATAGTGGATGCCCTTTCCAATCACAAGCTGCATATCTCTTACGGCAAATATATGGTTGAGTAGTTCATTCATTTCTATTAGGCCCCTTGTATGTTTCCCCATGGCTCATATATATTTATGCAGAATTGATGAAAAGGCCAAACAAGCTACCATTAGATATGGGTTGAATTCACTAGCCCGGCAACGCTAAAGGTACATTTAAAAGGCATTACTTTGCTGTGACGGATCTCTCTCT
>CM076648.1:26782440-26796111 GCA_038496675.1 Rachycentron canadum | reverse complement strand
CACCAACACCACCACCACCCCTTTGACTCTGCCCCCCCCCTTCCCTCACCTCATTACATGAAGTGTGAATGTTAATTCTAGTGGGTTTATTAGTTAGAATCAAGGAGGGAAAAAATGAGAAGAGGTTAGCATTTTTATTGTTCATTACAAGTGGCTCTCCGGTGGTACCTGGGAACTTTTGAGGGGGCTGCTGTTAGGCCATGGCTCTCTGTGCGCGTGTGTGTGTGTGTGTGTGTGGGTGGGTGCGCGTGTGTGTGTGTGATAAGGTGGGGTGATAAAGGGGAGGTGGGTTGGCGGGCGGAGGGGGGGGGTACTACGAGTGGCTATTGTCTGATTCATAATTATATTTTTATTATGACTGAGCTCGGGGGCCCCCTCACACTGTACAAAGCAATTTCTGGTAGAGAGCGCTACGAGGGCAAAGTGTTTACATACCAAATTATAAGAATATACTGACAGCGTTTGGTTGTTAATAAGCCGTAATCACTTCCCCTAATTTAATCCGGTTGCTATGGTAAACAAATGACACTTGAGGCTGATGGCGGTGAAGGAGGAGGCGGAGAGGAAGAGGTGTGCCCAGTTGAAGAAGGGAGAGGAAAATAGCTGATGAAAGAAAACTGACATGCACACACACACACACACACACACACACGCACAATCCTCTGACAAGACACCTGCTGTCCTCTGTGTATCGTACATGTTCGGAGGGTTGTGTGTGATGTGTTAAAGCATGAGAGAGAGAGAGAGAGAGAGAGAGAGAGAGTGTTGGTCAGAGACAGCTGCCTGTGCAGTCAGCAGCGCTGCTCTCCTCAGAAAGCAGAAAATTGTGCGGGAATTGGGCTAATTGTACGGAATGATTGATGCTAGTGGAAACTACAGTACATTAAAAACACAAAAGCACACTCATAAGTGTGCGCACGCACGCACGCCCGCGCACGCACACACACACACACACTTCCTGTCTGCTGCACACATCATATTCTCACAAATCCCACATAGAACTGGTAGCTGAAACGGTGGGAACGGATCATGATATTACTATTTTCCTGTAGTCTTCTTTATTTTCAGGAAGTGACGCCACCGTAGAAGAAGACGCTAATTCAGGGTTAAAACACGTTGATTTTATTTTGAAGTCCAAACCAGCAATTGACCCAGTACCTCATTCGTATTTGTGTAGCATTGTTGATTTTTACCAGTTTCTGAGATGCAACCCACGTTGAAGGACAAGATGCTTTTAAATCAGATAACATTTGTGAGGAATTCTGATCAGAATTTAAAATGAGAAAGAACAAAGTAGGCAAAGTTTCCGTAAGTCTTTTCTCTTATGTTTTCCCTCCTGCTCTTTCCCATCTCTGTGAATTCAGATCTGTTGCTGCAATAATTAATTGCTTAATTGATTACTCAATCGACAGAAAATTAATCGACAACAATTTTGATAATTGATTGAACATTTAAAGTCATTTACGAAAGCAGAAATGCCTGATAACCACTCACTGCTTCCTGATTCTCACATTTGACAATTTTCTGCTTTTCCGTTCCACGTCAGACAAAACAAGCAGTTTTGAGGCTGGTGTCACTCCGGGCTCTGGAAAACCAATTATTCAATAAAATAAAATAATAAAATAATCCGGAGGCAGATCAATCACTCAGAATTAGTCACAGGCCCCAGTGTGATCTATTTCTCGATAGGAGTCAGCTTCCCTCAGTCCGGCTGGATAAATATATTGAGTCGCGCTGCTTCGAAAAAGTTTCCCAGTGTAACTTTTTCCAGATTTCAAGAGCGGCGACCGACTGATGAGGGAACCGAGACGTTGCTGATGGGTTTGACTTTGCACGTGAGGGGGGAAAAAAAAAAAAAAAAAAAGCAGATGATCAGAGCCGGTGGAGGCAGTGTGCCCTCTTCGTGTGGGAATGCGGCAGCGATGACGACGGCGGCAGCAAGCGTCGAGGAAGATCGCGACAACGACCACACGTGGACGCACTAATCGGCAATCGCAGGCGCCTAATGTGCACCATCCAGTGTCACCTCCTGAACCCGCTTAACAGGGGAACATTCGAGGCTGTTTATTTTACACGAGACGCTGATTACTCACAGATTCATCTCCGTGCAGGATGATTGTTTATTAGGATGCATGTTCACTGCCGTCAGACGGGCTGCCTGCTCACCCATTCAAATATTAACACTTAACACACATTTCACCAATGTCTTATTTACCACAAATCCAGACCTTGTTGCTTTACAGGAAGTAGAATCTGTTCCTCACAGTCTGCTGATCTAATGTGAAAACCTATGGACCAGTCTCCACTTCCGCACCATAATCCAGCAAATAACAATGGCTTGAGGAGGAGGAAAGAATCCTCACTTGTCACCCTTTAGCCCGTGTTGAAAAAGTACAGATGAGATCAGTCCATCTTTTATATTTCCGAACAAGATCCACGCTTTTTGCAAGCAAGCATTCGTGGTGGGGAACTGTGTTTTTAAATGGTTTAAATGGCAGCTGCCTTCTTAATAAGGGTAAAGGCTCGTTATATACCACCTTAACACACCGGGATCTGTTTGAGAATAGACACAGAGCGTGAAGAGGAAAAGAGACAGAGGGGACGGTCATTCCCGGTGGCTCTGCTGAGGATTTTCTTTCTCTCAATCTTCTCTTATAGATGCATATCAATACATATCGTAGTTTCTGCATTGAGGCCGCCACATCCAATATCGCCTGGACATTTTACATAATTATTATTTTCAGGAGTCACAGAGGTCTCATAGAAGGGAATGTAAGTGACAGGCGTTTAAAATGGTTTTTAAATCATGCGGGATAACCAGGGCCTTTCAGAAATAATTGTGTCAAACTGCTTTTCACCTTTTTCGCCAATCAATATGCACACTTATTCATGGGGAGACGACGATCCATCAAAAGGCAGCGCTGCTCTTTAATATACATGCTTGCATTTTAATGGGCTACTTTCACAACAATACCGGAGACAACAATGTGTTTCTGTGTAATATTCCCGTTAAAAAAAAAAAAAAAATGATGATACAGCCACTTTCATATAAGGCACAGCACAAGGCTCACTTGCTTTCCTCTCGCATCTACACACACACACACACACACACACACACACACACACACAAATAAATACACCTGTACATTAACGGTGCGCGCGCGCGCGCACACACACACACACACATAGAGTTTGTTAAGTGGTGGCCTAAGACGATGTAATCTCATTCGCTTTCTTACACGGCTCGTACATGATTTGAAACTAGATTTCATGCATGCTTTCATACTAATTCACTTGCTCATATTTTTCATTTGGCTGCAAAAAAACTCTGAGAACAATCAAGAATTACTCCATTCTCCAATTAAGCTTATAAACAGGACCAAGACAGGGGGAATCTATTCATTTTCTTTTGATTAAAATTATCGCCACTTGCAAGGAGCTTTGGGGTTTATATATTAAATAATGCATCATTTCATAATTATATAGAATATATAGATTTTTTTTAAATAGGATACTGGGCAAAATGGTAACTTTAATTAGATCGGTGTGTAAGATATCTCGGGGGTATGATAAAACAATGTTAAATATCTCACAATGACTGTAAAATATGTTCCGACAGATAATGAAACACAAATAGGGTCTCGCTTTACCATGGCTCCTATTTGTCGAAACATCCCCACATGCATTTTCTGAAATTTCATAATTATATTGAAAATATGATCAGGGGGTAACATAGCTAGGTGCTAAATATGATGCCGCCAGTCCCCCACCTACTCAGAGGCATACATTATCATGCTATTACTATAAGAGTAAATTACTAGAGAGAGTCGACCATAACGTGCACTGAGCAAGGTGGTGGGGGGGGGGGGCAAATTCAGGGCAGAAGACTCCCTTAAGATGTTGCGTTTCATCTCCTGTCACGCGCACTGTCGCAGACACACACAGTACATCTGAGCTAATAAACAGGCCCAGAAAAAAAAAAAAAAAAAAAAAGTCATGGGTGGCGTAATATCCACGCTAAGATGAGCTAAGGCCCGAGATTAGCAAAGAACTAAAGAGCACTTGGCAGAGTGAGAGGGGGGTAGAGACGCTTTTACAATTAAAGCAGAATTAAAGATGCACTATAACAGCAACACTTTGCCAAGCAAACAATGCCTGCAGTCTCTTTCAAAATTACAGTAGGCTAATTTGAAATGAAGGACAAACAGTGGCTGCGTGTATGCGTGTGTGTGTGTGTGTGTGTGTGTGTGTGTGTGTGTGTGTGTGTGTGTGTGTGTGTTTCCACAACTTTCTCCTATTATGACTGCAGCCGTACAGATTGGTCTATATATAAAGTATGTAAATGTCGTCTGGCTGCGACAGTCAGAAGCGTCAATAGAAGTTGACAGCTGAATTATAACCGCAGCCGAATCCATCAGTCTTTTGTTTTAACCGGAGAATGGAGCATTTTTAAAACTCAACAAAGGCCTTTAATCAAATTCTCAAGGTTGTAGGCTTTAGCATTGTATTAGTTTAATAGTTTCTGCTGCACCATTGACGTTAATGACACATTCCTATGTAAATATAATGTGGCTCCCAGAAGCCATCAAAACATTTTAAGGTCCAGTGAATACAGTTGCGTTTTTTTTTTTTTTTTCTCTTCCCCTCCTTTCTCTCCCTCCTTCTCCTCCATACAGAAATGTCTTTTTATTTAGCAATCTCTGCGCAGTGCATGGTGATACAATAAAAAGGAGGGGAGATTGATTAATGGAGACTTTAAGGTAGTGATGCGCAGCACTGATACAAATAACTGTGGAGAGACAGAGAGGAGAGGAGATTGTTCCTCCCTCCCCGCTTTCCCTCACCCCCTCGCCGACACACACCCTAATCTACGCACACACAAGCGAGCACATGTATACACAGACTTTTAAAGAATTCACATATGGAGACGCACATTGGCCGCAGCTGTGGCCGTGCATGCGCGCGCACACACACACACACACACACACACACACGCATATGCAAATCTAAATCACATGTACAGTTTAGAGGCCTTTGGCATAGATTCATCACCCACGTTTGAAAGATAATGAAACTCCACATTTTCCCGGCATTCAGAGACTGATGAAAGCATTTAAGAGTAATATAGCAGAATGCATTAGAAGCAGTGGCATATTTTGGAAGCTTCATAAAAAAAAAAAAAAAAAAAAACTGAGGACATATTGGCCCATATCTTAAGTACGGGTGATTAGCTTTTGTATGTATGAATTGCTTAATCAGCTCTTTGGGGGATGTGCCGTATTTAAGTGGTTGTTGATAATTTTAAAGGGGAGAGATATCAGATACTTGAGAGCTGGCATTGAGATCGCACCGCATATGCAAATACGCTTGCATACACAAAGCTGAGTTAGAGGGACAGAGAGATGTAATAGAGATTGCTCATGCTAGACATGTACATATTAGCTAAGAATCAGCATTCAATCATGACTTCATGTTTTGTTTTCGGGATTTCTGTGTTTCTCTTCATCCATTGTTTAATAGCTTAACTGACTGAAATTAGCATCTCGATGTCTCATGTAATGGTCGACATCTCCACACTCTTTTAGCTCTAAGACGGTATTAGTGCGCTCGCCAGGTGAAATGTACTTCATTTACTTTACACAGAGCTGCTACACAACACTGTAAACACACAGGCACTTATCCATTCAAAGTAAATACTTTTACTTAAGCATTACCTGCGAAACGCCCTAAATTGCACATTATATCTAGCCAATTTAACTTTTCTTATCATATTTTACTATTATTAAACCTACACTATGTACAAAAAAACCCAAAACAAACGACAAAAAAAACATTTTGCCGATTTCAGTGATTTTGTTGGGTCTTGCCAAAGAATCATGAGAATATGATTTGTAGGCCGGGGCGTCTCCGTGACACTTCCAGATCGAACAATGTTGTGCCACCTTTTACCTTTATCAAAAAGATTTGGATATTGCACTTGACTATATCTGACTATATTTCGATTAATTGTGCAGCCCTCGATACTATTAACGCCGAAGCCTGATTTAATGTTGCAGCTCGGAGCAAATCAAACATTAACAATTTTATATCCTGTGTCTGCCACTGTTGGCTTGTACACTTGTACACTTTTGCCCGGTAATTATGTCAAACCTTTCGAATCAAAAGCACATCATGAACATGTCATGAACTTGTCACATAAGACATTTGACGTTTCATGGTTAAAAACCATTTCTGCCTGCACCCGTTGTTTTCTTTTTTTTTTTTTTCTTCTTCTTCAAAAATCTCACAGTAACTAAAAAAAAAAAAAAAAAAAAAAAAATCTTTCCAATGGGTTCTTAGCTTGTATACTTTTTTCTTTTACTAATATTTATTTCCATGTCATGGAATAACGCTGCAGGGCTATATATCGAACTACCAAAATAAAAGACCTCATCTTCCAGCAACACATCCTGGACAAAACCAACAGAAACACAGGAGGCATTTACTCGAGCTGCTTCAGGTCACGTGTTGAATTCATTTTGTTTTATACTTAAAATGTAGCTTAACGTGTGAAACTCTTTAGTCCCACTACTTTTTCACTGTTGTGTGTGTAATAGAACTTATATTATGTGCAGATGATCATGATTACAATTTGCTCATAATCCATTTAGAAGGTGCTTATAGTGCCTTATAATAGCATGTGAGCACCACTTGGAGAAAAGTGCCACCAAATAAAAGATCAAGTGCGTTTGAGCATTTCCATTACACACACAGACTCGTACACACATTGCGCAGATTTCTCATGCATCGTCTTCCTGTGTGCTCTGGGCTGTAACATTTGCTTTGTTAGTCAAGGAGAACAATCTAATTTGCAGGGAAACAAATAAGAAAAAAAAAAAAAAAGATGTAGCTGTAACAATACCTCAAATTCCATCCTACTAATTTTTTCCCCCCTTTCTTCTTCTTCTTTTTTAATTTACAATGCAAAGTGTAAAAATAAACATTGAGGCTTCAATTTAGTGTGGTTTTCAGCCGTGGCATCTAATCCCCCCACCCCACCCCTCGCCTCAATGTGCTGGATGTTGGAGAGTTTCCCCGCGGGGGGGGTGGGTGGCAGGGTTTTCATCTAGTGAGAGATAGGTGGGCAAAAGAGGAAGGTTCTTTCACATTTCACACTTTCACACAAACACACGCGCAGGGTGTACCCTCAGGCGCCAAGGGAGCCTCAACAATACATGCTGTACCGTAATCTCATACAAACACACACACACACACACACACACACTCACACTCAGTATAACAGATTCTCATTACCTATGAAAGTGTCACGGACACAAAAACGTGCACACCAGTCTGCCACGCACCACCGTGGAGAAACTGGGAAGCAAGCAACTCTTACACGCAGACAAGTGAGGAGTTTGTTTGACAATGATCTCCACCCACGGAAAAAAAAAAAAAAAAAACGAAAAGAAGAAAGACATTTTAAAAAGACGAGAGCGGGACAAGTACAGGTGAGGGAGGAAGATGAAGTGTCGCTGCGGCGTGACCCTGGGTCTTTGTGTTGAGTCTAACCCAGTGTCTGCTGTCAGTCATCGCGCTGGCCACAAATAAACAAACTGATCTGTGTGTATCTTGACATGAATCAGGATGACACGGGTTCACACTGGTACGCACTGCCGCCGGGAACCAGCCATATACTGGTACACCCCGCCTCCAGGAAGTAGACGCATACTAATACACACTGCCTGCAGGAAATAGCCGTACACTGGTACACACTGCTGTATTCCCACAGTCCACTGACAAAAGGTTTTTTCCTTCTCTCGTCTACCTTCCTGTTATGTTACAAAGCTGACTGCTAACAATGTAAATGGAACCATTACCACCTTAAATAATGTTAAAACTTGCCCGAGTACTGTACCAAAGTGATGCAGGTATTGACTGACCCACACACGTTTTCGGCTCTGGGCCGACCACAGCTGCTGGGAGCGTTCAGTGCTGTAAACCTGTCCAAACCAAGTGAACTTGACTTGCTTGGACTGCTGCTGATTTCAGGCACACACCCGCACGCTCGGCGCAACGCTTCCTGTAAAGGCCGAACTGCAGCCTGGACGCTGAGGAACGTTCAGTCGACCTGAGAACTCCCGGACTCACCAGATTCAACCATCACAAAAGCCGCCTTTCGTAGAGACTCGCTGCTGCAGTTTGGCTTGGTTGAACAAAAATTGTTTTAGGTTTTATTTGAAAAAGTGGGAGGAGTTGTATTTGCTGTAAATATACAAACAGCATTCAACAAAACGGCAAATTTTCGGTAAGTTCAACCAAAACACTTTGATGATTTCACGAGGTCATCAGCTCTACGTAGCCTGCAGCTCGGTAATTTGGGGGGATAATTGTGCGTATTGTTTTACCACCACTCGATCGGCACATTGTATAATGTTAGTGTGGCCTGAGAGCTCAACACCGTATAAAACTTGGAAAACTTGAAATACTCAATACGCTCAGTACATGAAGCATTTCAAGGAGAAAAAAAAAAAAAAAAAACAGACTCCAGCATCTCGTGTCTGCGCGAGCCGTTCAGCCGGAGACATTTTTTCCATTTGTGTGACCTTATGAGATGACTGCTCATCTGGATTCGCGGCTTTTTCTCTCCTTCTTTTAAAGAGGACAGATCAGAGGGAAGTTGGGGGAAGGATGTGTCATTTCAAAGCGTTTGTAACTCCCACTGATAAGCGTAATCACAAAGCCAAACCCATCTGATCATAGCCCTCTCATTCGCCTCCCGACACACCTGAGCGCTACGCAGTGGGAGGCTATCTACCTGATGAGGAGGACCTCACAGCAGGAGGCACGGCGGGATGAGATCAACTGTCCCGAGCGGACGGACAGAGAGGAGGAGGAGGAGGAGGAGGAACAAGGCGAAGAGAGAGTGGAGCTTCAGATCATTTTTACTTGCTGCTGAGTAAACATACAATGTTTGTTAAGTCTGCTGCCATGGCCAAGCCAAGCGGCAAATGACGGATGCAACAGCGTGAGCTAGCTGATTAAAGCCCTATCTTCTTCAAAGTAGGGGGGATTTTCACTCTGACATTTAAAGAACAAACACAATGCTCAGTTGGGTGGCATATTTGCCTATTGTCCCTTTTCAAGATAAAACTTATGTCCATGTGGAAGTTAAATCTTCTTGGGTAGCTGTTGTATCTGAGTGTTTTTCTTTATGTCGGCTCAGCTCTTCTGTTTGTGTGCATGTGTTTCTATATAGTACTTCAAGGCTGTACATGTGTGTGCGTGGCCATGTGTGTTCCTGCATATAAACCCTCATTTAGATAGACCTCGGTCCAACTTTGGTGGTGGCCCTCGGCCACATGGACCGGTCTGATAGAGCACTGGGGTCTACGGGAGTCGCACACACTGCTGTTGTGTGGCGGGGCCTCTCTTATCGGAGCCGCCAGCACGGTAAGCTAGGATTAGCATCTAGATCTGCGAAGACTGGACGTCAGCACAGGGGACAATGGTGACAGAAGAGAGGAGAGCGCAGGATGAGAAGTTGGAGATAGAGGGGGAGTATAGGAAGGGGCGGGTTACAGCAGATAGAGGGATGTCATACTCACCAGTAGCACAGAGAGAAAAATGTCTGCCATCCCCCACTTGCTGGTGTGAGCAGTTGTTTTCTTTCCTCTTTCTGCTCTTTTAAGCCATGTTGTTCCCTTTTCTTTCGCTTCTTTTGTCCCTGTGGACAAAGTGCACGAGAGCAGCATGTGTCCGTGCCTACTTGGACAGTTTTGGTGGTCTGATGTGGAGGACGCACTTCAAAACCACAGAAACATCACACTCATGGAGCAGGCTAAGTGGGCCCTGTTTTTGAAGTCTTTCTTTGAAATAAGCAAGGCAATCCCTTGGCCCAGGGATCATATTCTATTTACGTTCCCTTTGCCAACGACACAGGCAACGCTGGCCAAATTCACAAAAGAAGATCCACATTGGAAAATCCGGCTAATCCCTGATTGAAAGTTCATGTGTTGGCTTCGATGGATAAGCTCTGGCAGATTTTCCCAGGAAAGGGGAGTAAAGGAAAAAAAAAAATGCAACAAAACTGGGATCCTTTTTGGTTAAAAAGTGGACTCAGTGTCAGTGCCAGGCAAGCAAAGCTCATGTCCGCATGTCAAGAGCTGCCTTTCATGCTCAAGGCTGCAGTAGGTTCTGTCTTCTCGCCCTGAAGGGGGAGGTTATGGCGTTGTCTTCAGAAGTGGCAGGGGTTAGTCGGTTGCTCCAAAAGGTTGACTTTAAGAGAAGGCAGTCAGGAATGATGCTTACTTTATTCAGCTCCTCTTTTTGCTCTTTTTTCTTTGTACATTTATTGCTTCCTCAATTTCTTACCCACTCCTTCCTCTCTCATGTTCCCAGTCTGTCTCTCCCTCTTTTCCTCCATCCTTCCCTCCCTCCCTCCCTCCCTGCCTCCCTCCCTCCCTCCCTCTTTCCCTGGCTGCCTCTCTCCTCTCTCTCTTCCAGGGGTGGTGGCTATGGCTAGAGAGCCTGCACAGATGGCAGGCCAGCTTGCCTTCAGGGGAAGGGCTCCACAGCTTAAACTTCCTCCATTTTCCCTCTTTTCTTCTTCTCTTTTCTTCAGCTCAAACTTTTGGCCTGTAACTTTTCATGCCTGGCGAGCCTTTATCTCGCCAAGCATGATGTCAGGGGGAAGGAAGAGTGGTTGAAGGGGGTGTGGGAGGTGGGAGGGTGTCAGTAGAGCTGTCCTCAGATCAGTAAGGGCCATCAGTGTCAGTGTAAATGCAACACAGAGAAGCCGGTGGATGTTAGTAGTGGCTCCATAGGGCCACTGACTGGCCAATAATCCAACCCTTGAAATTTTGAATTCCCATCATGCCACAGAAAGAAATGTATCTTTCACTTTTGAGTTGCGTTGATTGATACATTGCACAGGCATTATCGAAGGCTTCCAGCCATTTCGGCTGCCTCTTAACATGCAAAGGCTTCTCTTAGACAATAGCAGCATTAACAAGCACAAGTACGATCACAAGTCAGAGTTTACTACTTTGTGGTGACAAGAATCCTCAAGAATCCATCAGTGTCTTCCTGAGATGACCCTGTGATAATGGTAATGTCACCTTTCGCCATCTCTCCACATGTCATTTCACACTCGAGTCAATGTGAACACTGTTCCTCTAATGGCTTGCTATACTTATAGCCATCACCACCATAAGTGGTCTTGTTAGCGATGGCCCCTCGCCTCTTCATGGGATCAGCCCAACAACTTGACCCGTGTAAAGTGATTACCTGATAGCCGGCGCTCTGTGTTTAGGCCTTTAGTCTCGTTCAGCACAGCAAGAGCCTGTAGACTCTCAGAACTTCTGACAGTGTACAGCAAGTCGGTTTAATTTAATCCCACCTAAGATGCTGTAACACACCACGTGTTGTATGTGAAAAGACATTATGGAAGCTATAAAAGGTTGGTCGCATAGCGCAGTCTTCTCATGTCTGCTTGGAAGCCAAGGGTGTCGTAACATTTATTACCAGTTTCTTTTTTTTACTGTTCTTTTACTGTATAATTTAATTACATTTCATCACTAAAAAAAAAAAAAAAACATGTCTGTGTTTACATTAACTAGATTTTCCCATCAAAACCGAGGGAATGAGCATCGCGGTAGCAGCAACATTGTGATAATGATATCAAAAAAAAAAGACAGCTGTTGCCATAGTAACTTAATACGCATCAAGTTTTTTTCAGACACAGTGACGACTATGGCTTTGATGGAAAGATTTGCGTATAAACAACGCGGTCTAATTGAAATCCCGCTGTACAGTGAAAGCTAAGCTACGTAGCTAACTGCTCTCGGTGAAGAGGGTGAGCCATCTAAAGCAAATTTTACTCTCGGACAGAACAGATATACATTTAATCAGTCAGCATAATTCATTTTATTTAACTTTGACATTAGATCATGTGCAGCACATCTTATGAGCCCTACGATGTGTTTGGGTGCGTGGGTGTGCATGGAGCGGCACCTGGAAGATAAAGAGAGACTGTGTGGGGGGAGCTTTAAAAAAGTAGTATAAGGAGGGTCGTCTAATATCTGCCTGTCAAAAATAATAGAATTAGAGAAAAATCTGAAGTCAGATGATGACAGCCTGGGTTAGGTCGGTGCACGAGGCCAGACCTGATCCCATCTAAAGGGTTAAAGGGTCACTAAAGCGTGTGCGTGTTTGTGTCGCTTGCGTCTCGTTGTAGCTCAGCCTTGCTGCATGGGTTGGGATTTTGTCTCAGATTTCTGCCTCTGTGACAAGTGCACACACACACACACACACACACACACGCACAGACAAGAACATGTACGTGTGTTTGCGTCAGTCTCTGGCTGTGGGGTGAATGTGAGAGTCAAGCCCAGAAAAGGAAACTGACATTTAAGGAGATTTTGTTTCAACTGTGCAGCTTTTTTTTCTTTTTTTTTTTAAGACCTGATAATAACAATAACACTTTTTTAGCACTTTTCATTAATCTAACAGTGGTAGTGTTGTCATTGTGCTGCAGATGAGGTTTTGTGTGAGAATTAACACTCACCTTGACCTGTGACTTGCACTCTTAATTATGCATAAAATTCTAATTATATAGAGAGATTATAACATTTTTAAATATGATTGCAGCATTTAATACACTTTAAAAGTTGTACGTGCCGGTAGACTAGCTGTTTTTTTTTTTCTTTTTTTTTTTACAACGTTCCTAATTAAAGATTAGAGAGGATTTGTCATCAGTGTGCTTCAAGCATGTCCTAATTCTCATTTTCATAAAACATCTGTGAAATAGTCTATATTTAACACATGCGATGGCCATTTTATGTACTTTTTATGCTTGTCTCGTGGACGCCTTCATGTGCTGAGTATGTACCATCGGCGCGGACGAGCGGAGGAAGAGCACGCGCCCTTCATATATGAGAGGAAGACGGACGGAGAGTCATATGAAGATAGAGAGAGAGAGAGAGTGGAGGGAGAAGAAGGGGATGAAGCTGAAAAATGATTCCGGACTTTGTCAGAGAAATCAATTGAGAAACACATAGACTCGGACAGCAAATTGGGTGATAAGGCCCCCGCGTCCTCCCTCTTCTTAACGAGGAGCACTGAAGCATGAGGGTAAATAAAAGAGACATCTCTCACTTTCTATCTTTCCTGCGCTTTCTCTCCTACACACACACTCTTGCTCTTTTGGCGGCTCTGTCGCTCCCTCTCGTCATTATCTGTGTCTGTTTGTTTCATTAGACTCTGTCTTTTCTATCTCTTTCTCTCTCTCTGTATCGATACATTTATGCTTGTTAATAATGGCTGACAGGATGACAGGATGCTGCTGTGGCTGCAGTCTCTGGATGTGTCTGTGTGTGTGTGTGTGTGTGTGCAGGGATATAATGTAATCTGAAAGGCCTATCCTCTGTTCCCAGGTTTGGGCGAGGGCGACCAGAGGTTGTGGCGGAGTATGCCCGTACTTTGTGTAGAACAATGCGAGCAGGCAGGCAGGCAGTCTCAGCTCGGAGGTATTCTGCAGGTGTCGCAGAGAAGGACCCTTCTGTAGCAGTGTGTCTTGGAGCCGCTCTCCACAAAGCTGCCTCTCCTGCTGCCAGATGGACCCATGCTTTTCCCCACACTCTTGCTCTCACAGCTAAGACCTAGGCTTTTCTCCCTCCTTTTTTTTCTCCC